>WEIT01021188.1:111337-288543 GCA_013389985.1 Dryoscopus gambensis
ATCCCTGTGGATCCCTGGGCAGGTCCCGTGGGGAGGCTGGGATGTCTCAGCCCGTGGGGTGGACTGAGACGGGTCTAAGGAGCTGCTGGAGGGAGTTTGGCCAATGCCCGTGGCCAGTTCTGAGGGTCTCATGATTGCTGGGACATGGGCCGTCCTCTTGCCCTGTCTGCACCCACACGGACCCAGAGAACAGCCCCAGCAGAGATCCCAAACCCAGCAGGCTCCCCTAGCCCAGGGCGCTGCTGCGGTTCTTCTCCAGGGGATGTTCCTCCCCTTGGCTGTTGGATTCTTTAAAAGCCCAAACAGACCCAACGGTTGTGTGGCAGAAAGAACAACATTCCTTCTGGAACTTTCCCAAGTAATTCATCCTCTGAGAAATTAATTATCAGCACCGGGGCTGCGTTTAATCAGCATCAGTCCCTGTGCGTGCGGGGTCGGAGGGTGATGCTGCCTCTGCCTCCAGCGGCTCCGGGTTCCTGCCGGCAAGGAGGAGATCGGCTCCTCCTGTGGGATGGGAATGCGAGCAAGGAGAGCAGATCCATCCGGGAGGCCCCGACAGCTGTGCAAACACCCCTGGGGCGACAGCACCTGCCAGCTACGCCCAGGGTGGATGGAGTGACGGGGCAGCCCAGGTGCTGAGGGCGGCTCCGAGGCCCACACGGGAGTCCCGGGGTGCTCATCGGGCTGGGAGCAGGAATATCGCTGGGGAGATGGGGCTCTGTGCCCCCCAGCCTGCAGCGAGGATAGCAAACCCGCGTAGGCAGCGTGCAGGGGGTGGGCGCAGGTGTGCCGGGAAGGGGGAGGTGACAGCGTCTGCCTGCGGGGGGACACGGGGGCATCTGCTCCGGCAGAGCTGCCTCTGGCAGCTGCTTCCCTGGCAAATGGAGTTTGGTTTGGTGGTGGAGCCTTAATGAAAGCGGTGGCGGCTGCAGGAGCGGGGAGGGGAGCGCCTGCCTGAAGGATGCTCCGGGGGAGAAAAGAGAAGAAAAGGACGAAAGGATGTTGGACGTGACCCTCGTCGGTGGCCACGTGGCTCCTTTTAGGAGCCGCATCTCGCTGCCTGGCCAGGAGCACCCGGCTCTCCGCAGCCAGCCCTGCGCGGTGGGGTCTCGGGCCACCAGGAGAAGGTGGGGGAGAGCTAAGGGGGGACTTTCTGGAGGTGGGGGTGATGAGCGGTTTTGGGGACCTCTGGGACCGTTGAACTGCAGAAACTGGAGGTGCCTTGATGTGGGGAAGTGTTTCTGTCATACTTGTGCCCTCTAGTGGCTTTGTCCTCTCTCGCTGGTCCCTTGGCCACCATCCCAGGGACACGAGCGTGCTCCTGGTCCCATGGCCACCATCCCGCGGTGGCCGGGGTCAGCCCGTGCCTCTGGCACTGCCAGCCTTGGCATTCTTGGCGGTGGGGAAATGCTGGGCAAGGAGGGCTTAGGTGAGGCCAGGAAGGCACCCGATGATGCCTTCCCCACGGTCATCTCCTTCATGGAAGGGAGGGCTTGTCCTTGGTTTCAAGGTGCTTTGGCGTGGAAATGTAATTTTTAGATTTGGGGGGAGAAAATGGATTCCTTAACCTTTCCAGAGGCTTGATTACCCAGCCAAAACGGTTGGGTGAGTGACCCCAGAATATATTTTATTCCAGGAAATCTAATCTTGAGATTTCTAACACGAAGTTTCTCATTTTCGACTGCTCGGGGCTGTTCTCTACCTTTCTGTTTCCTCTGTGTTTAATCACGTGACAGCCTTAAAAAAAAACCCAACTCACTTTTTTCTCATTCTACTGATGTTTCTCTTTTATCTAAAAGAAATAAAACTCTCCTTTGCCTCCGGCCCGTGGCAGCCACCACGTCTCAGCTGCGCTCCTGGGGGACAGGACGCCTGGATGCCCTGCGGCTCCTCCTGCCTCCCGCGTGCTTCTCTCCTTCCCCGTGTCTCCTCTCTGCAGGTTTTTGGACCCTACCCAGAGCTGTGGCAAGGATGGGAAAGGTGGTTTGGTTTGGTGGAAGATGCCCTGTCAGGCACGGGGGGTCCCATATACAGGGCAGTGCGAGCTCCTGTGTCCCCTGCAGGGACAGGGGGATGGGGATGTCCCCGTGCACTTGGCAGCCAGCCCTGCCTGTGCTCCCTCCGCTAGCAGGGGATATTTCCTATCTGAGAGAGCAGATGTTGGTTAGGAGCTTCCTAAGCAGTTTCTCTTTCCTCACAGAATTGCTGCTTGGCGTGAGAATTAAATTCTCTTTTGTTGTCAGTTTAGAGGAGAACAAAACCAAATGTCACCTGGAGAAATTCTTGCCGCCGCACCCCCAGGGGATGGAACGGCTGCCTCAGGACCAGGATTAGCCCATCACTGAGAAAGCCGATGGTCCCTGAGGGGATTAGACAGATGATCGATGCTGGGATTAGTTTGTGCGGTGGCTGCGGTGACAGCAGCGACCCAGAGCAGCAGCTCCACCCTGCCTGTGCTTGCACTGAGCCAACCCCACCCCCGTGGTCTCTGGGATGGTCCCTGAGCAGTGTCAGCCCAGCGAGGAGGGGCTGGGGGCAGCGCTGCTGCAGCCAGCACTGCCACAGATGTTCTGCATTTTGGATTTCTCCCCCTTCCAGCCTTGTTAGTACTGAAATTAAAAGCAAGTGTTTGTGAATTGGTAGCTGTTCTCCAAGACCCTAATTAGCAAATCTCTTCATCCCCTGGGGCTGCAATCTAATAATAAAAAAAAAATCAAAAAACCAAAAACCCAGCACCCAAACAAGCCCCAAACCTTGTTTGATGGATCGGGAGCACTACTGGAACAGTAGGAAACGGCTCTTCCTGCTTAGTATGGTAATTAAACACTTCAATTGCAATTATTTTTGCAATTAGATAAGTCTCTAATTGTGATCATAGGTGGCAGGGGTTTGGGTGTGTGTTTGCCAGTTCTCCGAGCTGGAGCAGAGCGTGGATGCTACGGGCAGTTCAGGCCCGCTCCTGCCTGGTTTGTTTGGGGAAGAGGAGCTCTCCGTGTGCTCCTCTGCAGGGACGCGGCTCCTGCTGCTCTGGAAAGCTGCTGATGGGGCAATTTCTCCATCTGCTCCGGAGGGCTCAGCCCAAGGGTCTCGTGGCTCCTTCTCCCAAATCCGCACGAGGAAGGACCATGAGGGAACCTCACCTGCCAGGGCATCACCTTGCTGCGGCTGTTTCCTTGCCCACCGATGCTTTGGTGGGATTTGGCTGGGTGCTGGGGGGCACTGGGGCTGCAACACCCCCCCTCTGGCAGCCTTCCTCGCTCTCTGGGAGCCATTTGCTCTCTGTAACCACTAATTAGTGGCGGAAGGGTGAAACCCACAGAGGAACCATGCTGACACTCAGTGCTGTGGCGGCTCGGGGCATGTCGAGGAGTCGGGGGAGTGAGCGGGGTGCGCTGTGCCGGGTAGGGGGGCCGGGGTGGTGCCCACGGTGTGGCCGGAGCTCCGGGCCGGTCCGTGCCTGCAGCAAGCAGGGGGAGGTCCGAGCCAGCGGTGCCGCCCCTTTGGGTCTCTGCCTGGGGGCGGCGGGGTGTCCCCTGCTCCATCAGCTCAGGGACCAGGGAGGGGTCACCCGGCTGGTCCCACAGGGCAGCATGTGCTCTGGGAGGTGCCAGCCTTGCCCAGGGCAGCTGTGCCCATGTCCTGCGGGTTTGTGCTGTGTGTCCAGGTTCTGTCCCAGCAGAGGGATGGGGAGAGGACCAGCAGGATGTAGCAGGGCAGGGAGGCTCTTCCCAGGACAAAGCACACCCAAAGAAATCAAGCATCTCATTTTCCTTCTGTCTTAAATAGATTTTTATACCACTAATGATTTCTGCACAGGCTTGGGGCAGAAATCTCCTCTTCTGGGAGTCTCAGTGTTGAGCTGCTGGGGAGGGCAGAGCCTGGGGCAAACCCTGGCTGCTCAGAGCTTCCCCATGGCCCAGCAGGCTCCAGGGCTTCTCTTTGCCTCGCAGCAGGGCTAGGACAGGGGCTGTGGAGTAAGGGCAACCCCAGGGATGCCAAACTCTCCCCAGCATGGGAGGCAGTCCTGCCCCAGCACGGATGCTGAGGGACTGGGATGTCCTGTGCACGGACATCCAGCACTCGTGGCTGCCAGCATCCACCACGCTGAGCCCTCCTGCTACATCACCCCCCCTCTACCAGGACCTTGCCCCCTCAAAGGGGTGGATACATCCCTAGCACAGGGTACCAGGGACGGTAGTGCCTGTGTTGCCTTTCTCCATCCTAGGCTGGTCTGCCTGGCACCACCAGCAGCCCCTTTCCCCCTCCACCCCGTGCCCTTGCAGCCTGACCCGCAGCCACGGGTCTGGAGAGGGCACCCCCAGCCCAGCCCTGCCAGGGGCACGCACTGGTTCCTGACCCAGCTCCTCAGGCATCTCTTCCTGCTGGTGTGGGGCTCGATGCTGAAAGTGTCTCTGCCCAGACGGGGCAGGGGAGATGTTCTTCTGCAGCTCCTCCAAGGGCTCTTCCAACATACCACCCTCCTGGGAAGAAACCTGGGTGGGCAGACGCCTCTCCAGCAGTGTTTGGGGGTGGAGCGAATGCCACGTGCCGGAGCAGGGATCCTGCAGGGGAGCACAGAGGGGGATCAGTGGCTTTACAGGGTGCAGATGGGTCCGTTTCCCCCCCAGCCCTGCTCCCCGGTGTAAGGGATGCTGCATTCAGCACCTGCTGTGCCTGGGAGGGACCATGATGCGATGCTGGGAGGATGCTCTCGGCATCCTCGACTAAATGCTGAGTGCTGACATTTGGGCAGAGCTGAGCAGGCTTGCGTCACCCCAAGACCTATCACCCAACTCCCCTCTGAGCAATATCACTTTTCTTTGTGACTTTCTCTGCCTGTTCTTCCTTTCCCTCGGGCCAGCCAGCAGCAGCAGGGTTGTCAGAGTTGTAGCCTGACAAAAGTTGGTGTCCTGAGGTTGGCAATGCTGTGCTGCTTCTCCCACGGCCCCTCTTCCTGCTACTGCTGTGGGTCAGGAAATTTTTTGGTCAGGGACTCTTTGGGTGGGGTGTCCTGTACGAGGTAGCTTTTCTTGTCCCCACCCCCACGGTGCAGAAAGGAAATCTGTGGTCGCACCAGGACCTCAGATCTTCTGCAAACCTCTCCCCCTGGCCTCTGCTTCATTCTGCTGATTAGACCAGCAGCCTCTCAGGGGATGGCTGGCATTTTGCCTTTACCTCACAGAAATTACATGTGTCTTGGAACATATGCATAGAGATGGGAAACATGAAGCAGAAGAACTGGAATTGGTGTCCCCTCTGCCCCCGCTGCCGGGCAGTGACAGCAGCACAGATGACTCTGCCTTGTGTCTGCACTGCCGGGGGCGGGGGTAAGTTCTGTGTCTGCTCTGGGGAGTTCACTCTGTGCTTTGTGGTTTCCAGACTGGGGGGTTCACCCTGCTCCTCCTGCAGAGCAGCAGTGATGTGTCCCCAAGGAACAGCATCTGCAGCCTCCAATCCTCTGGTTCTCCTTCTGCTGATGGGCCGTGGCATTTCCAGGGTGATTCACAGGGAGTACCTCTGACAAGTGCGGGCTGATGTTGCAGCCCGGGGCAGGGGGTCCCTGTGCTCCAGCTCCCTCCCAGCTGTGTGTGTGGACAGACAGACAGACAGCACCGGCTCCTGTTATTGCTGTGACCTTGGCTAAGGTTAGAAGTGCTCAGTGTGCAGCAGGGACAAAGCGTGCCCAGCTCCCAGCACGTGGCTGGCCGTATTTCCCCCCCGAGGCACAGTCAATACGGAGAGCCCAGGTTATCCCAGGTTATCAGAGAGCAGCTTTGGAGGGGAGAGCACGTGGAGGTCAGGGTGACCTTGCCTGACTCTTCCTGAGAAGGGCCTGCACAAAGTGGCTCTCTGGAGCTGAGAGGCATCCCCATGCATGGCAGTCGTGGCCTCCAGCCCAGCACCACTTGGAGAGAGCAGCAACGCCTGATGCAGCATCAGCTCTTCACCTCGGGAGCCCTGCCAGCATCTCCGCCAAAGCTGCTGGCAATTTATGTGGATGTAGGCTTGCATGAAAATGAAGTGTGCTGGAAATTCGTGGTCTGAATGCAGCTGGCTCTGCAGTGCGTGAGGCACAGGCAGGATGCAGCATCTTCCAGGGCATCTCAGGCTGCTTCTATAAGCCCAAAACTCCAGGGCAGCCACAGAGGGGGGCCCAGCTCTGTGCTCCTCCCCTGGGCTTGAGACTGGGTTTGGAGAGCAAACAGTGCTGGATAAAGGAGTGAGGATGCACCTCTGATGGTACCACCCTTTGCGCCAGGTGCCATCAGGAAGGGATGCCTGCACCAAGAAAAATGCAGTGGATGCCACAGCAGGGAGAGCTGCCTCCTCCCTCTTTTTCACCCAGCAACCCTGGCCTTGTACTTACCCCGCAGCTCTTGCCTCTGCTGTTGAGTTTCTCTTTGAGGAAAGCTGATTGTTGTCCTTTCAACCTCACACACAGGATTTTGGAGGAGAGCAGCCTGGAGTTGAAGGCTGGGAGATGTGGCTCCTAGGGCAGCGGGCTGGCTGAGACTCACAGAAGAGCTCCGGCACTGGAAAGGTTAAATTGCACATGAAGACAGGAAAAAGAGAAAAAGAACAGCCTGGCTGAGCCTGGCTTTGCTCTGTGAAGCATCAGGTAGTGTCTGCCTGGTGTCTGTCCCCTGAGGCTGGCAGCTGGGGCAGGCATGTTGCTGCTAGGACAGTGACCCTTTCCAATGGGAACTGGCTTCTCCTCTGCCCATAGATTGTGGCCATGGTCCTGCCCCGAGCTGCTCTAAGCACAGCTGACATGTGAGAATGTGACCCAGAGCCACTCATTCAGCTCCAGCGTTTTCTTCCCCAAAACCTCCCCGTTAGTACTGAACGCTCCCTCTGACGGGATTTTAATCTCCCTGGGCATCAGGGTCTGGTCTCAGAGCCTACAGCCATGAACCTGCCAAGCACCAGGTCTCTTCAGAGCCGTGTTCCACTGCACTGAAGCAGGCTTGTGAGAGCACTTCAGTGCTTTTCTCTACTGGTTTTGTGTGAATTGCCTTCCTCTCTGATTCCCAGGGGGGAAATGGGAGCAGCTGTCCTCCCTCGCATCTCTGCTTGGCCCTTCTCTCTCCACCCTACCTGGTCCTCAGCCGTGGAAATGCCCTCCAGCCCTTGAAATGATGGAGATTTCCTCTGGCTTTTGATCCCCTGCCCTGCTCCTGACTGAGACTCTGAGTGACCGCTGAGACCAGCTGCACTTCTCCAGTATTTCCACTCTCGTTTGTTAGTCTTTTCCCTATGCCTCAGAACTGAAAAGAACATTGTTATTAAGGGCAACGGTTCAAAATTCTGCTGGTTGTGCTTTCCCTTGAATGACCCCATGGAGCTGCTCTGAGCAGAGCTCTTCTGAGCTCTGGGTGTTCTTATCTGGGGGGTTATGAGTTTTTGGAATTATTTATGTTGGTCTTTTCCTATTAACATGCTCAGGGCAGATGACTCAGAAGACTGTGGAGAGGAAGAGGGGAGAGAAACCAGCTCAGTTTGTGCTGGGGGTGAAATTGGCTGCCAGGTTTTTGGTGAACGGGTAAATCCTGTGCTCAGCTGTCTTGCATGGTATTAGTTGATCCTGATCATCTGCCAACAGTACATCTTTATGTATCTGATTATGGAAAAAAGGGCTGGAAGGGGCCACATATGATCATTGGTGCATCATGGCTGCGAGGTGAGGGGGCTACGAAGAGAAGGAGAGAGGAAAAGCAGTACCTTGAGATGCTCGAGCAACTCTTATCTGATCGTGAGCAGAAACCACAGTGGTGATGCTGGGTAGGACGGGGAGGGAGCTCTCTGGATTTTGAAAGGTCAAGAAACATCCCCTTGCTTGAGTCTTCCCTCTGGGGAACCAGGGGAAGAATCTTTTTTACCCGGAAAAACTGGGAGGGGGAAAGCCAGGAAATCAGTGACCCTGCCCTCTGGCTGAGGAACAGAAACCCATTTTTCTTCCCCTTTTATGTCCCTCCAAGTCATTATTCTCCCTTTGTGGCAAGGCAGCATTTTGAGAAGACACTCACATTTATATTCTCTTGTCTCTCGGCTGTGCAGGGAAATCCTGGCAGCCTGTTCCCCATCGCCAGCTCTCCTGGTTCAGCTGCAGAGCCTCAGTGCATGAGCTCCTGGCTTGCCCAGGGGCTGCACTTCTGTGTGAGCAGACAGGATAGCTCTCTTTGTCTCTGTATGTTTGCAGAAACACCTCCACCACCGTAGGTACCTGTTTTCCATATGTTTTTATATACAACCTACAATTTACCAAGTGCTATAACTTTGGGCTCTTCATTAATTCCTTGGAAACTGAAAAGTGCAGCCCCAGGACCCGCATTCTTGTATTTGTTCGTGTTAATCCATCCCTCTTCTGCCCCCCTCCCTTGGGTGAAGTCACGTTGGTGCCCTGGGGGAGGCACGATGCTGGCTCAGCCTTTTGGGTGGCTCTGAACTTTGGTTCACCTCCCCGAGTTCTCCTTTTGGTGGCTTAAGACTGTTTCTGGGGCAGGATCAAGGGCACGTGCTGCAAGAGCGCACGAGCACGGCTTCTTTGCTGGCACGCTGGGAACAGGGAATCAAAGGACTCCTTATCTATGGATGGAAAGTTTCTGGGCTGCTTATCAGGCACTGCTCAGAGGTTAGATTAGTCTCAGGAGCAGCAGATTGACAGACTGCCTCTCCGTTCTCCTTGTGCTTGGCTGAGTGAATGTCCCGGAGTGAGGCAGTGAGAGGGTGGTACAGCCCCGTGGGGACGTGGGTGCCCAGGGAGAGGGCTGGGGACACAGCCTGGCACAGATCTTGCCCACTTTGCTCCCATCCTGCTCCTTCACCGCACCCCTTGGGGGGGCTGACACTCGTAACATGCTTGGGATGATGCTGAGGGAATTTTTTGCTCTAACTTCACATGGGTATTTGTATTTCTAAAAATATTTGCCAACCAAATTTGGGCTACTCCTGCCCCTTTCCAGAGATGGGAATGGAACTTGCTGTTGGCTGAATTCACTTGCCAATGCAAACTGATGGCTGAAGTGCTGAGGGTCTGTGGCTCAGATGGGAAGGGAAGTGGCTGAGCTGTTCTGCAGGGAGCTGGGGACCCAGATTTTGGCTCCTGCAGGGACTCTCAGCCTGGCTGCAGGTGTTCTGACTCTGTGCCCCAGGACTAATTCCTGTTTTCCCTCTGTGATGGGCGGTCACCCTTCCTGAGCCCCTGCAGCTGTGCTGTGTGCCCAGCCTTTGCTGGCCGCTCCTCATGGGGACACGGCTCTTTTTGGGGAGCAGCCCCAACTAACGTCTGCGCCCCATCTGTAAGGCAAATTCTGGTGGCAAACTGTCCCCATTACCCAGCAAAGCCAGGGCACATTTTGTGCTCCCTGTGAACGGTGGCAGTTCCAGGGGAAGGCCAGGCACGTGGGGAACCGGAGTATCTGGTCTTGTGCTGCCAGCATGGAGGGGAGGCAGGCTGGGTCCCTGTGGGTGGTGATGAATTTCTGAGTGGCTGAATTTAGGAGTTGCCTGGGCAAGGATCTCCCACTGGGGCATCAGTTTGTTCCTTAAAAGTCCATGGACATTGTGGGGCCCCACCTCTTCCTTCCTCTCTGGGAACAGAGCTACCATCAAAGTCCCGGGTGTAGGAAGGCTCTTACCTCTTGAGGGCTCCATCAGCGAGCAGGGTCCCCTTCTTGTTCCTGACCTCCAGATTCAAGGGTTTACCCTCCTGCCTGCCCCTGGGCTGGGCCTTCTGGAGGGGAGGCAGGTGGGAGTTTCTGAGGTGTCCCATCCTCCAGCAACGCAGCAAGTGCTGGTATGCCACTCGGAAATCCCTGTTGAGTGTCCCGTAGAGGATGGGGTTCAGGGCTGAGTTGGCATAGCCCAGCCAGAGAACAACGGACAGGGGCGTGCCTTTCACCCTGCTGTCCCCCCACACCCCTCGGTACGTGAACATGGTGAAATAGGGGAACCAGCACACGATGAACGCTCCCAGCACCACTGCCAGCGTCACGGTGGCTTTGTGCTCTTTCACCATGGGTGGTGTGGGGGTGTTGCCCCACATGTGGTTGATCCTCTTGGCTTGCTCCCTCGCTATCTTGAGTATCCGGTAGTAGGTGATGCACATGATGACCAAAGGGATGTAGAAGGTGAGCAAGGCGTCCACTAACCCGTACACAAAGTTCACCTCCAGCTTGCACTCCTTGTTGCAGGGGCCCGTGTTTTGCACTGCTGTCCCGTTGGTGTTCCAGCCCAGGTGGATGGGGAGGAAGGAGACCATCAGCGAAACGGTCCAAATAACAACCAAACCCACGGCCACGCGGGAGGGAGTGACCACCTGGCGGTAGCGCAGCGGGGTGGTGACGGCAAAGTAGCGGTCCAGGCTGATCATGAAGAGGTTGAGGATGGAGGCCGTGCACAGCATGACGTCCAGGCTGGTGTAGATGTTGCACAAAACGCTGCCAAAGGGCCACTCCTTGGCGAGTTCGTAGAAAGCAGAGAACGGCAGCACCAGAAGCCCCACCAGCAGGTCGGTGATGGCCAAGGAGACGATGATGCAGTTTGTCAAGCTCCGGAGCCGGCGGTCGAGGGTGACGGCCAGGCAGACGATGATGTTACCACAGAGAGTGATCACGATGAGGATGACGAGGCAGGACCCGACCAGCAGCTGCAGGGGAAAGTCCATCCTTTTTTGAGAGCTTGTGTGGTTGTAACACGGATCCATGGTGTCACTGCAAGGATGGAGCGGTCCTGCTCTCATCAGCTCCAAAGCTGCTTGGAGTGAGCCTCTACCAGGCAGACCTAGAGCCCTTCCCAGAGCAACCCTTGGTCTACAGTGACCTTGGAGAACATTGCAGAGTCACTTTACATGTTCAGCCTTGTGTGCTGGGAATGACATGGTCTAGGAAAGACGTGGCACTGCAACTCACTTGTGATTCTTGGCCCGCTCTGGGAGCTCAGTGCTGGAACCAATGCCCTGTGGCAGCTGCTGGTGGATCTCAACTGCTCCTTTTTCTTCACTGCCTTCTCCTTTCCTCTGAGAGACCATGGAGGGTCAGGTCCTGTGGGGTCTCATGCCCTCTGCATGTTTCGTTGGTGACAGTGGTCAGCAGTGCTCCAGCAGGGACAGAGCTTTGCCACCTCCTGAGGGCAACCTGCAAAAGAAGGTATCTGGTGAGGCCCTGACACAGACTGCCCAGAGAAGTGGTGGCTGCCCCACCCCTGGAAGTGTTCGAGGCCAGGTTGGATGGGGCTTGGAGCAACCTGGGATAGTGGAAGGTGTCCCTGCCCATGCCAGGGGAGTGGAACAAGATGCTCTGTGAGATGCCTTCCAACTCAAACCATTCTGTGATTCTATAAAAGCATCAAGTCAGAGCTGCAGTGGGCAAAGATCCCTTGAGTTTCCCCTCAAACCCCTCCAGAAACAGAGTGTCTGCCCCTCCCTGGCTGCTCCAGCCCACTCAAACCCAAACTGGAAGGTCCTTTGGCAGCCAGGCAGCTGTGTACCTGCCAGCTGGGCTCTCCCAGCCCTAGGGGTGCCCATGTAATGTAGGGATGTTGAGAGAAGGGCAGGGATTTTAAAACCATCACGTTCCTATAGGCTTACAATAAAGAGTGAAAACGAGGAGGATATGAGGAAACAATTTTCCTGAGAAAGCAGTTCTCATGCAATCCAGCAAAATTAGTCACGACGATGTAATTTCTGAATCTTGGCTGTGGCTGCCAGTCTCATTAAACTTTGCCCTTGTATCTGAGCTTTGCAGCAGCCCAATGCCTTGGGTTGGTCCCCACCATCACAAATCACAGTTGCTCCTGTAGCCTGTATAGCAAATCCCCACTCTGCTCTGGGTCCTGGGAGGGAAGAGGAATGTCCCTTGCAGACTTTTTCTGGCTGTTTTCTGTCTGGATATGAATAACAAAAAGCTGCATTTTGCAAAGGAAGAAACAACAGAGCAAACCACTCTAACTTCCAAATGAGCTGCTGATTACAGTGATCTCCAAGACCCCACCACTACAAGATTCAAAGGAACTTTGGTTCCTTGACTGGAAGCAATACCCATGTTGGGAAGATACCTGAAGGGGAACTGAGGCACTGCAGGGACAAGAAAGAGGGCTGGGAATGGGCTGAGGAGCTGGACTGACTGTGCTGGGACCCTCATGGAGCTGCCTGTGTGCAAGCTGTGGTCTCCCACCATGAGCTTCCCAGATGAGATGAGGGGTGTCCCCATCCTCCTCGATGTGCTGGTGTGGGAGAGCTGCGCTGGTCCCCATGGGTGGTGCACGGCCCAGCTCTGCAGGCTCCCTGCACCCCAGAGAGACTCCACGAAGCCCTCCCCAGTGGGGCCCAGGATTGTGCAGGAAGGTGGAGCTGATTCTCTGCAGAGTGCAACAGGCTGCAGAGTTGGAGCAATCAGAAGAAACTCCAGGAAAGAAAAAGGTCCAGCCTTGTTAGAGGACAGAGGTGAGATTTTAAAGTTAAACTCCCCCTGCAACAGCAAGATAACGTTATGGTGCAGGTTGAAATACTCTTCAGATGATTTGTGTCTTTGATTCAAGGCTAAAGGCATGGGGGCCACCGGAGGGAGAATACCAGGGAGAGTGCACGAGTGAACAACCACTGATTGCCAGGACCCATATGGGGGCGAGACTGGGACTGGACCACTGAGATTAGAGGCGCTACCCACATCCCTGCTGCTTCTAAAGGCGTGGAAAGCAAACAACAAGCCATGAACCAGTCCGTGGGAAGCCTTTTGCTGAGCAGAGCAAGCTGATTGCCAGATAGGAGGCCCTCTGAGTTTGGGTGCTGGGACTGAGGCTGCTGGGAGAGGGAAGTGATGCTTTCAGCCATGGCAGCAGCGTGTGGAGCAGTTCCTCACCTCCAGCTGCAGCGCAGGCTCTTGCCATGGAAAGCTCTTTGTTCGTTCACAAAAGGAGTGTGGAACAAGCTGAATGCTGCCTGCCCACTGACGGCAGCGAGGAGAACAGGTTGTTCTCACAGAAGGGTATTTCCAAGTGAAAGGGATGTGTTTTCATTGCTCCCAACATGTGGGAATGGCAGATTAAATTATAGGGGGAGTAGCACACTTAGAAAATGCTGTGGGTGGATGGCAGCCTCCTACGCGGCTGCTTTGCCACACACCAACAACCTGCTCCTGCCTCTGGCTCTCGCAGCTCACGTGGGCTCTGCTGGGCCTCGCCTCAGGCTCTGCTGGTGGGTCCCAGCTCTGGGCACATCAGCGCGTTCGGCTCCTGCCGCGGTGCCGGGGCAGCTCCCGGTGCAGCCCCGCGCTGCAGAAGTGCCCAGAAAGAGTTTTGCTTCTTATTTCTTTTTCAGGTTAGCTCAGGACAAGGAGTGGGCACTTTCAAGGGGACAGAGGTGTCCCCATCCCTGCAGAGGAGGCCGGGTGGAGCTGGGGACTCCGTGGCTCAGTGTGGGCTGCAGGGCTCAGCTGCCTGCAAGCCCTTGGGATGTTCCTCCATGGAGCAGGGCAGGACCTGCCTCCTGTCAGCTCGGATGTGTGATGCTGCAACCCTAACTGTGGTGAAGGTGCGGGAGACTTCCCCATATCCCTCAGCCAAATTATCTCATGGGAACACTCCCCAGGTGAGCATAGCCTCTGGACATGGCTTTGCAGGAAAGGCAGGCTGCAGGGCTGGTACTGATGGGGGCTGTCAGCTCACTGCCAGCAGGACACAGACCCCGGGACGATGCATCCAGCTCAGAGCTCTCTCATGGAGCCCTGGCTCTCTGTGACTCCACATGTGCCCCTGGCTTTCTGCCCAGGTCACTTGCACCCCCTTCAATACCTGTGTCCTCTGCTCCTGTTGTGTTTTGGCAGAGCGAGTTGGTTTCCTCCTCGATGTACGAGTGGAGCAGCTGTTTCCCATGGCAGTCTTTCCAGCAACAGCCGGAATAAATGATACCTTTCCAGCCCTGTCTCACCAGGCAGCTTTTACATTTACCTGATTATCCTCATTATCACAGCCTGGATCCGTTCCTGGTTCAAAATCACCCTCCTGACTTTGAAGGAACCAGAGCAGGGTGTTGCTTCTGGGTCATCTTTCTCGTGCCTTTTCCCGTGGTGCTGGTGTTCTGATGGACGCTATCTCAGCTGTGAAAACTTGTCAGGTTGCATTTGTTTTGTTTGCAGTCATCCTGGGATTCCCTAAAAGCCAGATATTTTTCCTATGGTGTTTTCAGCTGCTTAGAGTAGCAATTTTTGCTTTTAGACCCTAAGCATGTGAGCTTGTGCCAGCCCGGTGTGTTTCTGTTAACCTTCAGATCCTCTGGTTCTTCTCCTGTCGTACTTAGTCCCTTGTCCAGTGCAAAACTTTTCCCAAGTTTCTCACCAGAACATTTGTCCTAAAGAAACCCTAATTTTCTGAGCCAAGATCACTGCTGAAAACCATTAAATAAAATTTACCTCTAGGCTGGTCTTTAAGGAACTCTGTTAATAGCCTTCTTTGGTGCATTAATGATCCTTCCGTTGTAATATCCTATCGTCTCCCCATTATCCTCTTCACAATTCTCATAGTAATTTCTGCCTTCTCTTGCCTGAACAGATATTTTCTGCTCTGTTGCAGTCCATGTGGCATTTGATCCACTGTGTTCCCCTTTAAAATGGCATTTATCTCCTCTGGGAAGGGGGCTGCGATTTACTCACGGGAAATTTCTGCTGCATTTCACCTTTTTATTCCCCCTCCCCGTCTCTCAGCATCCTCTCCTCCAACACCATTAATCCCAGCCCTTGGTGCACTTTTGCAGTAAGATTAATGGGATGCAGTGCCGGCTCCAGCAGGGAATGCACTGGCTGCTCTCCCTTCCTGTGCTCCTACTTCTGGCATAACAGGTTTGTTTTAAACCTGTTAAAAGCCTGGGTGCATCATCACCCTGAGGACACACGGGCAGAGAGGAGCCCTCAGGGAGTGCCTGAATGTGGCAGCTTCTCTTTGGGAAGTGTTCCCCACTTCTGGAAGGGACAGAGGTGGTTGGGGGCTCAGGAGAAGCGCCGCAGGAAGCCTTTTAGCTCTGTCCTAGGAACAGGAGGGCTCTGCCCTTGCAGACCTGAAATGTTGCTCTGCCTCCCATGATAGCTTCTTTCTGAGAAAACTGAAGTCACTTAGGAGCAAAGCGCGTTCCCTGGCCATGCAGAGCTCACAGCAGAGCATCGTGGCTGTTTCTAAAATTATATTCAACTCCTTCCTGAGATTAAACATCTGGGTATGCTGGGAGAGGTACTTCAGCCAAGAGATGGGCAGGAGTGTGGGGGTTTCTTCTGGTCTGAGAGAGGATGTTTGAGGTCTGATGGTGGGAATTGCTAAACTCCCAAGCTGGGAATGGGCTTCTTGATCCCCTGCCAGACCCATGAGCCTGATTCACAATGGGACAAGAGCAAATTTGCCAGAGGTAGGACCTGAAGGCAATGTGAGAGGGGAGAAATGTGAGGGGACACGGGTGTCCTGCCTGGCTGCATTCCCAGACACTTCTGTCCCAGTTCCTTGGGCTTCTCCGGAACTTGGTGCTCTCTCTGCCCTATCCCAGCGTGATGTCCGATACAAAGCAACAATTATTGCCTCTGGCATGAGCAGGGGGCCTGGGGGAGGCAGGACAAAATTCCCATCACTGCCACCAGCCCTCCATCATGCTTCCCCAGGAGGAAAGGAGCTCTGTGGGTAAGAAGCTGTTCAGGACCCCTGAAAGCAGGAAATGAGAGGAGGTATGTAGAACCCAGCAGAGCAGTCAGCATTCTGAAAGTTTGCTCGGCAGAGAGCGTCCAGGAAAGGTGAAACGGAAAACAGAGGTGTCGGGCTCATGGGTGTGCTTGGAGCTGCCTGAGTTTCTGGGGTTCAGCCTCCTGCTGAAGCCTATTCTGGGCAAGAACAGCGAACACTGTGCACCCCTGGGGACTGCCCATCCCTCCTGTGCTACAGCCCAGCCTGGGGGTACCCTGCCCCACAGCTCTGACCATGCCCTGGGATGGGGCAGCAGCAGATCCCCACCAGCGGTCAGAGTGTGCGGGGCTGGAGGGAAGGGCTGGAGTGCTCAGAGAAAGGGCTCGGGCAGGTCGATGCAAGAAGTCAGCAGCAAACCTCGTGGGGAGGCTGCTCGGGCAGAGATGCTGCAGATGCGCAGGGCTCTGCCTCTGTGCCCCGGGCACACTCCACCCCTGTCCTTCCTCTGACCCTGATGTTCTCGGATCCAGCTGTCCCCACCAGCAACAGCCAAAAAAGTCCCCAAACTGGCTTCCGCTCCGGCCACCACGGGATGCTGATGGCACAAGGGTCTGACGAGTGACACCCTCGTGCTCTGCCCCAGCTGGCCCATTGCGGGGTCCCACTCAGCAGGGACCCACCAACCCCTCTGAATCTCACTTAGAAAGTATTTCACCAGCGTAACAACTCAGCAAGAAGTAAGGCAAAAGCTTTACCTGGGAAAGGTGCTGCTTTCTCAGAGCCCCTGAGCGCGTGGGAGCCTTCGGTGGCTGCACTGACTCCAACTTTCCCCCGGCGCGAGTGGCTCAGTCGTGCCGGCAGAAGCGTGTGCTGCGAGCTGCGGCTGCCTCGGTCCCTCTCCTCTCTCCTCTCCTCCTCCCTTGCTCCCTCCCTCCTCTCCAACCAACCTCCCTCCCTGCTCTCGTACCGATATCCAGGCAGCGGTGATTGCAACATGAGTCAGACCTCAAGTGGGTGGGATCAGGGCTGTGAACTCAGACACCGAGGTTATCATCCGGCAATTTTGAAATGCTGAAAGTGAGCCCAGCTCCGTGTCGGGCTCCGCCGAGCTGTGCCTGGCACAGAGAGGGTCACCCGATGCCTGCTGCCTCCCACTCCTGATTTCTTGAGTGATACCATCACCTTCTTCACTCACCTGAAGTTTCAGGGCCCTTGCTGCTGGTTTGCCGCGGACAAAGGTTCCCTCCCTCCCGGCTCTCTTCTGCAAGGACACGCTCGCCTGCTGTCGGGAGTGCGGACGCTGTCACTCGTTCCCAGTTTTTGGCTTTGCAATCCATGTGAGCCCCCTGAGAACAAGCAGAGCTGACCCTGGAGTGGGATATCAGAGACGGCTCAGGGAGGTTGGTGACTCTTGTGTTGAACTGGGGACAGATAAAGGAAGAAGGTGAGGCAGCTGTAAAGTGAGTGGAGGAAACTGCAGCCCAGCCAGCGCTGGGGTGCACATTTGCTCCTTGTGCAAGTGGATGTGGCAGGAAAAGCCACCACCGTTTCATCTTTCCCTCAAGGCTGCACTCACCTCTCCTGAAAATTGTCTCCTTTGTGTGAGCTAGCAGGGAGGAACCACACGAGATGACAAACAGGCAGTGACAGCCTTTCGTGTCTCTCAAATCTTTCATCTGTGGGTTTCAAAGCACTATGGAAATATCAGCTGCTGGGCCAGCTGTGCAAGGACCCGTTTCCCCTTTTAGCTCTCCCTCCTGAGGAGAGCAGATCCTGGGCTGGCAGCAGAACTCCAGCGAAGCTTGGCCACCCCCTGGCTCCGCAGGGCCTGGGGAGAGCAGCGCAGGGAGTGACGCCTTGTGAGCGAGGTGCTTCAGTCCCCACCAGCTGCTTCCAAATTTCCCATGCAAATAGCCACGGACGGACTTATCACAGTCTGGATGTGGCCCTGGGCACTCTCCCTGCTGCTCCCCCCGCTGGGCTGAGCTCCCCCAGTGCCCTGTACTGGGAATGGAGAGCACATCCCAGCCTCCCTGTCTGCCAAAGGGGGATACCGGCGGCACTGGCACACAGACCAAATGCCTTTGATCTCTTTATCTCTGCAGACCAAAGCACAAATCCATCTTTAAAAAGCTTATGATCTGCTGGAACCAGAGAATTTTCCTGCTCATCAGCAGCCCTGTGATGGTGTCTGGGGTAGCTGACCCGTGGACTGGCTGCCAGGCGCTTCTCAAGTGGCTGGGGTGTGCAGAGTGCGGACGCGGAGGGATCCCTCCTCACAAACAAGATTCAAATCTGCTCAGGAATGTCTGCGTCAGCCAAAGTCTCTGGGGTGCTGATTTATTACAGGGGCCCTCCCTTGGCTCTGCTCTATGAGGGATCTTTCATCAGGAAGTCTCAGGATGGGAAGTGTCACATAGGGACAAAGTACTCAGGTTATTGGGGCAGGATTCCCTCTCCAGCCCCCTTGCACTAATCCCTCCCAATAAAAGGGCCCTGCTGTCCACGGGGCAGGCTCTGAGTTCAGCGTGCTCCATCTTCCCAAAGCCTCTGGAGAAATTTGAGGGCTCATTTTGGGATGCAGTGGTGGAGTAGCTTCAGACTTGCAGGGCCATCTGGGTCATAGGGAAACCCACCACTTCTGCAAACCCTTGAGCACAGGAGATCTTCAAACTCTGACCTTGTGCAATGGCCGGGTGACTGTGGAGCCTCTGAGGGGCTGTATGGGGTCATACCCTCAATCTGAGCTCACTGGAGGGGTACAGCCTGCACAGACTGTGCACGGAGTATGGGAAAGCAGCTGGATCTCGAGCTGACAGGAGCTGTGCAGGGGCATTCCTGGTGGCACAGACTGCTGTGCTCTGTGCATCTGCACCCTGGGAAGCGGCAGATGTGGTACCTGCAGAGCCTGTGGCTGGAAAACATCATCGTCGGCAAGCTCTGAGAAGGAAGGAGGCACTTGATACTCATCAGACCTGATGGCTGACCTGCCACACGGCCACCTCGACCAGGCTCAGTGGGGCAGGCAGCAAGCAGGGACACTCAGAAACTGGAACATTCCCTGAGTGGGCTGTGCGGAGCCAAGGAGTGAGTAATGAGTCAGGAAACGGCAAGAGGTCTCTGACATTCTGTGTGTATGTGTGTGCGAGCAGCAGTTATTAAAGGCTACAGCAATGCTGGGAGATGGGAAAGTGCAAGAGAAGTCAGGGAAAGTTTGGAACTCCAGGAATGTGAGATTTGGCAAAGACAAGAGCTCCTGAAAAGCCTCAGATGGTGAAGATATGCCTGGAAGGTAGCAGCCAACCTGGGAAATCACATATGGCAGCTCAGCTCCGAGAAGGGCTCAGAGGTGCAGCTCTGTGCTGCTCTCCCCAGCATGAGCTGGGTTTGGAAAAGCCAAAGGAGGAGGGGGAAGGTGAACAGAAAATATGCAGAAAACAAAGCGTCTGGGTGCAGAGCAGCTCCTTGGGCAGTGCAGGCTGAGAGGGGGGGGTGACGTGTCCCGCTGGGTTTTAGAGACGTTTGTGTGGACTCTGGCAGAAGATTGTGGATTAGGGAAATGGACTTGTGCTGAGTTGTTTCCTCTGGAAAAATCAAAAGTAAAAAGCCATGGAAAGGTACTGACCCCACCATGGGCTGCTGAACTTCCTGGCTAGCAGGCAGAGGCCAGTAACTTACTGAAATCATCTGAATACTTTGATTTCCAGTGGATTATATGCACAATAAAAATAAAGGAGAGAGACGTCCTCAGTGTGCTAATAAGCTTTTCTCCTTTTTAAACAAATAATTTCCAGTTAAATCCCGTCCTGTACAAAAGGATAAATAATGACAGAAATCTCTGATATTCCCTGCCAGGGACTGCGTAAGCCTGAGCATACTCGTGGGAAATAAATATTACAGGGAAAGGACATGTTAAACATCTGCGGTGAGTCTGGGGCTGTGCAAGGCACTGCTCCTGCCTGCAGAGCAGGCAGCTCCCCGGGAGGGTGGGAGACCCTTGCTGGGCTGTGGCTGAGCTCCAGGGCAACATCCTGCTTGCGTATATATTTCTGGAATGCCATTAATCCTGGCTATTCCAGGAATATCTCTGTCCAAAGGCACCTTTCCTGTACGGGAACGCATGTAATGGAAAAGAAGAGGATTCTCGGGCCTTTCCCAGCCTTTTGTTTTCGGCAGTGCTGATCCCAAGGATGCTTAGCAGGATCCCATCTGCTGCGATACAGTGTCAGACTATAGACACAGTCTGTGGCATATATCTCAGCTTCTCTGAGTGCAGGGAGAGGAGGTTAGAGGTTTATTTCCAGGTTGTCGGTTTGTTTGTGTTACACAAAGCTCTCCAAGCTCTAACGAGTACTAGAGAGTGCTGCTGGCTCCACACTACTACGGAGCTCCTTCAGGGAGTTGAAGGCTCACGTTTTCCGGTGTGTCCAGGGTCAAGGAGGCTCCTCTTCTCACTCAAACAGAGCTGTTTAAACTGTGCTAGGAAGGAAAAATTTGTGGACACCAGCACAGGTGTTTTCATCTCTCTGGTGCACTCTAAAGAGAAGAGGATCAGCCGAGGTCCATGGGAGGAGGTGACAGTCATTCCCTCCAAACCACAGGGCTGTGAGGGGAGCAGGAGCCTTGGTAGAGTGTGACCCACCCCCTGGGTGCACGTGGCTTTCCTGGGAAGGGAGCAACTGCCTCCGGCTCCAGGGCGTGGATCTTCATGGGCTTTATCACTAATCCTGCCAAATACAATTGTGCACACACTTGTTTTCCAGATAAATATTTAATCCTCCTCCAAACATCCCTGAGACTGTGGCCTGGGAGATAACTTGTGGCTAATTTGGGGTTGTGCAGAGCTGTTGCTCTCTGTGTGTGGAGGAGGCTGAGTTGTGGTCTGGGAGCAGGGTGGGAGAATGGAAACCTCTACACTTCACCTATTCTCAGACCCCTCCCAGTCTTCCTGGCCCTCTGTCAGGAAGGTCAGTCAGTTTCTGAGGGAATGAGCTGTCTGCTTTCAGCTTGGGGCGAGTTAAATCTGCTCTGTGTATGTAAGGGCCTGTCCTGAGGCTGTTTGGGTGGTTCAGGAGCCCTCAGGGCTGGGAGGCGGCTCCTGCCCCGGTTGCTTCACAGGGAAGGATTCCTTGCTCGAGCCCCAGGTGCTTCCAAAGCCTTTCCCTGCAAAGCTGGCAGGAGGCTGTGCTGCTGGGCACGGGGCAGGGATGAAAGGATTAGCAAAACGCTCCCCTGCAGCGGGACCTGCCTGGGGAGCTGGCAAGGAGCGCGGGGCTCCGGGCATGGACCTGGCTGCAGGCATTGCCCAGGCAGGCTGCTGGCCACCAGCTCCCACCCTGTGCGGGGACCCTGCTGTGCCCCTGCCTGAGCTGCCAGCACCAGCAGACAGGGCACGGGGAGGCCCTGCAAGGACCGAGGCTGCAGAGGGACCACGAAGCCAAAGCAGTGGTTGAGATGATGAGCTGGGCACTGGTGTGGATGTGTGGCACCAGCAACGTGTTTGTCTGTGCCACCTCCATCTCCTGTCCCACTGCTGGTCACTTGGTCAGAACTGGGGCTGTGTGTGTGGGATGCTGGTCCCTGGTGCAGGGGTGCTGCAGCTGCAAGTCAGGTAGGACTGGTCAAAGCAGTAGAGGATCTCTCTGCCCTGGCCCACAGTGTGAGTGTCCCCTGCTGCAGGTGGGGAGTCTCACAGTCTCAGGCTGGATTCTACCTGGTACCAGCCTCCCTCTCGTCTCCTGAGGACCTGGAGCATCTACCAGGGTGAGCAAAGCCAACAATGCCTGTCCTCTTCATGAAGGCTGAAAAGCTCCAAGGGTGAGGGGCACACGTGGTAGAGGCCTGGAGAACCTGTGCCTGAGGAAAGACTGACGGGATTTTTGACAGAGCAGATGTCATAACCTGCTCATTTTTCTGGTTTTGCCAGAGGGAAGGTGAGTAGGAGCTCCGTATCCCCGAGAGGAGGAGTAGCAGCCAAGGGCTTAGAGTGCAAAATCTAAGATTAATTTAGACTCACTCATCATACGGATAGTCATGCACTGGAAGGAATTTCCTAAGGAAGTGTTGGTTGGACAAAGTCCCGAAGTCATCGGGGGTTGGAGCACCTGGCAAGAGGCACGGCTAGCAGCAGCCACCCCTGTGTCCTTGCACTGCTTTCACATCTTCCATCGCCACAAGCCCCTGCGCCATGAGCTTCTAGGAACCATCAGCGTGGGAATGGCGTAGCTGCCCAGAGCGACAGACCTGCTGTCTAATAATAATCACCTATCAAAAAAAGAAATTAAAGCAAGCTGTGAAATGTGCCTGGAGCCTTCCCCCTGCAAACCACAAGCTGAAGATTGTGACAGGCACTTGCTGACAGCTGTGCTGTGCCCAGGATGAGCTCACCTCTGGACTGGTCCTGCCTTGTGCAGGAAGTGTGAGAGCTGGCATTGTGAGGCAACAAATTCCCAAAGATAAACTTTTTTTTTTCACCCTTTACACAGCCTGGAATGAGGCCAAAAGCGTAGGGCAGGAATCTCTCTCCAGATAATTAATTATTGCAAAGAGACAATTTGTTAAGCAAGAGAGGCTTTTAATTTGTAAGAGCTCGTCTATTCTTATTGTATCTTTTAAACTGAAGGAAGTAGCATTGATCAAAATAGTCTGGAAATAGAAGATTTTAATTTAGAGGCTGTGTTCAGTGTGCTGACAAAAATAGGAAACAGCTCTCTCCGAAGAGTATGCTCCCCCTAAAACCCGGCTGGAGTATGCAGGGCGTGCTCCAGAACTGCTCAAACCATTACAAATATGCTCAGAAATGTTTTAGTGGGATTCAGCTGGACTTGCTGAGGAAAGGCAGGAATGTCTCCTCCACTGATTTCTGCCCAGGGGCTGATTCCCTGCCTGCAGGGCTCCCACTGGCGCAGTGTGGGATGCCCGAGGGGAGGCAGAGAATGGGGTTTGGGGGAACCCAAAGTGACTTTTGCAGCCCAGCAGGAGGTGGGAACACCCATTGAGTTTAGGTTATAGAAGGGATGGGACAAGGGATGGGGTAATTTCAAGGGCTCCTGGCCAGGCGGTCGAGCCGAGTCCTACATCCTGGAGAATCCTGCGCTGCCCGTGTCCCAAGCTGTGTGTACCCCACAGTGGGTCCCCAGACTGCAAGGCAGGTTGTGAAGGAGATGGAAGAGAGCCACGATGGGCCTGGGAAAGGCTGTCAGGCTGTCCTCCCACACCCAGTGGCCTCCCAGCTCTGTGCTGGGATGGGATCAGCCCGTGTGGGTGAGCCGGGGCTGCTGCAGCGCAGGAACCTGCCCAGGGAACAGGGAATATTTTCCATTTAGCATCTTTCCATCAGAAAACATGAGTTCTTCAAAGCTGCCAGTCTGTGCCAGGGAGGATACGTTTTGACCAGTCTCCTTATTGCACTTGTTCTTTTGAAGTATCTGTGCTTAGAAATCTTTGTGAAGTCTCGCACTGACACTTCTCAAAGGAGAATGCTTCAGTTTTTGCTTTGGAACAACTTATTTAGAAATAAGTGCTCATCTGCAGCATAACAAGGAGGTGGGGCTGTAGAAAAAGCTGGAAATGGGAAGTGACCCTTTCTATCATTGTTCTGGACAGCTCGTCTGCAAAATACATTGAGATCCCAACTTTTTATCTCAATTCAAGCTGGGAATTACTCTCTTTTAAGTTTGTACATAGATGCCACTTCTTATCTAGTGGAAAAGCTGCATGAAACAGCCAGTAACAACTGGAAATTAAATGCTGTTTTCCGTAAAAGATGAAGGACTCTCCCCAAATGAGGCATTGCTCCCTGAAGACTGTTGGTCCGTTGAGAAGGAACTTGCTATGAGGATTGTATCAGCTGGATGGAGGAGAGGAGCCAGCCTGTGGGCAATTCAGTTGGAAGCAGAATTGACTCTGCCTCAGTTTAGAAAATAATAATCTATAATGAAGTGAAGGCAAAGGAGAAAATGGGTAGAAATTGAGTTAGAGCCGTGGTTGTTCCAGTACTCCCCTGCGGCCCTCCACAAGCTGAGCCCCTGGATCCAGCCTGCTTCCCATCCATCTCCAGAGCCTGGAGAGGCACCGGGAGGTGCAGGGGGGCAATTCATGCTGGGGGATGCCAACTTCTTGGGAAGAGGGTGATAAATTTGAAGGTAAATCACTGCAAATAAACAAAGCAGCTCTGCTGGGCTCTGCAGCAGGAGCCTGGGCGCGCCGGGAGCCGCGTGGCGCAGGCTCTGCGTGGCAGCAGTAGATTAGCATAGCTGATCAGGCACGTCGCAGGCTCCGCTTTCTGCTCAGCAGAGCTGCTCATTTTCCCTGAAATGTCTGGGAATCAGATGGCAAGACGAGTGCTACAGTCATGGGCAGGAGAATTAGTCCTCACATGTGTGCCACAGGCAGACAGGAGCTGAAGGGAATGAGATGCTCCTGAAGTATTTTCGGCTGGGACCAAAACCGGTCACAAGTCGTGAAGCTGGGGTGTCCCCACAGTGATGCTCCAAGGCGCCTGCTTCTGGATCTCCATTTACCTGGGACATTTCAGACCCATGAGTGCTGTGAGCCCAGTGCTGCTCTGGGGCAAGATCATCCATAAAAATCTGTCCCAAGAGTGCCCCAGGGGCTGCCATAGCCCTCCCAGTCCAGGGGCTGGTGCTGAGCTGCCACCAACCCCTGGACTGGTCTCTGTCCCCCCGTGCTGTAGGGACAAAGTGCCAAGGTGCTCCAGCAAACACTTTGCCGCAGGTGAGGTAGATTAGATCTCCATTCCTCCCATTTATGGAGGCTATATCTTATCAGCAATATCTTATCAGGCTGGCTGGCACCCTTGGGGGAATGGAAAACAGTCTGGTAGCTCCGGGCTCAACATCCTCCTTCCCTTGGACTTTGCTCTATGCCTGGCAAATGGCATGGGACACCTTAACCATCTGTAGCTGGGAGAGTGGCATTTTTCCCTCTCCTTACTTGAGGTGCTGTGTTTCCTGTTCTCCTTTCTCCAAGCTTGGTGGATGTTTCCATGGCAGGTTTCAGTGTCAGGCGTTCGGTGCTGGGGGCAGGAACCAGCTGTGCCCATGGTGTGAGCTCGCTGCCCTCTGACTCGATCTGGAGGGATGTGACATTTCCATGTCTATCTCCTCATTCCTGTTATTCCTGTGTCATCTGCACAATGGCAGGATGTTAGATAGAGGATGCATTAGTTTTGGATCACACTTGGACTCACTTTAATCTATACCCCATCCTCTCTGTATTGGAGCTCCATTTCTCCTCTCCACTTTTTACTCTGATCTATACAGCTAAACCTTCTCTTGTTATTTTTCTTGTCATCCTCTGCAAGAGCCAGTTCAGCCTGACCTTTGCCAATTCTCACTTTATGTCTTGGGCATTTCAAGACGTAGGGGTAGGATGCCTTTTTCCTTTGCAGCACAATCCTTTTGCCCCACCCCTTGTCAGCTCTCTCTCTGTCCTTTTATGTAGTTATTTCCTTGGCCAGCACAAAAGCCCTTTCTGGGCTTGAAATACACCTTCCGGAGATCAAAGGTGCAAAACCACTATAGGAGACTTCATCTCGGTGTACCAGTCCCTGGACTCACCACCCAGCTGGTTTTATACCTGGAGAGGGATACACGGCAGAATCTGTCAGCAGGACAGCCAGCAGCACAGCACTGGGCTGGGACCAAGGGGCCTAGCAGCTGCACAGAGGGTCCACGAGAAAGGAAAGTTCTTGCTCTGAGGATTAAGCTGAGAAATGGTCCCAGTGGTTTATTTTTTCCCAGAGGTCTTCTATTTCTGGGGGCACCACCATGTCCTGAGTGATGTTCAGAGCTGCAGTTTGGCAGCTGTTCTACTCTTGTCCCTCCACAGGCTTTACCCTGACCTGACATTGAGGGGGGAATTGGAAAGAAACATCACTTTCCCTTTTTTATGCTGCTTCATTTCCAAGCTGGGAAATTGAATGTGAAAATCAGCTGTGTCCATCGTGGAGGGCAGAAAGAGAGCATGAGAGTTGTGCAGGATTTGGGGTTTGTGATTCTCAGAAGAATCATTAGGGAAGGAATGGCAGCGCAAGGCTGAAGGCAGCTGGACAGAACTGGTTTTTCAATTTGGCCACACGCCTTAAAAAAAAAAAAAAAGAAAAGGAAAGAGGAAGGAAAAAAAAAACCAGAAGAAAATAGAAAGGCCAAAGCTCTTGTCCAAACAGCGTGGTTTTGGGAAGGCCAGCTTACACAATTTGTTAGTGTCCCTCCCGTCCCTGGTGGCCTGGGGAAAACCAGGACTGCAGAGCTCCTCCAGCTCTGTCATTCCTGACACTGGTCATTCCAGTGTTGGAGGCTAAATCCATCCTCACTCCAAAGGAGGGATTTGCATGGGATAAACTGGATCCCAGCCAGAAGACTTTGCAAGAAAAGTGAACAGTTTCTTCTTCCCTCCCATGTGCTGTGGCCCTTCTACAGCTTTGGGCATGGCCAGGGATGATTTTATTTTGGCCTGTATCACCTGGTCTTTCTGCCCTGTGTCTCTGCCTTGTCTCTCACCTCACCAGGCACCCCTTGTCCTTCAGACCCCAGCTTAAAAATAGCCTCAGCCTGGTGCATGGAACCAGCTGTGCCAAGCTGCACCGTGAGAAACCTTTAACTGGGAACACTGATGTGATGGAGAAGCTGGTCCTCAGCTGGTCCTGCTGGACCTTCTGTTCCTCCACCTCTGCAAAGAGAAGGGACATTCCTTGACATCTCTGACTCTGCTGCCTGTGCATAAGCTCCTGTTCCCAGCCCTCCTCGTGAGAACCGGTGCCTTTGACTCTTGCCCCATCGCTGGGGCCGGTCTGACTTGGCCCAAGGATCCTGGAGCAGAACTTGCTGGAGTGCAGCAGGGCAGGAGACGTGCTCCATCTGTCTCGGATCAGGAAACGCATCCACAGAGGCCAGCGGCTGCTCCAGCAGACAGGAGTCTTTCGCTTTGCTGCCAACACAACTGTTTGTCCAAGGCGTAACTGTTGCCAGAAATCTGTGGAGTCAAGACCTGCTATTTCTTCGCTTCTAAACAAAACAAGCCCCAGTTTGCTTTCTGCTGAGTAGAAAAGCTCTTGTCTCAGAGCATAAAATCAGGCAGAAGGAGAGCACCTGCTTGTTTTCTCTCTCGTTCAGTAGCGATAAATTCAGGGAGAGAGGAATTACGTTGCAGGATTTGGGAGAGGGAGATGTGGCCTGGGCATGCTCTAATCTGCATGGGGAAGCCTCATCCACCCTTGCAAGGTGTTTTAAGCACCTTTCCAACCTTATCATCCTTTGGAAGCAGTTGGGCTCATCCTCCCTGGTGCCTTAGGCACTGCGAGCAGCACGCAGAGCTTGCTGCCTTTGCAGCTCAGCAGAATGATCATGCATAAAATCCCCAGGTAATTTACCCTGAGTGGGATCCTGTGATTTGCTGACATCCCTCATAAACTGAAACCAACATAAAAGAAACGAACGCAGAGTTGCTAATTTGGAAACTCATTTGGAATAACTTCTTTGCCAATGTGGTAACGGTTAGCGGGGAGCCCTGGTGATAAATAATAGTTGCTGAAAGCCTGAATTGGCTATAAATTGGCATGAAGGAGTGGAATCCCCTGCGTGCGGCTCAGCTCAGGGAGTTACTCCACGCTACGCTCAGCAGCAGCCGTAGGTGAAGACAGGGGAAGTTTTAGCTGTGTGAGGTCGCAGTAGCAGATGTCCTGGCATACATAAACCAGAGGATCATATGCATCCTCAAATGTCAGCTCTGCCTTACATCGTTTACTGCTTCTGGGAGCTGCGGGGCTTTACACCCGAGGATTATCCACCTCCCTTCTCTGCCGAGCACTCGTTCATTTTAGCTGCTTGATGTAATTGTGTATAAACTGGGAAGATCCCAAAGGGATCATTACTTTTCTGCACAAACTGCTTTCTTTATTCACATTTCACATCTTCACCTACAGGCATCTGTGAGACCGAGCAGTGTTTTCTTGCAGGGCAGGGCGTTCACACAGGGCCGCAGTGGCAGCAGGCAGAGAGCTGCTGTGCCCAGAGCTGGATGGGATGATGTGGTCTGATGCCCAAGGTGGTAGAGGGGTCAAGATTTCCTCCTGGACACCTTGTTTTCCATCCTGGAGGCTCACCCTCCCCAGCATCTCAGTGATGTTTGGTCCCAGAAAGGGGAATGTGGCATCTCCCCTCCAGTATGCTCAGGGGGATCAGCAGAAGGGTCCTGGATCAGGAGCGTGGTAGCAGCTTCTCCCTCCCACGAGTTTGAGGCTGACTTGGCAGGACTGCCAAGATCCACCTTCCAGCGCCATGGCCTGATGTGTAACACCTGAGAGGCTGGAGGGTGTGGAAGGAAATGCTGATGGTGAAAGCAAAGCATGGTCACAGGATTTCTCTGCTGAACATGACTGTTTTTTGGAAGCCACGTGTTCGAGATGTAGCTGAGATGGAATCAAAATTTCTTTTCACCACGTTTTGTCTCCCAAAAGAACCCCTTGCAGCAGCTGCTTGATGGCAGCAACACCTTGGTGGTGCACAGTGTTTGCTCATCAAGAGGGGAGGTTGGGCTGGTAGCACTGCAGGTTTTGTGGGGCTGGGTGGCCAAGGCATGGCTTGGCCAATATCCTGCAGAGCTGTGGTCACATCAGCTGGGTCCCAGAGGCAGCTCCCATCAACACTGTCCTGCAAAGCATTGCAGAAGCAATTTTTTGTGGCCGCAGTCTTGGAAAGATACACGTTTGTCTTTCAAAACCTTGTGACCACAGCAGGTGGTTGTCACACATGCTGGGAATGAGTCAGGGAAGACAGCTCAGTTTTTCAGGTACTGATCTGCCACTCTGCCCCAGGAGTTCAGACTTTCTGTTTGCTTTCCTCCTTCAGCAGCACCTCTGACAGACCCATCTGTTGAGATGGTAGAAACCTGCTTATCTGTAAAGGAAATAGTTGTAAAGATTGTTAACTGTGGTGGCTAGACCACAAAAGCAAGGCAGCTTTTCCATCACGGGGATATGGAAGATTTTACCTGACTATACATGTGCTTGAGAAAGATATATGGGACTTCAGTGTTTCCTTAAATATGTTTTGAGTTTCCCAAGTGCTTTCATTTATTGTGGTGCTCTGATTATGTGTTTTTGGCCCTGCTGAAGCAACTATTGCTGGCTGTGGTAAGCGCAGAGCCAAGATCCCTCCATATAAATTTTCTCAACACTGAGTGGTTGCTGGTTTCTTCCTCCTGCTCCTTCCCAGGAAAAGGCTGTGATTTATGACATACATTTGTATATTTTTATATGTCCCTTCTGTATGATAAACAGCCTTGAAATATGCTACTATAAGAGACTCCAGGGAGATTAGCCCTGCTTGAGGCATGCAGCTTTTGGCTGCATGTCCTCTGAAAGGCATGACATGTTTAAGAAACACCTCGTGTCAGACAAACTGTTTGCAGGGTGGAGACATCCAACAGCAGCCAGTGATGAATGTTTTGTGCAACAGAAGATGTAAATCTTATTTTAATCCTGTCCAACTCATGGCCAGCTTGTCCTGAGCTGGGCTCAGGGCTTGTTCTTTGTCTTCTGGGAGCATCTTGTCCCGATCCCCGGGGTGGGTGGTTGGCAATCCCTGGATCTCTGAAGAGCAAAGGCAGAATGATGCTGTCAACTCAAAATGACTCAGTAGCCATAAATCAGAGCAGGAAACCTCTAGCTCCGAGAGACATCATGATGGAACTCATCTGACTGGGCGATTTTATCCCTGCCCTACCCAGGGTGGGTTCCCCTTATCTGGGTCCTTGGTTTCTATGTGATCAAAACAAGCCCTGAGCTGACTCGGAGAGCTGCAGCTGTGATTGAAACCAGCCTGGCCTTTCTGAACACTTCTCTTCCTCGAGATGGGGTTGGAGCGTGGCTGTCCAAGCCAGAAGGCTGATGTCAGGATTGCTTCATTCAGCAGCGCTGGGGAAGGGCTAATAAACACCACTAAGAGCTTGCTAATAGCTCTAATTAGACTGCAGCTGATGCTTCATAAGTGGTTCTTTCCTCCTCCGCCCCTTCCTTGCAGCTATTTCCTGGTGGAGTTTAGGAAGGTGAGGTGGATTAATGCTACTTTGGGAGACAGTCAAGATTCCCAGCTGCAAAATTACACTTTCCAGTTTTTTTTGTTTTTTTTTTTTTTTTCAGAGGGTCTGACAAGGTTTTCTCAGGGCAGCCGTCTGCTTCTGGGCTGAGCCGAGGTGTGGATGATACATTTGCCATGGTGTGTTGCTGGGAATAAGCCTAATTTTGGAGTCTGATAGTCCAGAGGTAGAAAGGAAATGCAGCTTTGATGAGTTCCTCACCCTTGCTGGTGGGACCTTTCCCGGCTGTGAGAGGGTCAGCAAGTTGCTTTCCCAAACACATGAGGAAGAGAAGGCGTTTTTCTTTAAAAAAAAAAAAAAAAAAGGAAAAAAAGAAGAAAGCTTTTCTGTAGTTTTCTTTGTACGTTTTGTTTGTTTCTCTCTTGGTTGTTCGTGTTTGTTTATTTTTTTACCTTGAGTGCTTTCTGCAGCAATAGAGACTTGCATGTCAAGTCTTTAGCTCTCTTGTGAAAAGTGAGATTTTTAAGCTGCCCTTTTTTTTTTTTTAAATTAGCCAAATTAGTGAATTTGAGCATTAAGTCTGTGCACAGATACTGTGCAGAGCAGGTGCTCAGGGACCCATCGACGTTCAACATCTATTCCCCGGCTATTTGTCATTGTGGGGGCTGTGCATAGGAACCCTGGGGTCCCCCTGGGCCAGGTTTGGAGGTCCCATCTCCAGTGACACCCTGTGATGCTTCAGCCCTTGCCTTGGAGCATCATATCCTGTGTTTCTCATCCCAGTTCTCTGCTTACAGACACGGTGTCCCTTCTGTACCCGAGCTGAAGGATTCCACGCTCCTACAGCACCGTCATGGAAAACACCACTTGCCACAGCGCAGAACGAGGTGGGCTGGGAAGTTTTGCAGAGACTGAGGCAGCAAAGCCACGGGGATCTGCTGTAACTTGGCTTCAGGATCCTAATTCTGGCTCTGTTCTCCTACACCTTCGATTACAGTTCCTATAACGCAGCTGAACAACCTGCTGTGCAACCTTCCTCCACAGGGATTCATGGGCATATTTTGAAAGCCTCTTTACTCCAAGCCCCCACAAAAAGGAGAAAATCAAACCAAACATACTTTGGAATAAGGTACTGGAGCAGATGACTTGGAAATGCGTAGCGCTGGCGTTGGATGCAGGCATATGTCCCCAGATTCTGTGGACTTGAAAGCAAGCAAGCACAGTGATTGTGGTAGCAGGTCTTCTCTCCTTACAGAGCTAAAAGCAAGGAGCAGGCTGGATTTTTGTGGGAGAGAGAGCTTTTCAAGAAATACCCTCCTTGAAACCTCTTACGGAAATAAAACAAACATCTACAGCTGGGAAAACTAAAAAAGCTGTCCCTCCCAGAGCCCGGGACAGTCACTGCAAAGCTGGGATTTGTTCTGTGTGTCTGGACATGAGGGGTGCAGTCTCCCTATGGATCCTGCCTGGGGGAGGGAAACAGGGCATTGCACAGAATAAAAGAGCTCTTGAGGATGGGCCACAGCCTTTGCTGCAGTGTTTTTGGTGTGTGCTGAGAGTGGAGAAGTAGAGGAGGGTAAAATGAGCATCTGGGGGATCAGTAATAAACTGAGAAAAAGTCTCAGCATCTCCCTGGGGTGATTTTAAATGGGGTCCATGTGTCTGAAAGTCCAAGGGGGATTTCCAAAGAGAAGGATGCTTGTCCACCCGGGATGACAGCACTTTGGGCAGGGATTCAGTCGTGTCTAGAACATGGGATAAAATTCTTTCTGCAGCAGCAGAGCTGTGACCATTGGGGTTACTTCACTTTCTAGAGGAAAGCTGAATTCCTCCTTTGGGAATCAAGGAAAAACATTCCTTGAAATAGAACCAAACTCTTGGCACGTTCTCTGCTGGTGACAGCACTGCAGAGTGCAGTGGAGATGAGTGCTCCTTATTCCCAATATCCCCTCCCAGCTGGGGATTCCCAAGTACTCTTGGATGATGGTGGTTTTTGAAGATGCCAGAGTCATGTGGAGCTCATCAAATGCTGGCGTCAGTGCCTGGAAGAGATGGGCTCTATTCGGAAATGCAGCAAGGGCTTTCCACGCTTTCCATGCTTCCTGGAAGCTGTGCTGGAAGGATGTGATTCCCGGCTTCTTGAGGAGGTGCAGAGCTCCCTGCTAATCCTCTGCACCCCAAGCCCTGCCTGTGCCAGGGAAATGACTTTGCAGGTTCTGGTTATGAAGTTTAGGCAGCTTCTTTCTGGCAGCCTCTGCCTGGATTTGGCAGGCAGGGGCATTTTGTGACATTTACTTCTTGTCTCTGGGAGTGTGGAGGAGTCTAAAATGTCCTGACCTCGTGCCGTGCCTGCTGTGACACTGAGAAGGTGGCTTGTGCTGTGCTAGTCTGGAGCAAAGAACACTTCCTTCTGCATTTCACACCAAACTGTTGGGAGCACGACGAGGGAATTGCTGTGGTGACTTTAGGTGGAACAAACCCACAAAGCAAATTGAGCAAGTTGAGACACAAAAACGCTGAAGATTTTTAAAGGGAAAAAAGAGCTCCTGGGTGTGCTGTGAGCCACATGCTGGCTCCTGAGGTCTGGGCTTGTGCTGTCAGGAAAGACAAAGCTGCTGAGACCTTGCTTGGTTGTTTTGGGTTTTTTTTGAGCCAGGTTCACATATCCTGAGAAAGCAGTGTGCTGTATGCTACAGGCCAGATGCTGGTGGCACAGGCTGGGAGGTGAATGGCTCTTGACTATGACTGGTAATGAAAATCACGTTTGAGAGCCTCTGTGGAGCTCTTTGGAAAAAATCAGAACAATTTAACTTGGCTGCCGAATGACAATGCCACTGACAAGGCCCTCCAGGCTGGCCAGCCCTGAGGGTGAGATCTTGGGGGAGACACTTCTCTGCCCCTTGATAGCACCCTCTGCTCCTCTCCAGGTGCTGTGTGTGCTCCAGGTGCAGCCCTGGGTGCTTCCCCAGGCCTTTCTGCAGCTCTTCAGTGGCCCCCTGGGCTCCCCGCTGCAGGAAGATGCTGCTGTGGAGGGAGGGGCACTTACCCTGTGTGTTCTCTGGCTGGTGTGCACAGGTGGAATCCTCTCCCACTTCATCCCTGCAGCAACTGAGCCCATGTTTCCCTCTCAAAGCTCTCCATTCTCTTGCCTCCAGAGCTGTTTCTCTCAGCTTTTTGCCCCTGCTGCTGGAAGGCTGCACAGAGGAAAGTGCTGGTCTCTGACTGCTGCTTTGAGACTCTGTGAGGTTCTGGATGGGCATTTTGGGCCTTTCTGGCTTGATTTTCTGGGACTCTCAGATCTTCTGCCTTAAGGAAACTGTTAGAGCTCCAGAAATGGTCCTTTACCTGATTCCTTGCGCAGCACAGAGACAGCAAAGCCAGCTTGCTCCAGCTTCCCCACCCAGCCTTTCAGGGAAGGTTTGAGAGCTTTGTCAGGGCATCCCATCGTGGAGGATTTTGGGTTTTAATTGCACCATCTGTTTTTCCTCTCAGCTAATGTTTGCTTGAAGGCTCTTGAAATGCAAACAAGGCTAAACTGCACAAATCTGGAGCCGTGCACACGAGTAAGGGCTGTGAGAACTGGGTTTAGGATTATCCCATCATTCCACCTTCTTGGATGGAAGCTCATGAAGCATGAAGTGGTGTGCACAGGCAGTGAGAGTGCTCAAAGTGCTACTTCATGTGTGCAGAACACATTGAGGCACCTCCTGAAACATTCAGAAAGAGAGCAGGCATGAGGAGGGCGTTGTGGTGGGGCTGGAGCACTTTCAAGTATGAGCTCTGGGATGCCCAGGTGTGTTTGGTGTGAAAATGGCAGGAAATGTTCCATTTTCTAAGTTCTTGGGACATCCTTGAAAAGAAAATCCTGAACACTTCTGGTTGATTCAAAAGAACTACTTCGATAAAACTGGGATGTTTGTCTTTTTTTGAATGTTAAATATTTTAATCTAAATCTAAGCTAAACCTTTTATTTTATAGAATTGGTGAAATATATAGCAAAATAACCTTGGAAAGGATAACCAATGGGGAAAAATAATTTTTCGACAACAGATTTCTGAAGAAGAAAATCAGAAATTTCAGGAAAAGTCATCAAAATTGAAGCATTTCTATAGAAAAATCTGTTTCACAAAACAGCTTTCCCTGTAGAAATCTGCACAGCTGGGGGAGCTCCTGGGAAGGGGTGTGTGAGGCAGGCAGAGGGATGCTTTAAAGGAGATGATTTCACTGACACACGTCAAGTGAACTGACACAAATCCCAGCCCTAAATTTTGCTCTTTTTGGAGATTTGGGGCAGCTTTGTGCGTGCGTCCAGGAGACTGGAAAGAACCAAAGAGCTGCGGCAGCCAAGAGCCCTGGGCTGGATGAATTTTCAACCATTGTTTACATGTCGTTTTGTCAAAATCCTTTCGGATGTTTTGTTTGTAGGTCAGATCCTGCCCTCACACGGGAAGGCTGGGAGCGTCCAGAGCTGCTCTCAGCAGGGTCTGGTGTTTCAGGTGATGTGTGTTTTGCCTGACACTAGCCAGGCCTGACTGATTATTTGGAGGAGAATTGGATGGCAGGGCTGAGAGACTGTTATTAAACTGGACACCTGTGGATCCTTCTCAGTGTGCCTGTGTGCTACAAGCCCCCACAGGTCTTCTCTACAGCTTCTACCACCAGCAGGAAATGTTGGTGTCACACTTTGGACTCGCACAGCATAATTATCATCTCACCCCTCCCTCTTACCTCAGTGTGATTTCCAGTGTTGTATTAGCAAAAAGGAGGGGGGGAAAAAACCCTCATGTTTTCAGTGTACATACAGTGACAGAGATGTTTGTTTGGCAGTTGTGAGTGGCGTAATCTTGGTTGTTAGACAGCTTTAAGCGGGATTTAAAACAGTCAAAGATGCCAAAATAAATAGCAACGAGATAGATGGACTATTAGGCACGGCTTGTTTGAATTGCTCAGTTCAGGAAGAATTTACCTGGTTTGTGATGCATTGGCAGTGCTAAACGAGAGGAAAAAAGGGGTATGGCCCTGGCCCTGGTGGGTTATGCCACCAAGGAATGAGCCAGCACCAGACTTCAAGTGTTGCACCAGGCAGAACTTTTGAAGCAGCTGTATCTGCTCAGTGCTTCCTTGGCTGTTGGGCTTGGGCTTCACCCTGTTCTGTGCTCCCCATGGAGAGAAGGTTTGGCACTGTGCTCTGAGCCCGGAGCCCAGCCAGGTGCTCGCTGGCCCATCCCTGGAGAAACACGGTCCCAAAGTTTGGTCATTATACTTTTATCTTTGCTCGGTTGATTTTGATGTTTTTCTAGAGCAGGACCGTTGTCCTGATTTTTCAGTCATTTTAATCCGAAGCTGGTGTAAGTATCCATTCACCCTTCAGTCCCAGCCTAGGCTACCACAGTCCCAGTCTCACAGGGGACCTGCTCATTCCCAGTGACCGGTGTTTAGCGCTTGGGCCACTGGAGATGAGATGCCATTCACACCTTCCAGGCGTGCAGATATCTCACGCAAGCAGCTTTTATCAACGGCATCACATTTCTCACTTGAAGCCCCGGTGTGAAGCCCAGTGAGAGGACATGTGGCCACTGGGAGAGGGGCCGCAGCAAAGCAGGCAGTCGGAGGCAGGTGATGCGTGGGAGGACGCGTGTCCTGTGCCAGTGAAGAATGATATTCTGTATTCCAGCCAAAAGTGGCCCATCTTCGTGCCTCTTCTGGAAACAGAAGCCTCTTTCCTAGCTCCAGCAATGACCTCTGCACATGTGACATTCAACAGAGAAAACCATAATTGCATAAACTAATGATTTCCAGAACAAGAGCTTTCCCAAGGCTATGTAAAAATGGCTGGTGTTTGTCAGCGCTGGGTACACAAAGAAAACAGAAGTATCAGGGCCAGCTGGTTTACATATTTTTAAGTCAGTCTGCTTCTGGTAAAGCTCTAATTGACCAATCTCTGACTTGGGAGCCCTGGCTGTGTGAGGCAGGCGCCTCTTTACAGCCATTACTTGCCTCAACTTCCACCAGTCGACTGGAGGGGGTTTCTCTCATACTCTCTTTTTTACTTCTAGTTTTATTTCTGCCCATGTAATTACTTGTTCGTTTAATTCCTAAAGAGAAAAGAAGCAAACCCAAGCAACTTGGCTGAAAAGACAGATGAAGAGCTCCTTCGGTACTGGAGATCATCAGGAATTAATTTCTGACATCCTTGCCTTGGTGCAGTCCAGACTTCATTAGAGCATTTGCAAAACTCCTCCTGGCAGTCAGGCATGCAGCGGAATAATTTGTATCTCCCTATAGATTTTACTGGGATCTGCCTCTGGGTTTGGCTGGTCTCATTTAGGAATGTTTGTGTTGTTTGCTGCTGCACGGAGGGGACTCTTTGTACTGCCTTTTGCATAACAAAACCGTGTGTGCTTTCAGCAGGACACACAGCAGCCCACTGGCTGAGGAGGGGATGTGTGCTTGCCCTGGTTTGCGGGATAGATGGAGAAGCAGAGTGAGAAGATGACAGGACAATGCTCACGGCCATGAAAGGATCCGAGCTTGGTGCTTGTGTCTCTAGTGTAAAGAAAAGGGTCTTGGTCACAGAGGTGAATGGATGGAGCTGGGCACGCACCCGTCCTTACCTAAACCAGGCTGTGCATCCCCCCGGCCATCCACACCTGCCCTGTGTGTGTGATGTGGTGCTGTAGCTTCTCAAGGACACTCGGTATCATGTGAGGTTTTCAGATCTTGATCAGCCAAATCAATAAAGAAGCTGAAGCCAGCCTGCAGAGCCTTTGGAGGAGTGGGCAATTACAGGAAAACTCGTTCTAGCTTTGCTAAATATAGCAAAAAAACGCCCAGGCCACAACATGTGCTGTGGGATGGAGAGGGTGGACAACTTATCTAATAAGCTGCTGGAAATGTGGATTTTGGCCTGGGTGCAAGCTGTGGTGTTAACCCCTTCAGGTACCTGCATGGTGTTAGACATGGCATTATTGCCACTTATGTGCACATAATTATCGGTAGCAACTTCTTTCAAATAGTTTGAGGCAATGAAATGACTGTAATTAGGCAGCCATATATGACATAAAGACAAAAAAAGGCCCCCGAACATGAAACACATTAAGCCAGAACCTTGGAACTAAGAGAAGTTTAAAGAACCTAAACATTTATGATGTGATTTATGAACACCAGTGGCCTAGCACCAATGTCCCTTCCCATGTGTGGTGTGGTTCCCACAAGTCCCACAGATGACTTGCAGGGCTGCTGAGGGTGCAGCTGTCCCCTCCTGTTGTCCCCCCACTTTGTAGTGATGCTGCAGCAGCCATACGTCCCTGTGGGAAGCTGTCCCTGCTAATAGTTGGACAACTCTTGTTGGGATCGAGCTTTTCTGCAGAGGAAGAAGAAGAAAGAAGCCACGAAGAAGCAGGACACTGCCTGTGGAGTGGTGTGGGAGCCCACAAAGCGAAGAAAGCCAGAGGCTCCTGCAGCAGCAAAGCCCAGCCGGCCGCTCTCCCTCCTGTGGAGCTCCACAGGAACTCTGATCCATGTGTGGCAGCCAGCCCGGGCTTTGGCAAGCCAGGACTGCTGTGCTGGGTTTATTAGCAGGTTCCCATAGCACTGCCGTCCCCAGGCATCCTCTCCTCCCCAGCACATGCTGCCAGCTGACCTTCCGGAGCAGTTTGTTGGCTGGGAGAGGCTGCTGGGTATTTATGAGGAGCTTCGTTCCCGTTTCGGCTCCCAGGCTCCCAGTGCAAACACCAACGTGAATCTTTCAGTAAACAAGCAGGCACTGGAGGGGAGGGGAAGGATTAAAAACTCCGAATAATGACTGAAATGTCAGACATTTATTATTAAGTCGGTCCTGATGTTGACAGCTGAACATTCAATATTAAAAGCATCCTTGATCATAAAAGCCAAAGGCAAACCTGATTCTTAAATATCCCAGTTGTTCTTTTTGACCTAGTTTTTGATGTCTTAAGGAGGAAATAAAATTTCAGAAAATATTTACAGACACGAGAAATGCAGGATTTCATCACGGCTGGTGACTTCACAGATCTGCCTGGGGCAAGGACAGCAATTAAGGAGCAGGAGGGCAAACAAGTCTCACGTTTCCCTTGCAGAGGTATTGTCAGTGCGGGAAGCTGAAGCGTGCATGTTAGGGCTGGAAGAGCAAGAAGTCACCAAGTCTCAGCGTGAGGCTTAAAGGGGCTCCGATGGCTTTCAGGATGTTAAAGGGGTAGTTGGGAGCGAGGCTGAGGTTTGACAGACTTTGCCAGGAGCTGTAAAGGTGAAATGATCAGTGTTGTGTTGTGTGCCAGTGAAGCAGAAATGCCAAAGAACTGCTCTGAATAATGCATGGTCTTTGTGGGTCAAAGTCTCCTACAAGAAGGCTGGTGGAAAAGGCATGATGGAACTTACCTTGAGCATCAGATTTCAGGTTTGGATTAGGGTAAGAACGGAAGACAGCAGTAGGAACAGGGAGAAGGTTAGAAAATCTGACCTAGCAGGAGATGGAAGGAAGGGGGAAAATTGTTTACTGAAGATTGAGGCAAAACAGGATAAGTGTGAAGCTCTTGCAATGTGTAAAAAGCTACTGAAAACAGGAAGAAAATGGTTTTTTTTTCCTCTGTGTCTTTCTTGGTAAGGAGAAGATGTCTGAGCCAAACCAGAAAGGCACAGATGCTGGGAAATGGTTTCTTGAGGAAGTTATGGAAATTCCATTACTGGAAGCCTTTGAAAAGTAAGTGGAAAAACACCTGATACAGCTTTGAGCTCCTTAGGCTCCTTCAAGATTTATTTTTAATTGGTGATATTACCATGGAATTAGAGAGATGCCATGATTGTTGATAGCATTTTGGAAGGGTTCAGCTCCAGAGCTGCAGAGTCAGACACTGCCAGAACCAGCTCTGAGGACAAAGACTTGAGCTGAGACTACAGGCCTTGGTAGCTGAGTGTTGAGGAGAGAATGGAAGCTGTGAACAGAGAAAAGCATCTCTTGGTATTTCATTAGGATCCTTGTAAGTTGCGGAAGCACACCAGACACTTCACCACTTTTCCCACGGCACAGACAGATTTTTCTCATTCCCAGGTTCAGGAGGGGTGGCAGAATGTGACTGAAACCTCCAGCCCAGCTGACATGATCCAGATGGGTGTCTGGGGACAGTGATGCCCCTCTGTATGTGGCCACACAGAGGGGGATGTGACCCCTCTGCCATGGAACGGCTCCTTGCCAAGACAATTCCTGCCTAGCTCTGCCAATGGGCCCCTGAGCCCTTGGCCACAATCTCGAGCTGTGGAGGGGGTTGCCAGGCCTTCAGATCCTCCAGCAGAACTCCCCAAACAGCCTGATTTTGGTGTTGGGCGTGGGGGGACTGGGAGGATCTCATTCTGAGGGGATGGCATCTGTTTTGTGGCACTCCACATCTCCACACATCTCTCATGTTCACGGTGCCCTCGAGAACCGCACAACTCTGTTCTCTTGATGAAGGGCATATTGTGCTGGAAGCACAGTGCTTGGCTGGGTGGACCTTTGGGGCTACAACAGCCATTCCTACATACTCATTTAAATTTCATTGATTTTTCTAAGGAATTATTTCTCCCTTGATGGTCCAGAAATAAAACCTCTTGCCCTGACTGGCTCAACAACCCCATGATTTCTATCTATTGACAAGGTGGTTTTCACACTCTGTCTCAACGCAGGCAAGCTATTCTTTAACATGGTCGATCAGAGGAAGAGAAAATTACATTTTATGTACCTCCTGCCGCTTCCTGTTACATCTCCCCTCCTGGATTTCCAGTGGCAGGTGTTTGTGCAAGATCCCATCTCAGGGCTGGGAGCGAGTTACTCAGCCCCAGGTTTTCACAGGAATATCTCCTCTCGATGTGGGCAATGCCCAATTAGGCACATTGCCAGGCTACAAGTTTGCAGTGATATTTTTAATTTTCCTCTGAGGTTCCTGTTTGGTCTCTGGCCTTATCTTTGCTGAAGCAAAACATCTTGTGCGGCTGCTCTCGGTGCACCCGTCTGATTTGTAGCTTATTTCTCATGGAGAAGCCAAATGTGTCCAAGGCAAGGGGGGACAGGGAGTGGCACTGACCCTTCTGTGCAGAGCACACGTGTCAGGCTGGTGACCTGGAGTCAAGGACTTCTTTGAAGGCTTCTCCAAACTCAAACCCTTCGAACAGCAGCAGCAGTAGAGAGGGAGTGTGGAAGGAGGTGCAGTGACCCTGCAGGTGTATGGCAGCAGATTTGCTGGGTTCCCTGGGGATAAAGTGACAAAGGTGCTGTTTTCCAGTTTCCACTTTGGTAAGGACCTTTCTGGCTGTTATATATACATGGGTCAGGGTTTTGGATGAGGAAGCCTTCATGGTTTTCAGAATTGCAGCCACGCTGTCTGCAGCTGCCGCCCCTGAAGACCCATCTCTGGAGCTCATTTCCTTTGCCTCAATTTCAGTGGGTCATCCCAGCAGGGTTTTGCCCAAGCAAGTAAGAATTATGGGCTTAAAATAGGCACAAGACCCTGAAAGTGATGAACTGCAGCTCACCGGGGCTGTACATACCATGCCCCAATGAACAGGAACTTGTTTGCATGGGAAAGTGCTCCTGCTGTGGGGGCTGGTTTCTGAGGGTGACTTTGCCCTCATGGGCCTTATTTCTGAGAGTGGCAGTTCAACTATGCAACTTTAATTATATGATTCCTTGTCCATATGTCCTATTTAGGCCAAAACTTTCACTTTGCCTGTAAGAGAGCTAGAAAAGCCTGGGCCTGCCTTTGAAGTCAATTAGCTGCCTCTAAGGCAGGATTTATCTTTAAAAGGAGTTGGATGAGGATAGGGAACATGTCAGAGCCAGAACCAGGAGATGTTTGTCCGCCCCAGTGCCTATAGAGGTGAATAGAACTTTTCTTAATTGCTTTTTGGGAAGTTATTTGTAACCCGATAGTCCCTTTCCTTTGCCAAGAGCTTGGGGTTATTTGTGGCTCTGGACTACAAAGGAACAGCAGAAACAATGGTGCACTCGTTATGACCAAACCAGTTTATGCTCAATATTTCGGTTTTTCCTCAGAAAGACCTTGGCCTTGAACTCTACCTTAGTTTATATGCCCTACTTGTCTCCCTCACACTGCCAGGCAAACTGGAAAGCTCAGGCATGGTAGTGATTGTTTCTAAGCACCAAAGTAAGAAGATCCTGTTGAATGGGAGAAGCTGAGCTCAGGGCACTGGGGTTGTCAGTGGCCAGAGAGGGGCTGGAGGGCAGAACTCGGGGGTTCTGTCCCATGCCGGTTTGATTTGGCTTGATTTAAGACAAATGAGCTTTCATGTACCTGAGTACTAAGTACCTGAGTTTTCATGGTTCCTGGAACTTCCCAGACAGGATGAATGTGTGTGCTGCTCCCTAAAACAACCCATCCACACTGGCAGGGCAAGACCTCCACTCCCCTCTTGCACTGTGTGGGTTCTGCTGTCAGGTGGAGGAGAGGAGCTCCTAATGCAGATGTTTTTCTTTTCTGCTGTGTTGCCTCTGGCTGGCAGCGATGCAGCTGCAGTGTCCAGAACCAGCCAGGAAGGCCAGAGGAGGCCAGGAGAGTCACCACCTATAGCTCCATCCCCTTGGAAATGCGCACTGAGCAATCCCTTTGGTTACCAAATTCCTGTGTGCTTGTGACCAGGAGTGGGGTGAGGAAAGAGAGGGAGCTCCTGCCCAAGCCCCGGGGCAGCCAGAAACATTTCCAGCCCAGCAGCAGCTGCAGAGGTGCTGGTGCAGCTCCCTGTGGTGCCTTGCCGGGGCCGGATGCAGAGCTCTGCCATATCCACAGGTATTGGCACACTGAGCCAGGCGTTGTGCCATTTGGGCGAGCACATGGCCATCAATGCAAGGGCTGTAGGACCTCTTTCTCTGCCCCAGCCATGCCTTGCCTAATGCTTGAGTCCTGCCTTGGCTCTTTTACCACTGTGTTTCAGCCCCTGATGTGCCCAGCTTGAAGCATCCTGGCTTTTGTGTCCAGGTCCTGGAATCCTGCCTCCGGAGTTAAACACCACCTGCACCTGCGAGGGCATGAGTGGGGGGACAGTGCCCCAGGGCGTGTGACAGGGCATGTAGGGAGGCTGCTGCTTCCCTTCTCCTCATGGATAATGGCTTCAGAAAAGAGGGCTGATAGGGGGTCTCTGATTAATGCATCAGATCTCGGTCCATGAGAGTGATGCCACCTGCAAGCTGGACACTTGCACTGACCTAATGTCTTTGTGGCTTCAAGCCACATTATACCATCTGCCAGCAAAGGAGAGCTTCCCAGCACCCCACCACGCAAGTGTGGGGGTGGATCACCACCTAAATCCATGCCAGGGTGTGCCAGGAAGGATCCAACCTTCTCTCAGAGGCCAGCAGCCCGCTGGGGTTAAACCGCACACGTGATTTTCTATTTGTGGCATCCTTTTGCAGCTAGAAAAGCGCTGAAGTTATTGGAAAAAGTCTGCAATCCGGCCCTGCTGAGCCGTGCTACAACAGGTTATTGTTCTGGCATGGGTGAAGGGCAGGACCTTTGCCTAGGAGCTTTCCAGGAGCTGTGCTGCTTAGCTGGAAGGAAGCAGAACTTCTCAGCATTGAACCCACCTGCAGTGCTAATGCCGACTGCAGCGCTGGGCGGTCTCCAACAGCGCGCAGAGCGCAAGGAATCCAGCTTCACGTGCCAGCACCACGCAGAGCTGGCACTTCCAGCCCCTCCTGTCCTTGCTCTAAGTGGAGTGTGCCTGATGAAAGACAAAGGCCAGAAATGTAGTGTTGAAGAACTGGCAGGGCTGCTTTGCTGTCGGCGCTGTCTGCAGAACATTTTGGAGGCTCCTGATTCCTGGAAGATGTCTGTCTTTTGATAGAAATACGAACTCTTAGAAATATGAACTCTTACTGTCACCTGCCTTCTCTGTAACAGCTCAGACACTTTAGAAAGCAAAAGCTGAGATCTCGCTTCAAACATGCAGCTCCAGTTGTGGCTATTTGTGCCATGTCTGTGGTTATCAGGGTGGTTTCAGCCCACCACTGAGTAGTGTCCACTCTCTTATTTAGCAATGGTCCTGCTCCAGCCCAACTAAGCCCTGGGGACAGCCTCTCTGTATCGGTGCAGAGCCACTTCCAGCTCATTCCCACACATTTGCCAAGGACAGCTATTCCCTACGTAGCCTGAGCTGTGGTTTAGATGAAAGGAAATTTGCAGTTTAAAAGCATCCTTCCATTTCAGTCAGACTTTTCCCTTGCAGAGCATTACCACTGTCATTTTCCACTCGGGTGGAACCAATTGGTATTTCCTTCAGTGGCCTCAAGCTTGGCAGCGTGACCCTCTGCCACAGCGGTGCTGCTGTGCTGGGCTGGCAGCTGCCTCTCCACCATGACAAAACTGTTTGCATTTGCTGGCACTCCTGACATCTCTCGTTGAGGCTGTCACAACAGCAGCAGCTGAAGTGGCTGTGTACCCATCAAGGAGAGCAGGCTCTGGATCTCTGCCCTGCCCTGGGCACTGGGACACCTCTGTCTGCGTCCTTTACCAAAGGCCAGGTCTGGGAGGTGGCATGTGGAAGCATCACAGCACACAGGAGGCTTTCCAGCAGCAGATGGGTTTCCATGGGGTGTCTGCAAAGGGGAGCTCTCCTTGCCAGCCCACCAAAATGGGTTTAATTCAGCTCCCCCAAAAGAAGTTTCCTAGAACTGAACATGCCTCATGGAAAGTGCCCTCCAGCAGCTGCAGCAAATCTGAGGAAGGCTCTGCTTATTTCCAGACTGGAAAAACAAATCTGATGTTGAAAACATGGCTAAAATAGAAGCCTTCTTAGCAGGGGAATGTTGGGGAAGGCTGCAGCGGGCAAAGGTGGTACCAAAGCTGCCTCTTCCAAACAGGCCTGAATACATGAATATTTTGCAACTACCAAAAATTCAGGGCTTCTTCTCAGCTTGGGTTTTGCATTTCGCTGAAGTCCCTCAGTCCAGTTCTAAACCTGCATTCACAGTATGCTACCATGACATCATGAAGTCAAATGCCACTGGCAATGGAAATGGATATTGCCTCCCAGGTGGAAGCTTCAGGAAAATGTTCCAGAAGGTGGAGGGGGAAGGGTTTCCCCAGCTGAATTTTACAAGAATTTTTGCTGGCAGAAAAGTCTCAATTTGAAGAAACATGTTTTCCTGATCTGAGTATACTCCCCTGAGCCTTCTGTCCTCAGCTGTCTTGTTTTCATCACCCTTGTGACATTCCTGAGGCTTGGCAGTATCCAGGGCTGCTTCGGAGGCACTGAGATGCAACCCTGCTTTGAAAATTTCCACCCGAAAAGCAAATCCTGGTGAAGGATTGCAGGAGAGATGCCCCTGGATGGCAGGAAGAGGGAGATGAAGGGAGGCATTGCCAGCTTCCAAACCACCTGCTCCTCCCGTGGGTGTGCTGGTGCTCCCAGGGGAGGCAGGTTGGGAGCTGGCCAGGGCTGGTCCCTGTGGGTATATCCTGCTTTCTGCAGAGCCCTGGCTGTTGCAACCACCGAGGTTATTTTTGGAATTTCCCCTCTTTGTCATTAAATTAGTTTTTATTCCGAGCAGCGTGGCACTGGGGCAGGAATTGCGTTGCTCTGTGCTTGCGCTTCCTCGGGGCAGTAAATGTTGAGCCCTCTGTACCATCCTTTGGGATTCTCCTCACCCACCATGTGCTCTTGGCCTTTCCCTTTTCACCCTGGCTGAGCTCTCTGGGAGCAGCCAGAAGGGAAGGAGGTGGGAGGCGGACGGCTGAGCCCTTCCTCTGATTTGGCAAATCCTGTTTTTCCCTAGCTGCATAATTCAAAACATGTTCAGGGCTCTCCCAGACACACGGCCAGAAGCACTGCCCTGGGAAGGAGCCTGAAGGGCTGCAGCTATTTAGACAAAGAAGCCAAGAATTGAAGCCATTGCTCCTGTCACTCTCCCTTTTCCCCTGTCCCTGCCAGCTCACCAACACAGGAAACAGCCTCATGGAGACACCGGGAAGCAAGCTGGTGTCTCAGAGAAGTCAGGCTGGCTGCTGGCAGGACAGCTCCAGGCTCTGCTGGGATCAGATGGCAGAGGAGCAGCTTGGTTGAAGTGTTCCCCTCCTCAGCTTCAGGGAAGAACTTTTACGGGGGCAGAAGACCGGCTTTTGAGGATGAGTCTAAACTTTGCACCTGCACCTCAGATTTGCCCTTGTTCAAGCCAAAATTGAAATATGGACAGGAACCATTCGCTTCTGGAAACTTGCCACTGGTTCTGCCTGATGTGCCCCCACCGTGCAGAACCACAGAGTGGCCCCTGACCTGCTGCTTCCCATAATCTCCAGGCTGATATGGACCTTGCTGTGAAACGGATGTGGCTGACATTTAGCAGGAATGCCACTTCTCATCAGAACAGTGCCTGGGGAGACACAGGCAGCGCTCAGCCGTGCGGCTGACGAGACCTGCTGCTTTGCAGGCTCGGTCAGCACCTCACTTCATCAAAGAAACGCTCTTGGCTAACACAGGGTGATGTTTCCCAGAAATGGCACGGGCAGGAAAGATGTTTTGCGTGGCATAAACTGGCCTCAGTGCACTTTTCAGTGTTCTATTGGGTAGAAAGAACCAACTGGGATGAGTTTGGGGCTAAGGTGGGTTTAGCCACACCACAAAGTCCAAGAGCAGTGAGTGAATGGCGTAGGATCAGTCTCTCCTCCTGCCAGCCTCACTTTGCAGAGATCTCCCTGGATAAAAGCTATGCTCCATTTCTTATGATGCAGCAGAATCAGCGATATCCCAGCTGTGGGAGGCATCCTTCCAGGATCCCCTGTGTGCAAAGATGTCAAGGCAATTCACAGTCCCAAGCCCATTTGGGACTACCACCTTTAGTGCATTAATATTACATGTGGGCAAAGTGAGTCGTTTTTCATCTCTCCCTCGACTGCAGGCACTCGCTGGCAGATCTGAGGAGAGGAGCCTGTGCTTCCCCCCGCTCCAGCTGCATCTGGCTGCATTTGAAATTTCAAACGAGCACTGGAGCTCTCTCAGCTGGATCATGCATATTTTTTTTTGTGTGTTTGTTTCAGCCACTTCTTCATAAAGAGAAGTCATCTTTCTACCCACAGTGAAGTTCAGGATTTGCTAAAAACAAAGCGCTGGGTTTGCCCCAAATACAACCTGTCATTTACTGAAGGGCTATGAATCACAGGGAACCCCATGAGGGTTCGACCCCCAGCTCCGAATGCTCGGTCCCAGGCTGTTTTGGGCTGACTCACAACAGTCCTTTGGCACAAGCAGGGGAGTGCCCAGCTCTCCAGGGAGCAGCCGGCAGTGCTGTGCCAGTGCCAGGCACAGACACATCCCCCAGCGCAGGGCACACCCGCCGGGGCCGCTCTCGTCCTCGCAGCCCCCTGGGCGGAGCGTCCCCGCAAACCTGCCCGTGGCTCCCGAGGCGTGAGGGAAAGGGAGAGGGCCGAGTGCCTCGGCTACCCCACCTCAGCGGCTTCCAGCCTCCCGGCAGGGCTGGCAGGGGCATCACCGCNCTGCGGGCTCCAGCTGCGGGCTCCAGCTGCGGAATCCAGCTGCGGACTCGGCTCCGGCAGCGGCACCGGCTGCGGCGGAGCAACAGCGGCCTCCAGTGCCGAAAGCTCCTCCCGCTCTCCGTCCGGGGACCCGCACTCCGCGTCCTGCCCGCGCCGCGCGGAACCGCCGAGCCACTGAACGCGCGGGTTGGCAGCGACCTTTAAAGGGCATCTGCTCCAACCCCCCTGCCACGGGCAGGGACATCTGCAACTAGACCAGGTTGCTCAGAGCTCCCTCCGGCCTGACCTTGAATGTTTCCGGGGATGGGGCATCCAGAGCTTCTCTGGGCAACCAGTTCCGGTGTCTCACTGCCCTCACTGTAAAAGTCTTCTTCCTAATATTTAACCTTACCCTGCCCTCTGTCAATTTGAAGCCATCCCCCCTTGTCCCGTCACTCCAAGCCCCTGTAAAAAGTCTCTCCTGGAGCTGCTTTAGGCACTGGAAGGGGCTCTTAGGTTTCCCAGGAGCTTTCTCTTCTGCAGGCTGAACATTCCCAGCTCTCATCCTGTCTCCAGAGCAGAGGTGATCCAGCCCTTGGAGTGTCTGCATGGCTTCCTCTGGACTTTTCTCCAACAGGTCCAATTTTTTCTTTTGTCAGGGACCCCAGAGCTGGGTGCAGCCCTGCAGGAGGGTCTCATCAGAGCAGAGGGGCTGAATCCCCTCGCTCGCCCTGCTGCCCACACGGCTTTGGCTGCAGCCCAGGACAAGGCTGGTTTCCGGGCTGTGAGTGCACATTGCTGGCTCGTGTCCAGCCTCTCATCCACCAGCACCTTTAAGTCCTTCTTGGAAAGGCATCACCCATCCTGCCAGCCCACAGCCCTCAGGCCAGGCTGTCAGTGCCAGCAGCAAAGTTCACCAAGGCCAGTAGAGGGGAAAAAAAAAAAAAGAATTTTGCCTGGAAAAACGGAATCCTTTTGGTTCTTTGAGGCGCTGGGTAGCTGTGACCTGCAGGACAAGCCTGAGGCTGGTGACTCTTGGTGCACAGGGACCATATGATGGGGCACTGGCATACGGACAAGGCTGCAGATGGGTCAGCATGGAGATGACTTGTTGGGCTCTTTCTCCTGGCAAAGGCTCTGCAGCAAGGGCTTTATTGCCCTGTATTTAATAAATGCAATTGCAAGTCATGAGAATGCTAAAAGTCTCCTGTTGCTGGAATAGTGGAAGTTTAGGAGAGGGAAACAAAATTCTTGATGCAAAAAAAGAGCCTCCTTTTTATGCCAGAGCCTGGCTCTCTCCTTGGGCACATCCCAGCCTTGTCCCTGGGGCTCTGTCAGTAATTTGCTCCCAGCTCTTTACGGGCATTACCAGAACAAACCACATTTTTCAGGAAGGTGCTTTAAGTGTTGGGGAGAGGGAGATTGCTGTGTGTGCAAAAAGTCCCGGCACAAGACATGGCGATGCTTCCATTTTATTGGGGGTTTGGGCGGGTGAGGGGACAGCTTTGTGCTCTCATCCCTGGAACGGTTACGCCTCAGTTCAGAGAGGAGCTGGCGAGGGGAGTTCGGCACATCCCTCTGTTCTTGATGCGCACGTGGCTGCTTCTTTGCCTGGAAGAGATGTGGAAAATGCTGGGGGGGCTGCCTTCGGGTCCCTGAGACACAGCAGAGCCTGGCTCAGAGGACAAAGGCAGAAATAAAAAAGGAAAATACTGCTTAAATCATCATCATCTAAGTGTTATTCACAGCAAGCAAGGCCACATATTCTTGACAGGGAGTTCAGGGTTACCATGGACATGTGTTAATTAATTCCAATAAGCTCTAGAGTGCTTTCTGACACCTCCTGGCAGGATAATTCACCTCTGTGCTGCAGGACAGCACTGAGACACCCCTAATGCCTGTCTGACTGCAGACAATAGAGGTTATGGATTTGTTTTGTAGATTTTTAGAGACAAAAGCCTGCCTCTGTGTCTCACTTGGGTTCGGCCTGCTCCCAGCCTTCCCTCCTGATTGCTTCTGCAGCAAAAGTAGGAAAATATTAAAAAGGTACCTTTAAAAAACTATTTTCTTATTTTTGCCCAGTAGTAGACATGATTACTCTGAATTGTTCCATTTTCACACGGAATTGTGATATTCTCCTCTTTGGAAAGACAGATCCATTTCTCAGGTGCGTAGAGAAATGCTGGTAAAATGATGTGAGCTTTGCCAAAAGCATTTTGCATGCTGGTCACAGTGAAGTGACCCAAGGCGACAAGTGAGACGCTGCTGCCACAGGGACCCGCCAGATGCTCTCCGTAGTTATTCCCAGACTCCTTACAGGCTTCCAGCTCTTGTCAGGCCAGTTGCACGCACAAAACTGCAAATGACACTTCATCCTGCCTCTCAGCTGACTATTCCCCTCGGACCAAGGCTTTATAGATGAGGACGCCCCGTTTATCTCTGCCCAAAGACATTTGGCACCAGGCAGCTTCAGTCTTGGTGCCTGGCCCAGATGGTCTTGCCCAGGAGACCAAATGGCTATTCCTAACCTCAGAATTCCTTCACTTGGGAACAGAACAGGGGAGCTGCAAGGCTTGGGGCTCTGGCCCACAGGAGCAGCACATTTCCAGCTGCAGCTGCTCGGAGCTTGCACAAACGGGAGTTCTAAGAGCTCTGGGAATGCAGTGCATGTCAACACAAGGTGGATGCAGCACCAGCTTTTCATCCATCCCATCCCTCCTCGGACTCCCGGCTGGCTCTCAATACACCACCAGCTCAGTCTTTCTCTTTCTTGTACCCCAATTTCCCTTCTTGTGACCACTGGAGTCTCCCATCCCCTCCGAAGCTGCTCTCTGCACTGGGGAGATGGAGCATCCTGGATGCCACTTTGCACAGCTGACTGTGGAGCCTTCCTCGCTCACTTTACCCCGCTCTTGGTCCTTGGCCAAAGCCCTAATGATGTTGTGTCTGATGAACCTCCCACCCCCATCTGTTGCACAATACAGGGACAGCTGGTGCTGGGCTGCTGGCTTCCAGCAGGGTCATTACCGCCCTGCCAGGCCGTGCCGGGTCATTAACTGTGCTGCCTTTGCTGAGGAGATCCCACTCAGCCTCTCTCCGCCTGACTGCTTCATACTCAGCCTTGAAAGGTAAACCAGCATTTGAGCAGGCCAGCAGCAGAATACGTGGCAGCAGCCTGGGTTAATGAAGCAAAGAGGGGACAACCCAACTGACAATATTTATCCAGGCTCTTTTTTCTTTCTGGTGATCTGGATTCTGTTCCGTGTTCCTGCAGAGTTAGCAGGGAGGCGATGCTCCTGAAAGCAGAATTTGGCTCTGCAAGCCCAAGTCTCATCCAGAGACAGAAAAGCTGGACTTTGAGCTTCTGCTACAAATGTGTCTGCTGATGGCAGATGGGCCTGTGAGCCTGATCACCAAAAATCCCTGCCTACACCAGGTGAAGTCAAGGGTGAAGCTCCCTTCGCCCTGCAGACTGGGGCATCTGGCTCCAGATAAGACTCAATCTTCCCAGCAGAGATTTTTGAACCACTTAATAGCATTGAGTTGGAAGTAATTCCTTCACTTGTCTGACACAGAGTGCTTCCAATGTAAAAATATACTTTAAATTACCTAGGGCCCAAGCCAGATGAAATGCATCAAGTCTTGCCAGAGACACCCTTAGCATTTGGACCTGGCCTTCTGCTAGAACAGAGCAATCTGGCACCAGCACAGATTAAATATAAAGCTCATTCTTAAAAATACCCAGGGCAAATTGTATCCTTTCATATGCAGAGAAGACAGAAAGCAGAGCTCAGCTATAAATTTCTGGGGTGAAAAAACATGTTTTTTTTCCCCCAGCCACCACACATCTGAGGTCATCTGGAAAAATATTCTTCAGCCCGTGTGCTAGATCTGGGCAGACTTCGAGGACTTTGCCGTTTGTCTGAGATCCTGGATGCCTGCCAGCTCTTGCTGCTGCTTGGCAGCTGCAGGTATGGGGAGATTTTTGCTTGTGGGCAGCGTGCGTGCTGCGAGCCACACACAGCGGGCCCATTCCTCAGCTGGAGGCCACAGGCTCAGAGCGGCGGGCGCAGCATCTGTGCGGGAGGCCAGATCCGTGCCAGATGTGCTGGGCTCGCTGCCCACGCTCCACCCAGCTGCATGCAAACAGCTTTCTTTCTAGGAAATCCCAGATATATGTAGAGGCCCTCATCTGCGTGGCATTTAGACTTGCAGCAGGTCCAGATACTCACAGGTTGTGAAGGCACAGCAGGCACTCGTTGCTGTACAGGATGTCATCCGTGCCACAGATGGGGTCAAATTCCCTTGTACAGCCTCTTCTTAGGTTGAAATTATCACAAGCTGCCTGGAGACACAAAAGGGTGATTTTGAAAAAGTTAAACCTGTTCTCAATTTACCAAAGGAGCTTTGCTTTCACAGAGAGGTGCACATTTTGTCTGTCTTCATAACCCATCCTCAGAGCTCTGCTGTGAGCTCTCAGAAACACTGGGACCATCTGCCACCATGTCCCTTGGCCACCTGAACTCCACCTGGCACTGCTGCACACCCTGAGGAGTAACAGCATAGAGTAAATAGTGCTCCCTGGGCACTGCCCGAGCACGTTCTTCCCAGTTTTTATTTTTGTGCCACAGCAATACCTGTCCTCACACATGCAAGCCAGAGACTAAAGGGATTTCTGACCTTCTTGGTGGGTAACAGCAATATTTAGCTTTTTAGGAACTTTTCCTTCAGCGTTTGGGGGAAATGCAGTGGAAACCCAGTACCATCACTGGGGTTTTGTTGTGGCACAGCACGTGGAAGGGGGTTCCCAGGCACTGGCATCTTTGGGCTGCCAACCCACTCTACTTCACTGTATTTAGCAATGGTGCCTCCTCGGTGGATGGGTCAGTGCTGTCTCACTTGTGCTACTTAAAACAGGAGACTTCACCTCTGTTCCTAGAGCTGCATCCATCTCGGCGTTTCCTAGAGAAAGAGGGGAGAGAGAGAGAGAGAGAGGGAGAGAGGACACCTTAGCACCCATCACTTGGGCTGGGTTCAAGGGGGACAGAATAAAGACAGCTTAGGCTGAAGACTGTATGTCTTCACTCAAATACCTTTGCCCCAGAAAACAATTTCTTCCCTTGGATCTCCCACATTTCTCAGCTGGACCCCTCCCTGCTGTGTCACCCTCTTTCCCCTGGCAGAAACACTGTAATGGTGCAAGGCCCTGCCAAGGCAAAATGCACTTCTGGAGACGTCACCTGCCAGCTCTCAGGGAGCAAAGGTGGCTCTTGTCTTGTCTTACCACATGTCCGTGAGTAACTGAGAAACTCCTGCTGACACTGGACAGGTGCTGCAGTAAATCCAGGATGATTTTTCTACTGTTACTCGGTTTGTACCACAAGCAAGCAGAGCAAAGGACAAGTTGCTGAAGGTCTCTGCTAGAAGGAGACCCTGAGGTGTCACATCAAAGCTGGGGGGAGCAAGCCATGACTTTGGTGGGCTTCCCCATGGAGAAGCTGGCCCTGAGCTGGCAGCTGGGATGACGTGAGTGGAACACGTGGTGGGTGTGTTTTGAAAACAACCTGAATTTTTTTGGCAAAAGGCAGAACTGAGAAGAAGATCCTGGGTTGCTTATAAACCCAGAAGTCATCCACATGGAGGATTTATACTACATCTCTTTTAACAACCAGCAGGGCCCAGTAGAAAGTGAAACATTTTGTTACTGAGGAGCTGGTAACCACACTGTTTAATATTCCAGGGATTTTACTTTGGACTAGCACTAGTCCAGACCCAGGAGCTGCAGCTCACTACGTGCTCAGTTCATCTGAAATGAGCCCAGATTTTGTGCTCAGACAGCCCTGCAATGGCAGCCTCTGTGGAGTAAACAGGATGACAGAGGACCTGCTTCAGAAGCACCCTCTTATTTGGAATGAGCCCACTAAAGCAGGACCTGAGGAGCAGCAACAGCTCATGTTCTCATCCCTCTGCACCATATGGGATTTTGAAAACACAGTTGGCTTAAACACTGGCTTTGGTAGTGAGAGCTGCACTTTCCCTTGCATAGATTCATTTCCTGTCTTCTTGGATTTGCTTTTTTAAAACCAGAATAGCACCTATTCACTCTGAAAGGATCACCGTGTCCTAGAAATCACCAGTTACAGGACAAATCCCACCCCTGAAGAAGGAGCGTCAGCCCCGCAGGTCTGTTCATTTTTGGGAGCAAGTGCACCCTTTCAAAGCCTTTGCTTTAGGTTTGCTCCCAGGCAGGTACAGGTTTAATGCACATTGGCCACTGCAGCACTCCCTGCCCAGGGCCACAGCAAGGTCCCAGCACCAGCTGCTCTCTTCCCACACTCACCTCCCCATGTGGCAGGCACGGGAGCTTCAGCAAGGAGAGGAAATGTTGCACTACGCAAAATTCTGGACTCACCTTGGTAGAAGCAGAGTGCCAGGGAGAGGAGCAGGAAGACACCAGCTACCTTCATGGTCAAGGTGATGTTTTACTGAGCACAGCGAAGAGAAACCGGGACACTTCTCGGTGTCTCGGAGATCCTGTCTCTGGCAGTCTGCTGGGACCTTTATACCTTTCCCCGTTCTTGGCACCACACCACACAGCCAGCTCCACCCTGCAGTCCTGTGGTGACAACATTCAGAGTACGGGGACAACACCAGGTGGCAACTGGCTCATTGGTGGGCGCAAGGATGAAAGCCTCTCCCAAGCCAATGGAGGCAACAATCCTTATCTCCAGCAAGGACTGGGGCCCTGTCCCAGGGGTGGGGGACAGCTCTGGGTCTGCACTCCAAGCTGTGATAAAGCTACTTTGTACAAGGAAGCAAGATTGGAGAAATGGGCAGGACAGCAAGGGGAATACAGCCGGCAGCAGGGTGGCTTTGATTACCGACCCTGCTGCTGCCTCTTGCAGGGTGAAGCTGTCTGGTGAAGCCACCTCTGATCCACACACACCTCTCCTGGTGTGATCCACAGAGCAGAGCTGGGGTGTTGCAGCTCCCCTTCCCTCCCCGGGAAGACAGGAACGGGAGCAAGGATTGCTCCTGTAGAGCAGAGCTCGGCTGCGCCTCGGGCTCGCTCGTGGCTGCATATTCAGTGCTGCTGTTTTGACTGCACATCTCTGATTGCAGACAGCAGCCGAAATGAGCCGCTGGGTTGGACGCTGCTCCCTTCCCCTCTCCCTGCCTGCAGTTGGGAGTAAACCCTGGGGATTTCCTACGGTTACACCACCAATGGTGCATTGCAGAGAGCGGATCAGTCCCTCGGGGATTAGAAGGATTAATTAATGTTTCTAAAGCACTTTGATATCTCAGCCATAAATCACTGGAGAAGTGCAAAGCAAATTATTACTAATGGGGGCTTATGACTCAAAGACAGATTTTTAATTAGCTGAACAGGAAAAAGTCAATGCCAAGAGCAATTCAAGGAGCTGTTTGAAAGGGAGAAATCTCAGCTCCATTGGCAGCTGCTCCATTGTCCAAAGGATACCCCATTCCCCGTGTGGCTCTGGAGCGTGCTTTCCCCTGCCATAAACAGCTCTTGTGATTTTGCTTCAGTGGTCATGGGGAGATTCCTCCCTCTGGACTGGTTTGCTGCTGCTCTCCCTGGGCTGACCTGCAACATGAGGCAGCAAGAACTGCTCCTAGTGGCATTTGTTATTTTATTAACTCAGACAAGTAAAGCTGGCTTTGGGAATGACCTGCTCAGCAGCTCTCAGGAGGTGGGCTGGGTGTTAGTGGACCTTTGAGCACAGACAACAATCCTTTAGCATGCCTGGGACAATGGTTCAAGTGGTGTTATCACCCTCTGAGGAGCAAGGGAGGGAGGGATGATAATTTTTTATAGCTGAAAGAGGTTCATCTCAGTCCAGCACTGTCCCCTGTTACTTGCCAGGTCCACAGTGTGAGCGGAACCTTGAAGTGCCAGCAGGTATTTTGGGCTCACTTCCCAAAGCTGGAAGGGGGCTCAGCAAGGGCATTGGTGGTCACACACCAGGGCAGCTGGGGAGAAGATTTTCCTCTTCAATCATGTTTACACATGTAAACAGAGCAGTGCTGAAGAGAGTTGCTCTGATTACCCATCTTGGGCATGTGCCCACTCCTGGTAAAACACATTTTTCACTTTGGAGATCCTTGCTGTAGCCAGGAAATGTGATCGTTTGGATTGTCCGGGAACAGAAACGTTTTTCCCCAGATCCCTTGGCATCCAGGCGCATTTCCAAACTTGAGTTTGATGGGTAAATCCTCAGTGTTTATGCTCTGCAGGTGGCACCTGTGTTGGCTCCTGGGGCATTTCGAGTGTGTGTAATGCCATGGTTTTCTCCTTCCTCCAGAAGTCAGAGGCATCAAAGCACAGGCAGGCTGCTGACCTTCCCCTGCCTCCTGGACACTTCTCTCTTCATCCTCTTACTGCTCAGGCTCCGGATAGCTTTGCACTGGCTGATTTTCATGTTCCCAACTGCTCCCAGAGCTGGATGAGATTAAGTACTTTGCTACTGAATAAGGTTGAAGAAACTCCAGATTATGCAGTGCAATGGACTGAACTTAATTATTCCACAACGAATTGAACCAAACCAACAGACTCAAGGGCAGTTGCCTCTGCCAAAGGAAGATTCCAGCACAGGCTGCAGCTGAACAGCAGGCACACTTGGGTTTTAATGCAGTTTCTCCGTTAGCAAATGCTCTTCCTTTCCAAGCGTCTCCACTGACAGCTGTGTCTTTATGAGATGCCTTCAAAAACAGGGGATTTCAGGGCTCCTCTCTCCTGACTGACAACAATTCAATATCCTTCAGGAAAATCAAACAGAAATGCTTGGGGCTCATTTGACTGGGGAGGAATGAAAAAGAGCTGCAAACTGCTACTGCGCTGGGTGCTCCTGGTACCATCCTCGGCAGTGTGGGCTTTCTCAGGATGTGTCACCTTGTCAGAGCAGCATGTTCCTCCAAACACATCAGCTGGAGGAGTAGAGCGAAATGAGTCAGGCGGCTCTGCCAGCCGTGCTGTGTGACTTGCTGAGCCTGTCGTGGAGAAATGGAGGGGACAGGCGGGTCCCAAAGCAGGTGCTGGCATGGGATGGCGGCCCCTTGGCTGCCTTGTTGGGTGGTGGCCACAACACCTGGTGTAGGACACAAGATCTCTGCAGCTGCTGATGGTGTCTTCTGCTGGCTGCTGGAAGCAGCTGGAGAGAGAACTGATGCTACACAAGGAATGTGGGGAAGGGACAGTGCGTGAGGAGGCCAGTTGAACTGCCAGGTCTGCCTCCAGGTGGACCAGCAGGAAGAGGTGATTCTCGTCCTGCAGGATGAATTTCTGCATCATCTTTTGGCCAAACCTGAGTGCTTTTTACATTCCTTTCAGCAGTAAAGTGTTACAAAGGAATAAAAAAATGACATTGCAGGGGAATTAAAAATCTGGGAAACCACCATATTTCTGTGTGATGGTCCCTTCATGACAGGCTGGGGGATCACTTCTTGTAGCCAGGGCGGGAACTTGTTTTTTTGTCGAGACTTGCCGTATGAAAAGAAAGCCACCGGTGCCCCCAGGAAACTGCAACAGAGTCGCCAGTCAAAAGCATTCAAAGATCACCAACCAGACCCAGATGATCATTCGTGATCATGAGTCACAACTTAGAAGCCACAAATGGTCTTAAGCCTCTTCCAAATAATGGCGTTTCCCAACAAGCTCATTTGGGGTGGTTCACAGTTTCCAGCCTTCTCCTGAACCAGAGGGAGAATGGGCTGAAGCAGAGCTCCTTGTGCAGTCCCAGCCCCTTTCACCAAGGAATGACTGCGTGGCCAAGGCCTGCACCATGACCCTGTGCTGGTGGCATCCCTGAGCCTTTGTCCCTTGGTGGAGGCTGTGGGCACCTTCCTTGGGATTCATGAAGGGCAGGCACCAGAGGCTCCTCACTGCTCAGGATCTCAGCAAGGCAGGTGGGAACTTTGCTCCTGCCCTGCAATGGGTGGGATGAGTGAAATTTGGAGAAAGGCTGATGCAAATGTGAAACCTAGAGGTGTCACAAAAAACAGTTCTCAAGATGCTCAAAGCTCTCTTGGGTCCAAAATGCTGCTTGTGTTGGATTTAAAAGCTAAAAATGCCTAAAGCTCTGTTACCTGCCAGGCCTGGATGTTGCACGTGTAGCCAAGACATTGTCCATGCTATCCAAGATGGTTTTGAAAGGCACACGAGACAGACCAAGCTCTTTTGCATCAGCAAGGTGAGAGTGGTGTGCAGTGATCAGCTGCTCCTCTGCCCAGGGAATACTGCTCAAACACTGATTTTTCCCGCAGAAAAAAACCCCCAAACCATAATTTGGTTGGTAGTGATTTTTGTCTTGGATTCTTTCCCATTAACGCTGAGAAAGCTATTCTGTTGCTCTGGGTGCATGGAAGATATTGAACATTCTGACAGTTTAGGAAAAGGGATCCTGTGAGTAGCTGCTGAGAAAGCATCACATATTTTCTCCAGCTGCAACAGAATCTCTGGAGCCCAGGGAAGAATATCAATTTGTTTTCTCTTCTGTTCTGGAAATCTTGGACTTGGGACCTCTGGTTCCTGGGGAGGGGGCTGGGAATAGCTACAGGATAACATCAGTAAAGCATCATTTCTACTTTTGCTAAAGCTTCTGTTTGTTATCCTTCAGCAAGGGCAGCGTGTCCGTGAGAGAGACCTTTGGAAATCTGCAGGCATCGGCAGCTTTGCCTGAGAATGAGTATTGCTGACAGCAGTGTCTAAAGACAAAGACATCACATAAATCATAGCTTGTTGGGTTGCTCAGAAGAGACCGTGCCTGGATGCCAATCAAACGCTTCCTGAGGAGGATGAACGTGTGGGGACAGGCTCCGTGTTTGTGAGGACTGCTGGCTGACATCGGCTGGAGTGGAATTCCCAGCCTGGTGTGGAAGTTCCCAGCCTAGCTCCTGTCCTGTTTGCCTCTGCTCTCCCTCTGCTGCAGTGACACCAAACCCCATGGGCTCGGCCCATGGAAACCTTTCCCTCCTCTGCTGTGGCTGACTGGGTGATGGTGTGTGCCTGCTGGGAGCACCTCTGGGCTGTGGTCAGCTCTGCTGACCTTGGGGCTCTTCCCCTTGCTGGTGGGATGCTGGATCAGTGCAGGGGGTGCCAGCTCCTGGACAGGCTTTCCCCCTTTCTCCCCATATCTCTTGTGCCCCTCTCCTTGGGTCTCTTGCAGGATCTCCATGGGATGTAGAGGCAGTGAGAGCACACGGGGTGGATCCCCCAGGAGCTGAGACACGGAGCTCTGCTTTTCTTGCTTTCCCTGGCATTACCGAAGAAAAAAAGATCATTTTTCCCACTCCTACAGAAAATGCCAAAAGCGAAGTATTCCTTCATAAAATTGCTTCTTTATTAAATCCTATCTGCCTCCCGCCTCCACATCCGACTGCCCCTGCGGCTGCCGGAGAGATCCAGGGCAGAGTGATTAAGCACTGCAGCTGATAATTGGGCAAACACAGATTTCAATCTCCTCCAGCAAATCACTCCCCCTTTCTCCAACTCGAAGCAGCACCCTGTGCCCACTCCCTCTTTCACGGAGCTTAACAAGATGGGAAGCATATGGTCCCCGTCCTTTCGGGGTGACAGGCTCCGGGGGGATGATCCGGTCTAATCTGTCCTTCTGCTCGGCTCAGGCAGCTCTGTCCCTGCTCCCAAGGACCACATGTCCCTTGTCCAGGGCTGGATCTTGCTCTGAAGTGTGTGTGAGGTCACTTAAGAGCTTTGGTATGAGCCACTCTTGATATGGATCCTGGATCTCTGGTGCCTGGTCCTGTTTGGATAAAAGATCCTCTCTGCCTGCAGCTGTTGTCCATCGACCAGAGCAGCTGTGGCTGCCCCATCCCTGGAAGTGTCCATGGCCAGGCTGGACAGGGTTCGGAGCAGCCTGGTCTAGCAGAAGGTGTCCCTGCCCATGGCAGGGGGTGGACTGGATGACCTTTAGGGCCCCTTCCAACCCAAACCATTCTGTGATTCTCTGACTGTTGCCCTTTCCCTCGGGTGAGTTTCAAGTGATGATATCTGAGAACTGGCTCTTTAGAACTCCAGGTGAGCTCTGGGTGCATTATTCTGGCTGCAGAGCCAGTGTGAGGAGATGAAAGATTGGCAGGGCATGGGGAGAAGACAGAGCCAGAGCGCTCCCAGGCCTAAACAGCAAAAGGGTGGGAGATGGAAGAGACAAGCTGCAGGAAGGGTTATCCCAGCGGAATAGTAGGAAAAAAACATTCACCATGAGGGTGGACAGACACTGCTGAGGCACCAAAAGGGCTGTGGAGTCTTTATCCTTGCAGAGGTTCATAACACAGCTGACTGAACTGATATTTTCCACAAAAGCTGTCAGAAACCAGCCGAGAAGCAACAGCCTCTTCATGGTCCTTGGCTAACCCAGTGTCTCCAGGACCAGGAGATTTTTTTAGTGGAGGTCCGAAATACAGGATATTTTCACATTTTTTCTTAATTTCTTGAAAACAATTTTTCAAAGTTTTTGTCAAGCTTTTGTAATATTTTCCATCACTTTGTAAGCCAGTTAATCAACAAAACCAAATATACTGCAAATTACTTTCATCACAACCCCAGAAATATTTGGCATTCCTAGCTACTCCTGTGAGTTCCACTGGCAGCACTAATGGCTATTGATACATGATTTGCTCCCAGAACTGGCCCACAAATAGGAAAAACAGTGTTATACGTCTGATTTCAATGAAATATATGGCTTGAGGATGCTGAAACTCTTTGGTCCATCTCACTGTGCCATTTTGGACAAATAGAGGAGATGAAGTTTTTCCAGTGGAGAGCTCTCAGCCTGCTTAGCTCCATAGGAAAAAAAAAAAGCCTATTAAAAAAAATTAGAAAGGTGAGGATAGGAAGAAAAAAACGAATGCAATTCATGAAATAAGGCTTTAATTTCTGACAACATTTCTTCTTCCTGTGATCCATAGAGAGATTTTAAAATGAGCAGTGGGCTTTTTCACAGACTGATAGAAAAGAGATTTTGGGAGGAGAGAAAACAAGTTGCAGACATGAGCTAGAGCTGGGGATAACGCTGCTGGACTCTGATTCTGAACATAAAGCTCAGCAGCGACGAGAAATACCGAGCCTGTTTCCAGAGATGGCTTTTCCTCAGAGCTGTGCTACCACAAGGCGCAGTGAGATCCACATTATTTCACAAGTCCATTCATAAATGTGCACTTCATTCTTGGCCAGCTCTTTCCCTACCAGCATCTCGAGCTACTGGCTGGTTGCTTTAGCCGCAAAAAACGTGTGCCTGTTAATCGCTGGTATCCGCTCTCCGCTTGGGAAAATCAATGCTCCCTGACCCCATCAGTGCGTCAGCATGCTGCACACCTGTCCGAGTACAACCTCCCCGAAGCTGATAAATGATGGCCAAACACTGCTGATAAACTTTAGCTAACAGCTATTGGCCCCTGGGTCGGGCTGAGATTAGATACAGCCCAATTAACACTTGCTCCTTCTCCTAATGACTCCTCAAGCTCAGAGGCAGAGGCTGAAAGTTTCCTGCGGCTAAAACAGGGGCACCGGGATGTTTGGATGGCTGATGGCTGAGGTTTATTGTCCCCACAGAGCTGCCGTGTTTTGAGTGCCAAGAGCAGCTCCCAGGACACAGATACAGGATGCTGGGGGGAGGATGCTGGGTATAAGAGCATCAGCACCTGCAGCCCTGCCATGAAAAGCGACGCTGCGGGAATTGTTGGCAGTTCTCTGTGCTTTCAGCCTCGGTCAATGGCCTTGATTAAAGAAGGAGTTTGTCTTTGATTTAGGGAGCCTTTGAACACAGTGGCTAAACATTTCTTTTCCATCAAGGGTTCCCTTTGATTTCTGCATGTAGTCAGCTCCCTACATCCCTTGGTGAGTTTTGCACTTGAATTGCTTCCCTAATAAATGTGACATTATTTTTGATGCCTCGTACGTTTCCAGCCTGGTTGTGAAAGCGAGGTGCTTTGCAGTGAAGGCACTGTCTTCAGCCCATCAGGGATATGAGGAGCAGTCCTTTTGCTCGGGTAACAGAGATGAAAAAATCCACTGCTGAACCTCCTTTTCTCCAAGCAGCTTTTAAATTGGGTTTTTTCCTTCTGCATGAGGAAGTGGCTGCCAAAGCCCATGGCTGCTGCCTGCAGTATGCTTTTCCTTCTTATCCTTATTCATCCCTGCCAAGATCCTCTTTTCTTCATTCCTCCACCTTTTCTGAGCTTCTGGAAGCCCCTGGCTCACAGTTTCAAGCCCCACTTACCAAGAAACTTGGTTTTCCAGTTAAAAAAATAGCTGAGGTTCTGATGTTATGCTGTGGTTTCTGTAGGAAATACTCGGGGATGTTGCATCTTGTATTTTTCCCTCTGTGTATTTTGGAAGAAGGAATCCAGCCTGCTTCCAAGCTCAAGGCAGCCTCGCAGTGCCTGCACTGGGGGCATCTCTCTTCCAGTGCTGAGGTGTTTGCCAGGAGCAGATGGTGAGGGGTGTGCTGGAGGCAGCTGATGATGCTGCATCTGCCTGTTTAGCTGAGACATCCCTGAGCTTTGAGCTTTGCCGTTCCTCTGCTCAGGAGGAACTGCAGGGCTGCCGGTGGCCAGGTCCTGCCCTCCCTAAGGATCCTCCAGGATTAGAGGGAGGGTGATCAGACACTCCTGGCAAGGGGCTGGACAGCCCTGAGCTCAGCTCCGTGTGGAGCGTGGGAGGGAGGGGGCACAAGTGCCCTTGTTCCTGAGCCCAAACACCTCTCTGTGCTGTCACCCTTGCTGTGTCAGCCTCTCGACCAGCTGGGGCCTCAGACCCAGAGACCTCTCCCCGGTCATCTCCATCATGGTGCCGACACTGATCAGGCACAAGTGCAGCTGACACAAGTCCCTTTTACTCCGGGAACTGCAGTTCCACCTGCTGGGACTCATTTTTGCCTTTTGTGCCCTGCAGACATTCACATCCTTTCATTGGATCTGGCATTTTGGTGATTAGGAGCAGCCTTTCTCACTGGATCCAGGCTCTGCCATTCCCAGGATCCTATAAATTCAGCTGTCAGCCATACAGAGCCCTGGGATTTTTATGGACGTGGAACAAAGATGCATAAATGATAATTAAAACCTCTACAGAAACATTCCGTTACGGCCAGAAGCATAAGTCATAAATAATTATCATGACGGCCAGCTTTGCATTATGATGATGATGTATTATTATTACTAGAACTAATGTTATGAGACTGAGAAAGTCAGCACTGGACTGGGGAAGTAAAACACTCGGAGGAGGTCTCTGGGTTCTTCCTGAGAACAGGGCAATGGACTAAATGACCCTGTGCTTTCAGGGATATTGCTTTTGTGCTGTTCCATTATATTAATATTTAAATGGGGCGTTAAAACATTGATGACACGTAAGAGCTTTACCGCCTGTGCATTATTGGGATGTAGGTCTTGCTCTGTCTGGAGCTTCAGGACTGCCCACACACGTGGACCCAAGGAGCCTGTGGTGTTTTACCACATTAGTGCACTTAACATCCACCTCTGTGCGTTCCCTGATGAAAAGCATGGGAAGCATTTTCAAACAAAACTGTTGTTTGCCATCCCTCAGACTTCCAAAGGTGAGTGTGGGGCAGATGAGGCCAGAGCCTTGAGGCCAGACCCCCTGCTCTCCTTCACACCCAGGCTCAGCCTGCCAAGGGGTCACCCCTTGCCCACCCTCACCGACACCAGGCTCCCACACAGCCCTTCCCACAGCCCCACCAGCGTGGGTAACCTTGTGCCAGCATCTCCCTGTTGTCACCCCAGCTCCCAGGAGCTGGCACTGCACGAGGAGCTCTGCTCCTGCTTCAGCCTGTTCGCTCTCTTGGGTTCAGAGGGCGGCTGGAAAATGCAAACCACTCCAAAAGAGCCTGTTGGTAAATGACATTATTTTGAAGAGGCTTGAGAACCATTTGTGGTTTCTAAGCTGTGATTCATGATCATCTGGGTCTGGTTTGCGATCTTTGAATGCTTTTGACTGGTGACTCTGTTGCAATTTCCCGGGGGCACTGGTGGAGCTTGTTGCTTCTTGCCACTCTTCGGACTTCAAAACACTCAAGGCTCTGACAAAAGTAAATCCTAGCTCTCTTCTGAGGGCTCAGGCAGCTTTTTGCCACGCAGATCCCACCCTGTCTGGAGAGGGATTGCAGGCACCAACCTCAGTGTGTTCCATGATCCCTTCCTATCCCATTTTCCATTTTGCTTGGTGGCTGCTGCACCCAGCATCCTCCTCTTGGGAAGAGCCCACAGCCCCCAGCTGCTGCTGCTCTGCCCCTCCATGGACAGGAGCCCCTGGTGAACCCATCCCAATTTGTCCAGTACTTCGCTCACAGGTGGCACAGCAGGGAGAGGCACTGATGGGCCAGCACTGGAATTGAGAGGCTCCAGCTCCCACCGAGCCAGGCAGAGCCCCCTGCCTGGTTCTGTAGGAAATATTCAGCCAGAGATCCCTGGCTCCTGCTTGGGGATTATGTAGGGACTGGCGAATTCAGCAAGTCACGGGACCAGAGGCTGAAGGCAGCCTCTGACAGAGTGGGGAAGGCTTGTCACTTGAGGGACATGTGCTTAGGATGTGGGTCACGTTTCCACTTCTTAGAGAAGAAATTTGAATAAAAAATTTGGTGCCCCCCCACCTCCGGAAGGAGAACATCTGCTAAAGGCTGTTAATGTTAAAAGCCCTCAATTAGGAAGAACACTAAGGATCTACACAGGAAGCCAGAAAGCTGCTCTGTAGCTAAAATAACTTCTGTGAGGTGCTGTGATAACGGAGTGAGACCGGAGGATAAATTGCCAGAGTGACAGTGCCTTCCTGCCTTCAAGGATGGTCCCTGCTGTGGGAAGGGTCAGGACCCTGCCAGGGAGTGGGAATATCCCATAAATGGGACTGATCCTCTTGGCAGAACCTCCTTGCACAGCAGGGTCAGGCTGTCAGGAGCAAATCCCACAGAGAAGGCAAACTAAAGGGAACTTCAGCATCACATCCAAGTGCTCTACTCTTTCCCACACATGCTGTGAAACTGGGTTGGTTTTTTTTATACAGGCATGGAAAAAGAGAGTGACTTCGGGGTGGTTTGTTCAGACCCTATAACTGGTGTTCAGGGGAAGCTGAGCTCTTCCAGGTGCAAAGAGTGGGGCTGAGCAGGAGCAGGCTGGAAGGGAACTGGCTCCATCTGGGCCAAATTCTAGTCAGAGGAGGTGGGGAGGAGGAGGAGAGGACTTTTGGGAAGACAACCAATTTTTCTCCTTGGAAATAAAAAGCTTCTGGCATCACCTGCTGCTTATCTTGTTGCAGCGACGTGTAGTTTCTTTCCAGGAGTAAAGAGCACAACCCTGACTCCAATAGGAGCTTAATTGCTATTATTCCTGTTAATTGAATTTGGTTCTCCTGTGCCACTTTAGCACTCTGACTGAAGGAGGGAAATTGAAAACAAGGGAGACAGGGAAACCAGCTCAGCTGACCTAAGGCATGTGACTCCTCCTGATACCATAAATGTGCGCCCCCTCCACATTTAGGGGGAGGCTGGGTGGTTGGATAGGTAGCAGTGGGATTGTTCTGTGAAGTACCTTGGCTGCTGCACCAGGAAGAAGTGGATCCCAATGTAATTAGTTGTGGGGGTCTGCAGGCTGAATGTGAGCTCTTAAATTAAGTTGATTTTCAGGTGATAATGAGAGTTGGGGTAGTGCCTTGCTTTTGTAGGGCTTTATTTGAAACCTGGGGTGTGATCTATGATAGTTTATTTGGTTTCAAAACTGTGTGGTTAGGGTGAGGGGGTGTCAAAAAAGTTGAATTTTTTTTTTTTTTCCCTAGATGGTTCTTGTCCAGGGTGGACCCTTCTCAGATGGCTCAGAGGCACCAGCTTTCACATCAGAGCTGTCTCTGCATCTGCTCCTGGGCAGGCAGGAGTTTGTCGTGTGCCAGGTTTTTGGGCAGCCCTGCTGTGCTGGCACTCACAGGGATTTCTGTCCTTACTAACAGTAAGAGAGCCAGAGTGGGCTCTTGAGGGACAGGTCGCTTCATTCTTATTTGGGTTTGTTGTATTCCGGTTAAGGAAAGATTTTTGAGAAGGAACTTTTTGGGCAATGAGTTCCATTCCCTCTTATTTGCGTGGATTTCCTCTCTAACTTGAACTCTGTTTTGTAAACTGGTTTAAGTATCTGCCCTAGTGAATCCTTGGGACTTTTACTTCTCTTTCCGAGAAAGGTTAATGTACTGTGGGTCAAGATCTTGGTGGCCAGTTAGTGGAAAGCAAATTTGGGCTTGGCAAGTAGATTTCTTGGGGAGGGGGATTCCATCTTCCAATGACTTTTAACAAAAAGAAGAGCAAGTCAAAGGCTTACAAGTTTGAGAACATGATAAAGAATCCACCCACCTGTTAAGAAGTTTCTTGTAGTGAATTTTAAGGATCTGCTGAGTCTCTGAGGGCCCAAAGTCCTGCTGAGTTTTGTGGTTTTGCTTCATATTTTGATTCTGACCCGAGCCAAGCTGCAAAGGTTGCCTGGAGGAGTTCATAGGAGTTTTGTGAGGTTGTTGCATCATTGTGGGGTCAAGGTAAACCCCATAACTGTTATTTAAGGCATTTTGGGTTTGTGGGCATGCCATGCAATTGCAGTATCCAAATGCACATCTAATTGTGGTGTTTGAATAGGGTGGGGTGGTCTCCCTGCTCAGCCCCAGGGTGATTCTAAGCAGCTTGGGCAACTCTCCATGCCCCAAAAAGGTGGTGAGAGGTTCAGGGGTGGAAGAGATGATGTCAATGCCCAAGAAAGACACACAAAGCCAGGGTTTTCAGTTGAGGAGGAAGACAAAGGACGCTCAGAAATTGTTTCTTGTCATATCCCAGTGCTGGTATCTGCCTTTTCCTTCTTTCCTTGGTGAACGATACTGGCACTTGGTGTCAAATCCCGTGACATGCTGAAGATAATGGATGAACAGTGGGCCATCCAGGAGCTCCGTGTCTGAACCACACGGAGAGGGGAATGCCCTGATGAGTGGACAAAAATATTACATGGAAAAGCGGCTGCTTTTTGGGGTCTGGCTTGCACGGGGGCTGTAACTGATGAGCTGGGAGTTGCCTTGGGGACCCCGGTGTGAGGGATGGGCCGGGGACCAGGTGACAGCAGGTGGCACTGTCTGCTGTGAGCCAGCCCCGCGCTGTCCCTGCTCCTTGGGGCGCTCCTCTGGGAGCGGGACCTGGGGCAGCCACAGCTCTGCTTCCCATCCCTGGGGCCCGTTTGCAGCCCGCGATGGAGGTGCAGAGGTGACACCTCCTGAGGAGATGGGCAAATCTCCCTTTTTAAGGTGCTACTGTGACTTGAGGTCTGTGCTTAGCAATAAATTCAAGGCATGTTCTGAATACCTGTTTAAAACAGTGCATATAGTGATTCTTGATGCTAAGAAAAGCCTTCCCTCGGGATGGTACTTCTATTCCAGATCCAGCAAGGCTTCTACCCCCGCTGCCTCTAATAACTGCAGTTAGAGAATTGCATTTCATCTGCCCGAAATTCTCCTGCCACTTAAGCGAGACGCTGGACTGATTTCAGCTCTTGCCAGTATTGATCTGGCATTGCAGAGCTTTGTTTAAAGGTCGCCCCTCTCCATCCAAAAGGCTTTGGGATTCCTACATCTTCCCAGGGTTGAGTGAGCAATTTGGAACCTTGGGGTGAGTGGTAATGAGCAGTTGCCAGCAGCCAGTGCTGAGCCACAGCCACTGGAAATGATGAGAAAAACGAACCAGTGCTTCCCTGCAAACCCTGCAATTGTGGGATTTCCCTGCCACCGGGGCAGCGGAGGAGCAGGAGTCCCACCCTGGGTCACCGGTGTTGCAAAAGCAGAGAGACTTTCACTCGCATGCTCTGAGGAACCCTGGGGACAGAAATTGCTGCTGAAGTGAAAGGGAGCTGGGAACAACATCCCAGCCCTGCCTGGCCCGTCCCACGGCGTCGCTCCTGCGGCTCAGGCAGCCCCTTCTCCCCAGCCAGCAGTGACATTCCTGGAAAGGTTATGCTAAATGCAGCCATCACTGATGGTGGGCTCTGGTGTGCCACCCGTGTGCACCCCAATCTCCTTGTCTCAGGGCTGTTGGGATCAGGATGTTTCCTTTCCCTCTCCTGAGCACTCCTGGATGCTGGGGGAAGGAGGAGTGCTCATGGGTTCATGTCTTCAACAAATAAATAGTCATTTCAGGTGATAAAACACTTTTTTTTTGCTGTTTACACCTCAGAGGTACACGATGGACCTGGTGAATGTGGGTGCTGTGCGCTTTGCTGGCAGGGTTTGAGCGAATCCTGATTGATGTAGGGGATGGCTGAGGGGGAGCATCACTCCCAGTGACATGTCCCACCCTGAGAGAGCTGCCACCATGCTGGTGTGACACCTGCTGACTTCCTGCAGCTTCCCAGTTGAAGGCCAGTTCCCTTTCCAGCTCCTTGTCTGTACCAGTGCCTCAGAGGTTTGTAGGGTTCCCTAAACCAAGCTTTGCCTGAGTTGGAGGAAATGAGTATGATTTAAAGCGTAGGATGAGCTGGGATGTTCTGCCCCAGTTTTTAGCAGAAGCTAAGCACGGCCGGTAGCTCATGCCGTGTTTTTGTGTCTGTCTGTCTACCTGTGGTCACGTCAAAGTTTGTCCCCTTGCTCTGGAACCATCCATGCTGAGCTCTGTTTTTTATTGCAAGATGTAGGACTTTTCCTGGCTTATTAAAAACACTCACTGTGTGTGCCCCTGGCTCTCCAGCTGGTCCTGGTTGCTGTGTCAGTGGCCTCTTCTGTCTCGCTTCTCTCAGATCATTTTCCTTCTGCGTTGTTGACTGGTGATGAACAGAAAATGCTCAAAAAGCCGAGTCATATGGGACATGGAGAAAAACAAAGTTGCTTGGTTTACGTGCTGTGATTCCTGCAGCATTTCCTGTGTCTCAGGTGCACCTGTCCCTTCCCCTGGTGGCCCAGACTGGGGCTGGGAGTCAAGTGCAGACAGCCTTGGGAGAGGCACTTAACTCTCTCCTTCTCATTGATGGGGAAACAGATAAAAATCAAGATGCTCACCTCCTTGGGAGGGCAGTGAGAGGATTAATTGGTTAATGTTCGTGAAGTGCTTTGAAGTTGAAATGGGGTAGATTGGTGCTAACCTGGATTGCAAAAGCTCTGATGTGTCATGTGGAGGTAAAGGCTGTGCTGAGGAGGCATCAGAAGCCTTAAACTCCCCATCCTTCAGGTGTCAAGCATCTCACAGGCTGATCTGGTCAAAAACGGGGATTAGGGACAATGGCAATTGCAACAGAGACCTTTCCTCCCTCCCCATTAGTCCCGGGCCAGCCTGCAGCCCTACTGGCAGGGATGGAGTGGTGGGGTATGGACCAGCTCTTGCTGGCAGCATCGCATCCTGCCAGGCCCTGGGACAGAGCCGTGTGGCAAGAAGGGCTGGCACGTTTTGTGATGAGTGAAATCTGGTTCCGGGTTCAGCACTGGGGAAACCAGAGTTGAGTGGGGTTGAGCAAGATGGGCTTCTCCTGGGGAGGAGCATGGGAACCAGCGCACCCAAAGCAAGAATGTGTTTGGTGACCTGGGTCTGAGCCATGGCGGGTGGGGGCGGCCGTGCTGGAGCTGTGTTTAGCCTGGGTGTGTGTCCACCCACTGGTGGTTGCTCAACAGGCTGAAGGAGGAGGAGGCCATGCTCACTTGGCTGCTCGTGGTGCCTGATGGGCATGAGCCTGGTGAGGATTCCCAGCCGCAGTGGGATGGCCCAGGGAATGGAGCTTCCATGGGATGGCCAGTGCTCTGGGTTTGGGGAAGAGCTCTCCTGGGGTCTGTGTGTCAGCCCTCAAGACAAGCTCTCTGTGTTGCCCAAGTTCTGCAGGGCATCCACAGTGGAAGAAGTCAAAACCCACTTTCTCATTTCCTGGAGTAGTGGACAGAGCAAGGCTTTGTCCTACAATATAAGCAGTGACAGAACCCAGCAGCAGAGTTGGCTGTCACACCCAGTGCTGTCCTGAATGAGACTGGACTTGAAACTTTCCTTCTGGAAGCACAGATCATGTGCAGGTGGGTCGGCATTCACCTGCCACCTCTTGTGGAGCCTGTGGTCTACCCCCTGTGGCACAAAGTTGCTGGGGGGCTGCTGGGTGTAGAACTGTGCAAGTCAGGCCTCTGTCATCCCATTTCTCTGCTGTTCATGGTCCCTAGCAAGCAGACCACCTCCACACTCCTCCTGGCTTGGTGCCACTCATGATTCAGGGAGAACTGGAGGTGGTGCTGGCCTCAGGGTGAGGAAGGTTGTGGTGGGAGCAAACGGGGAGGCAGAGTGAGCAGTGAGCTGTGGGTGAGCCTGGCTCCGGACCAGCAGCAGGAGCCGTGCCTGGCATGGGTTGGTCACTTGTGTGCATCCGCATTAGTTTCAGCAGAGACCCTTAGTACAAGGGATCTCCCTTCTCTGGACCTCACAGGATTGGCTTTCCCAAGGTTTGGGGCCAGCATGTGCTGCTGGGGATGGGTGAAGTTGTAAATCTCCAACGGGCATTTGGAGCAAAGCAGGGGAAGAGCAGACCCGGAGCCACCTGGCCCTGTGGCACCCAGGGCTGAGCTGCAGCCCTGCAGGAACCTGCGGGCAGCCAGACCCTCCTGGAGCAGCCTGGGCTTCGGCAGGCAGATCAAGGGATTTGAGTGGGAGGGGATGAACAGCCTCCTAGGGAGGAGCTGCCTGTCGGGGAAGGCTGGGGGGGCAAGGTGGAGTCTGGAGGAGGGCGCAGATATCTTTCACTTTCATTGGCTCCTCCTGGGACTGCCAGCCAAGAGGCAGCACTGCAGGCAGCGCCTGGTCCTGCCAGGGAGCCTCCTGTTGTCCCTTCCTGCCTGGCAGAGCAGGTGGGACCGCTCTGCCTGTGCCGTGTGTGTGCTCGGTGGTTACCCGTGGCGGCTCTGCCCCATTCCTTTCCCCTGGGAAGGATCAAACTGCTGCTGCAGCCTTATCATCCAAATGCCTCCGAGTGGGGAAGAGCCTGGGGACCGGTTTTACAAGGGTCAAACAGATGTAAATAGCTTTTCTACAAAGATTTCTGCTCCATTTCCCCCATCCCAAATGCTCTAACAGCCCCTGAGGAGGTTTCTCTTTGCTTTGGTTACTGTACCCCGCTGAGTACTCAGCCCACACAGCCAGTTTTGGGCTCTCTAAGGTTTCTTGAAGAACGCAGCCAAATGTTTGTTTTGTGGACACCCTCATAATGCATATGGGTTTTCCAAGGAGCAGCCAAAGGCAGGGGGGAGGGAGGAACCAAGAGGAACTCTTCATCTGGGTTGACTCATGCATCTTGCTTCATCATGTACCCATTACTGCCTGGGGCCTGCTTAGCTCCATGCTCAAGAAAGGATTTTTTTTTCTGGTTAAACCACATCACTGAAGTGCTGCTGAGCACTTGTTTGCTGTTGCCATAAGTGCCTTCACTCAAAAGCTCTGGACAAGGCAGGAGATAACTAACTTCTTCCTCCTTTTCTGTAGAAAAGGGGTTTGTTCCTGGACAGCCCTACCCCACCCAGCCTGAGGAAGCTTTCCTTCCAGCAGGAAAACTGTCATGCCAAGTTAAATGGCATGCAAATGTGATGGTCTCACTTGTGGGTTTCTGTAATAACAGCTGCAAGTGAAGGCTAAGATGGGGAGGTTGAATTTTGCCTGCAAGTCCTCTCATCCTGAGCATTGGTTGGGTGGAGGATGATTAAAAGCAAAACTAATCTTGTTTGAAAATGAGGATTTCCCATGGAATGAGAGCTCTGCTCTCTAGTGCTGCTCTCTTCTGTGAGTAAGTGTGCTCCTTTGTGTGGGCACCGGGTTCCCTCTGTAGCCCCCAGCCCCACCTTCTGTGGAGGTTCATGGTGCCAGGGACAGCAGTGCTGTCCAAGGAGATGCTGCCATTAAGGCAGGCCCACTATGCCTACTTAGAGAAAATCACCAGAACCACTACCTGGGCTTTATTTTTAGTGTTGGAAGGTCCTGTGGAAGCAAAATGCAGTGATGATGTGCTAGACCTGGGGGAGGTGGACCTGCACAGATGATGCTGTTAGGGAGGGTGGGCAGGGGGAGAAAGGAGTTGAGGCCTCCGGGGAAGCAGTGACACCTGATCTGCTGTTGTGAAGCTGAATTATTAGAGTTGCACTTTTTGCCCTGGGAATTCCTATCGTACTGGAAGTGTCCTGTTGCAGAAATCATGGCTAATGAAGAGACATGAAACTCTCAGCTACAGCCAGGTGAGATGGCAGTGATTGTGAGCTCTCCCAAACCTTGAGCTGTTATCATGGAGCTCAGCAGAGGAGTGTGAAAAGATGATGGGGACAGTGAACTGAATCCCAGCCTCAGCTCAGGGAAAGCAAAGAGCACCTTACCTTAACCACTGGCTTGTTTGGTGGCAAGTGGCAAATCTCTCTTTTTTCTGTATCCCAGCTGATAAAAACCAGGTGCTGCTCCACGTCAGCCTCTTCAGGCTGTGGGAAAAGTGGTTCAGTTGGTGCAAAGCCCCTGGGGAACTGATGGCCACATACCCAGATGCCACATCTTTGTGTGCCCTAATGGCAGGGCAGCACTGGGGCCTCTGGCTGCAGTTTGGTGGGAAGCTGAGCAGGCAGCACCTCCCCAGCCAGATGTTATTGTGGCAGGGGTGGCTTAATTCCCAAGGTAAGTCCTAAACCAGATGGAAGACAGTGACAAAACCATGCTTTGAGGGGTGTGAGATCCCGGGCTAGGACAGAGCAGCCTGCTGACAAAGGACAAGCTGCTTGTTTCTTGCTACTAAAATCCTTATCCCCTGCTCGCTGGATGTGCCCTGTTGTCTGCAACACAAATGTCCCAGTTTGAATGGACTAGTTAAATCTTTGAGCTACGCTGATGAAACAGAACATTACAAAAAAAAACTTAGACCATGCAAAGCATCTTTTCATTTAGGTTCACTTAATTTGTGGAGTGCTGGGGTTAAAAGTGAAAAATGAAACTCATGATAGAGAAGCCAAGTGCACGGATGTCCTGAAGTTATTCAAGTGTCTTGAGAGTTCTTTATTCAGGGCAGGGGCAAGACTTTCCCACATCCCTTTGTTTCTTGTAAGTTTTTTGTGCTTTTGAGAGCTGTCTTTAGTCTTAGCTTATTACTCCTCTTTGCTGCAGTGGTGCCACGGGGAGCCACTGCCGCTGGCGTGATGAGCTCTCGGTCTAATTTGAAACAAGATGTAACAAGGGAACACAACCCGGAGTGGGAGGCAGAGGGTGTAATGAGATCCCAGGTTTGATAGCCTCTGTGTTGCACAACATGATGTGCTTGGGCACCTTGTTTGCAGACCTGGGTCCCTTTTATAAGTTTTGGGGAACAACATCAACCTGAAGGTCGAGATCAATATGTGGAGAGTAAGTGCTGGTTCCAGCTGTGCCTGAACTATTGATTTCAACTTTTAAAACCATTCTCACAAGTGATTGATGAGGTAGTAATTTTGGAGATGGATTGACCCAGTAGAGGTGGTATTTTTTACACAAAGGGTTCAGTGGTGCTGCTTGTGGAGAAAAGTTACAAAAAGAAAAGAACCTCAGAGAGTGCTGGTGCTGTTGAAGCAGTAACACCATATGATGCAAAACTGAGCAAGAGCAGCCAAAGTAGGGAACTACAGCTCTGGGGAAATTTAAAGGTGAGGAGGGCAATGCACTGGTTTTAATGGGAACATGGGGAGTTATTAAAGGAAGGATGAGGGATCAGCCAGGATGGAGCTCATCAGCTGCCTTTAAAATGTGGGATGTGGGAAAACTGGGGGAAATGTGCTGGCATCTATCCCAGGCTGCACTGATTTATTTTTAAATGAGGAATCTATCATTGTGAGATGTAAAGACACACAGCAGCTGTTCTCTGTGCAGGGATGTGAAAGTCCCTGGACATCCTGGGAGCCAAGTGAAAGTGAATCTTCCCTCTCTCACTCCCTGTTCCTCCAGAGTAAAAGTTGATCAGCCCCTCCCTGCCAAAAGTGAAGTGCCAAGTATTTCCCCTTGATTTATTCCTTTTATGATTAGCTTCCCCCTGCCCTTGCAGCTTGATCTTGCAGGTTCAAAATCTCTGCAATTACCCTGGTGCTGGGGATTTGGCATTGGGATTTGGTGACTCATGTAGTTCCTCAGCCCAAGGCAGGCAGCCAGCCAAAGGACCTTGTTAGCCTGGCCTGTGTGAATCTGGGAGCAGGGGTGGCTTTGGACTGCCCTGTTGCATGAGCTTCTTTGAGCTTCTTCAACTCAGAAAGCATCTAAAGGTAGAAGTGAAACTGTATGAGGCGGAGGAGGAGGCCTAAAGGATCCTTTGTTAGAAGAACTGGCACAGGGAGATGTGATGGGCTTTGGGGTCAGATCTGAGTATTTCTTCCCAGCCTTGGGAAGAGCGAGGCCAGAGCTCAGAAAAAAGCAAAGTGTGTGGTTGTTGGTTGGCTGCAGAGAGAAGGGGCTTTGTGGGGAGAAGAGAGCATTGCTGGCTCTGCTTTGGCTCCTGAGTGCTGGTCCAGCAGCAGCTCCTGTGGATGTCAGGGTTCAGCTCTCCCAGGCACCAAGCAAAGGGATTATTTCTACCACACATAAAAAGATTGCAGAGTTTGGCATCTGCTTTGAGGTTCTCGCTGCCAGGCTTAGTAAAGAGGCTTAGGAGTGCTCAAACCAGAGAAATAAATCTGCTGCACCTCTTATCAACAATAATGGATAGTAGGCTTCAAAGGAAGAGGAAAAGGCTTTGTTTGGTAGCCTACTTATGTGTCCGGCCTCATGGATTCTCACCCTTTGCACTGGTGTAAGAGTCAGTGTGGAAAATAAATAGCACTGATATGTCTAGGAATAGATTTGGCGAGTGGGTGGGACACCTCGGATGCTGGGGAGGCTCTTCAAAGAGGAAAGGCTGTCTCCACCTGGGCTGCTGCCGAGGGGCAGGGCTGCGGCTCACCAGGATTGCGCGCGGCTGCCCGAGGGGGATTTTTATGGAGCAATCACGGTAATTAGCAAGCACAAGTTTTTCCACGTACCAAACATTGTCGAGGGCAGTAATTCAGCCCTGTGCTTGTTATTGTAGTGAGTGTTGGGCAGGAGCGTCCTGGGAATTTGTCGCATCCCAAGTCGGGGGAGCCCATCAAAGTGTCCTCGAGTTGCTGATGTTGGCTTGCCACCCTGAAACAAAGGGCTGATGAAATAGTATTAGCCAAGCTGGTCGCTAATGAGGGCAAAAGAACATCTGGAGTCAGGTTTTGTTTATAGCTCTTTGTTTTGTCATTGTTAGGGAGACAGAAGAGGAAGTGTCACTCATAGTATAAATCACGACATCCAAACAAAGGGCTGACATCTGGGTGTGATTTTGGATTTCATGTCCTTGGAATCTCCTGAGGTTTAAAGCCCAAAATTTTAGCCTAAGATGCTGGCAGTCCACCCTGTGTTCAAAAGATTAATGTCACTTCAGGACAGGGACAGAGAGGAAGTCTAGAACTCTGGACCAGAGCTGGCATGTGCTGAGACCTGAGAGTGCTCACTTCAACTCTGAGAGCCAGCACCAGCTTGGAATAACTTGGAATAACTCAGTACCTGGGTCTGTGGTTGGCTGTGGATGTTGAGGGGAACAGACAAGGCAAGCACAAAGTAAATCTTCCTGTGATAAAGTTTCATGTGGTTTAGAGACTTGTCAGCCAGAGGCTGCATCTCCATCATCATGTTTAATAGCCACTGATGGACCTGTCCATGAATTTGTTTAATTGACTTTTGACTCTCTTGATGTGTTTGGCATCCACAACATCCTGGGGCGATGAGTTCCACAATGCAATTACATCTTATGGGGAGGGGAAAAAAACTTCCCTTTGTTTGTTTAAACCTACTATATGATAATTTATTTAGTATCCCTTAATTCTAGTGCTGTGAGTAATCCTGAACAGCAGCTACTCTTTATTTTCTGTGGGTTCCTCCTGATTTCGTGGACTGTCGTGACCATATTCCCTCTATAGCCTGTTTTCCACTGTGGGAGTTGCTGTGAGTTTAGACAAAAGCCCTTCCCATTTCTGCTCCCCTCTGTGGCTAGGAGAGGTGTTCCCTGTGCCCTGTCTGCCACTCTAAATCCCTGTGATGATGGTGATGAGGAAGGCCACAGTGCCTCCACTGTGCAGCTGGGCAGACCCAGCAATCACAAGGCAGCATGACCAAAATAATTCGTTTTATCCTCTCCGTGTTTCCTAACAGTTCCTATCAGGTGCTAAACCTTCCTGATTGCTGCTCAGCAATGATGTGACATTTATTTGTGACCTCAGCCACAGAACTCCTTAATATACCCCTGACAGGGATGGTTACTGTGGAGCTGTAATGTGCAGGTAGAGCATGGCAAGCTTTTCTCCTCTCTGTCCATTTTTCAGCACTGAAATAGGTCTGCCACTGTCTTGTCCAGCCACTGTGTCCTGAGTGACTTGTGGTTTTCTCTCAGTTGACTTGAAGCTTTGAACTCTCTTAAAACATTCAATCTGCCCCTTTGTTAATTGCCTTTTCATAGTCATTTATAAAAAGCTGAGCTGCAGAGATGCCTGTCGGGTCTCACCTCCACTGGGAGAGCTGACCTCTTATTAATGTTTCCATTTTTAACTCAAAGAAGCTGTTCCTTTACTTGATGGCACTTTACTTTCTTGAAACTGGCTCATTAGAAAGAGAGGGTCATCATGCCAAGCAGTGCCATCGCTTGCCCGCACTTTGGGGGACTCAGATGGACTGATGAGGCAGGACTTGTCTCCCAAAAACCAGAGATGAGTCTTCCCCAGGCTGTCACTTCTCTCTGTGTGCTTTGTTCGTATGAGCTCTCCTCCCTTTCCCCCAAAGTGCACTGTGGAGCTCGAGCTGGGCGATTGCACATTCGAGCACCTTCAGTGCTGCTGAGGGGGGGATTTAATCCCTTACTGTGGCTCTGTGTTATCAGGATTTATCAGCTTATTGTGAATAAGTTAATTTAGCTTTTCTGCTCTGCTGTTATCTTCCTTGGAGGCTCCCTTAGCCCTGTGATCAAGGACTCTTCAATGTGTTTTGTTATTAGTGCTGTGGCTTGGAAAATTCTTCTCAGTCTTTGGAGTATTTTGGCACAGTTGCAGACTTCAGATTTTAGTCTTGGTTTTTACATTTTTGCTATTTGGACAGTGCTTTTCCTTAGTCTCATTTTACAGTTAATTGTCGCACTTTAAGCACACTAGCTTTTATTCTGATTTTTTTTTTTTTCCCTTAAGCAATACACGTTTACTCTAATGACTTCTTCAAATGGTCTTCCCACTCCTGGGTGTGTTTTTCCTTAAGGGCTTTTCCTTTTTCATTTTCTTTGAACAAGTGCCTGTGTGTTTAGGCAGTTCCCTCCTCAAGCTAAACTTACAGTAGCAGGTTTGCAAGGCTACCCTCAAGATTTGTCAGTTTTAAGGTGCAAAGGGCCCCTGGCCACACACTTGAAATCAAACCCGCTGGTTCCTGGGCACTGCTCAGGGTGTGCTGAAGAGGCTCTTGTGTCAGAGGTCATAAATTACTGCTGGAGGGAGAAGTAACTTTCAATTTTAAGTGTAGACGTGTTCCCTCCTGTCAGTGATCCCGTCTGTACAGGGAGATGGACATCTCCTGCTTGTTTGTCTCTGCTTATATCCATCGAAGCCTCACTCGCCTCCCTTAAGGTTTTGCTGGGTGAGTGGAGGATGGAATAACTCTAACACTATAATGGGACACTGAGCATGGGACTGCAATCCTAGGGCATTTGTTGATACAGTTATCTTGGCTGAGCTCTTTGATAAGCTCTCCTTAATGTGTGCCTTGATGCCCAGCTCCTCCACCTACACAGCCCACTCTCATTCCTGTTTGATTTGTACCCATTCATTACCACGTTCTGCTGCTTATCTTCCCCCCACCAGGTTTCCGAGGTGCTGGTTGTGTGAACAGCCCCATCTGAAACCAGGGCACTGCTGCTCACTCACCCGGCCTTTTGGACTTGCCTGGATAGAAATGCACACGTGGTGTCCTGTCGTGTTCCCTCTCTGCAGCCCTGGCGGGGCTGTCAGCTGGGCCTGCAGCCTGCTGTTTCCTCCCTGACTGTTTTTGGCTTCTCTCCTATCCTTTTCTTCAAGGATACTAAATTTTCATGACTTCTCCACTGGAGTCTGCATTCTCCCAAGCCACATGTCTTGTCAAACTGTTGGCTTTCCCACAATATTTAGTTTAAAAGACCTTCTTTCTGTGCCAGTAACCTTGGTCTGTTTTCATTTGGATTTAATATTTGTATCTTTACTGTAGAGGTCCTACCTATTCGAGCCTGTCCTCAAGGTACTACACTCTGCACCTTGGGGTGACCCTGGATTTCATTACAGAGCACTTGGGGAAGCATTCCTGAGCATTTCATTGAGCGGGTCCTGGCCTTTAGCTGAATCTTACCTTCAAAATTGTTCTTTCCATCCTGCATTGGTGGTGACCCTGTAGACCTCACCATGAGTTGTTCCCCAGCTCAGGGAAGTGAGAGGTGAGGGATCACCTCATCAGCATTCAGGACATAACCGATGTTTTGGTACTCAGTTGTCTGTTCCCATTGCACTGAATGGGATGATCATCTGGAAAAGGCCTTTGGATGCCCACTAAATAGGGAAAGACTGAGTAAATTATTCCCTTGGACAGTGCCACAGTCATGTATAAATACTTGTACTTGTTTCTTTTTATATGATTTTTGCCCCTTTTCAAGGGTGTTGCATTTTGAGGGGTCCCACAAACTTCCAACAAGAAGCTGCAGGGTTCCCTTCCACCCCTGAGCAGGACTTAACTGTTTGTCCTATTGCTCAGCGGAAGGTGAATTCATGTCCTGTTACTTAGGGATTCAAAATCCTCTCCATTACATTCTTGACACAAATTCAGGATCCCTTGTGTAGAATGTGCTGTCAGTTCTGGGTAATTCCATTAAATCACATCGTCTAAGCATCCCACACAAGGCTGAAACATAGCCCCATGGAATGAAAGTGTTTATTTTTGTGTGTGTCTGGGATGTTGCAGTGATTTGCAGTCGTTTTTGCAGTGATTTGCATCATTTAAGTGAGGTATTTTGGGTTTATGTGGAAATAGAAAAGCTCAAGTATGAAGCAAATCATCTTAGTTTGCCTGAAAAAAATTTAACTCCTCTCAAGTCTTTGGGTTTTCTGGTAATTTTTTTTCTGGAACTGATAATGATCAGAAAGTGAATCTTAGCACCACTATAACCATGGTGCAGTGTATACATGTTCACTTAGGAGAAAATATTAGAACAGAGGTTGCCCAGGCTTTTTAGTAAGTATGAGAGACTTATTATTTGTTTGCTATTCATTAGATCTCCAGTCTGAAGATATGCTAATTATCTTAGATGTCAGTCTAATCTCCAAGAGGGCATCTTCAAAAGCATGGGGGGAAAAGCCTAGGGCACATATGGTATTTTTTGATTCATTATTTGATGCCATACCTTGGAAACAAAGAATAAATTCCATTTAGCGCCTTGCTTTTGTAAACCTGGTGATGAGCATAGCACTTAGGGTGGGTTTTAAAGCTGCAGCCAGAGGATTCTTTAGAATTAGTTCTTGTTTTGCTCAGAGTAGTGATCCCCCCCTCCCCGAACCTCCTCTTTCAGCTTGTTGATTTCTTTGGTGCTGCCCAGGCAAGGTGCAATTCCTAATCTAACCAAAACCCAACCAAACTTCAGGAAGTGTATCATTACATATCTGATGGAAACTGCTTTTCTTTGTTGCAGCTCACAAACCATGGAACTGCTGTCCAGAGAGTCCCAGACTCAGTTCTGGAGCAGAAAGCTGCTGGATAAAATGGTCTTGGCACAACATTCAGGCTAGACTGGAGATAGACTGAAAATTTGTGGGTGACGTGGGGTGCCCAGGGCAGACCCAGGCACCGTTAAATGGTCACCCCTTGTTTCCAGCCTGGCATCACCTCTGGATCCTGTTATTCCTCTGCCAGACGGAGGAGCCCATTAGCCGTGATAGGCCAATCAAACAGCTCCTAATTGATCTAGTGATGTGGTTACTGGTGATGACAAGCAGATGAACTTGATGACCCAGGAGGTCCTTTCCACTTTGTGCTCCGTGGAGGCAGCGCAGTGCTACTGCCAGAGTGAATCACGGGCGTTTCTGCCCTACATCTTTGGATCCAGGCTCCGTGGCACCTCCAGCTGTGCTTGGCAAGGCAAAGTGTGTCCCCTAAAGTCTGCACTCCAGCCAACAGCACATGGACCAGACACGTACACGGTGAATGCAAGACAAAAATACCATTTGGGCACTGAGTGTTGTTTGCTGTGTCTCATCCCTGGCCAGTGGTAGGAGGACAGACCGGGACAGGCAATAACTCAGCAAGGGTGAGCCTCTGCAGTGAAGGCAGCTGGATGGTTGGACAGGCAGCAGCAGGGATCAAGTGAACGTGCAACAGACTTGGAAAGGAAAAGGGCTCTGCAAATGCAGGAGACCTACCTTGCTACAAGCAAGGACTGGAGGAAATGAAGGGGGAATTCCTGAGGCAGCAGCTCGGTCTCTGCCCCCCAGCCCCAGGGCTCTGTCTGTCACAGCTCAGTGCTGCAAAGGGGCGGGCTCTCTTTTTTGGTTCCTGCTGTATGTGGAGTGTGCTCCCACTTGCACAGATGTGCTCACGTGCAACAGCTGGTGTGTGTCATCCTCAGCTCCCTAAAAAGCTGCAAATACAAGCTTTATGCAAATTTCCTGAATCCTATACAGAAGGCTCTGTTCCTGCAGCTGAAATATTGCATTTTGGCTTTATTTTCAGTTGGGAAACAAAGGGTGAATGCAACCCCTGGAAGGGACCACAGACTGGCAGATCCCAGTGGTCCACCAGGAAAGACTCTTTTGTGGTTCTCGTAGCATTACGGACAGACACCTGGAATATGTTCAGCCAAAACATCAGATGTTTTGGGACAAGGTGAACATCAAAAGGAGCTGGGCACCCCTGCTGCCTATTTGAAATTTTATTGCTTTGACCCTTCTGCCAGGCACTAACTGGTTATGAAAAGGGCTGGACTATGATCTAGATGTTCCTTAAAACATTTGAAACAGCACTGATTCAGGTCTTTCCTGTCCTTGTTTCAGATCTGGGATGCTGCTGCCTGCCACACGCCACTCCTGGTAGCCAGTTTCCAAGTCAGTCACTGCTGGTGGACACATCGATTCCCACTGTGGTCATCAGTCATTTTTCAGCCAATCTCCACCATTATCGTGGTGATCCAGCTGCGGTGGGAAATGGAATGTTTATTGGGTTGGATATGGGTGCACAGGCTCCTGCGCTGTGGGAATTGTTTTTAAATGCAAGCAAAAAGCCACAGATAGTTAAATGTAACAAGGCAGACCTTGGGACTTCTCAGGGCGAGCACGTTCCTGCTGCAGGGATAACAGCTCTGTGTCGCGTTCGTGTGCAGGGGAAGCTGTCCTGGCTGGGATCTGTCACGGTGTCCTTGTGCTGCTGCCAGAAGGGGCCTGGCAAACACTCCCCCCCGAGCACAGGGGTTATTAGTTCAGCAGTGAGTGTACCAGCTGAAAACCAGGTACAAACCTGCAGGGATTTGGTGACTGCAGACACGTCCTCTGGAGTGTTTGACCGCAGCACGGAGGAGCAGAGCCCAGGTTCATGTTTGCATGAAACCTGGGTTTTGGTGTGTGAGCGAGGACTGGATGGAGATATTTTCTTTAAGTGCATTAGACCTCAAGTGATTCCCAAAATACTGATGCATTTCTGGTGATTTCTCTCTGCAGCATCAAGGGCTGTGCCATTATCTTTGATAAGGCTGAGCTGTTCCTTCAGCAGCCAGAGTGATGCTATTGAATGTACTGATGCTGTTTGGCAAAATGCCTCCCTTTCACAAAAAAATGTGCTTAAAGCTTTTTACATCTTGTGTAAGAGCAGCTCTCCTCTTTCCCAGGTACTGCTGCATCACGAGCACCCTGGGGAAAGGTTGTGCAGTAACTGAAAAGTGATAGTTTTGGGTGCCTTGAACAGATTCTGCAGCTTTCAAATTAAAAATAGGGTGTTTGGATGAAGTGAAAATATTTATTAGTTCTATGCTCTCCCCTAAATTTGGGGGAATATGGAAGGAGAAACAGAAGATCATAGAATGGTTTGGGTTGGAAGGGACTTCAAATATAATCCAGTATCATCCCCTGCCATGGGCAGGGACACCTTCCACTATCCCAGGTTGCTCCAAGGCCCGTCCAGCCTGGCCTTGGACACTTCCAGGGATCCAAGGGCAGCCACAGCTGCTCTGGGCACCCTGTGCCAGTGTCTTGCCACTCCTATAGTGAATAATTCCTTCCTAATATCTAACCTAAACCTCTTTCAGTTTAAAGCCATTCCTCCTCTGTCCTATCACTGCATGCCTTGTGAAAAGTCCCTCTCCAGGTTTCTTGTAGCCCCGCTTTAGATAAATCTAATTTATGGAAATGCCACAGTTCTCATGCAAACATATTCAACTTTCAGGTGTCCTTTTCCTGTGTGAAAAGCTGATAGTTTTCTTTGGAAACTCTCCCTCTTGGCTGGCAGTTCCAGTCACAATCCATGGCAGCAGAGGCCTCAAGTAATGGCCCTGTGGTGTTTTATCACATACGGGTCCCGAATGCCTCATTCTCAGTCACCTTCTACAGGGCAAGGAAATCTGGGATCTCACCTTGCTGTGGGCTCTTCTGGAGGAGTGGCTGGAGCTTTGGGGGATGCCATGGGTGGCTCAAGGCACCTGCCACGGGGCTGGCTGTGGGATGGGGCAGAGATCAGAGTTTCACAGCGCAATTAGGAGAGCGGGGTGTGGTGATACTTTAATCTGAGAGCAACCACCACCCACACGGGGCATGTTTTTGGCCTCCTCCTGTCACTGCAGCCATGGGTACTGGCACTTAGGCCACCACACCCCTCAGCCAATTCCGGCCCTATGGAGCCTTTGCTGCCGATAAAACATAAATAATAATTTCGCAGAGGGAAAAACACTGTGTTCTCATGGCTCGCTGTTCAGGTGGGGGTGGGTGGGCATGAGGGTTGTTGGGGGGCATGGAAGGGCTCAGCCCTCACTGAGGGGGGTGGGTTGTTGGTACCACTCACTGGAGCACTTAGAGGGTCCAGTGGCTGCACAGGACGGAGCACAGTTACACAAGTGCAATCCTCAGTGCTCTATGCTCTCCAGGCACTCCCCTCACTGTCCACAGGAAAATGATCTCAGGACAGATTTTTCTTCCTCTGTTGAAATCCTGCTGTTTCAGTAGCCTAGTGACAGTCACTGTCTTTCATTTCCATGTGTGAGTTGAATCCGGAGTCCGAAACATTTCTACTTTGTTCCCAAACAATAGGGCTGTGTTGTTTTGCATGACGACTCCGGCTTTTCAGCCGGTGTGCTGTGCTTTGCTTTTTGCTGTGTTCCCCGCCTGGTGCTCAGCAGAGGCTGGAGAGTACCCACAGCGAATCCTGGCAGTTGTGCAACACTGCACACAAAGTAAAACTCCTTTCTAACCCCTGCAGGCGATCAGTTTACACCCTGAATGATGAGATTTTGATTACCCTTATCTAAGCTACAAATACTGTTAAGGGAGGTGAAATCAGCTGGCTCGGGGAGGGACTATCATAGCACAGATCTTGGTGGCCTTCGGAGGCTCCAAGTGCTTGGCAGCTCCGGGGGATGTCGTGGTGCTTTGCCATGGGAAGTCCTTTCAGTGTGCAGATGTTACTTGCTGAGGCCTTGTAGATCAAAACCCAAATCCTGCCATCTCCAGCCTCGCAATTCTCAATGAGCAGAAACCGCCCAGGAGAGTGTTGACAGTAGGAATGGCAGCTGCTTCCTTGGAGTCGGCAGGGAGAGCCTGTTGCTTCGATGCTGGATCTCCCTGTGAATGCAGAGAGCAGTTCCAGCATCCCCAGCCCCACATGGCATCAGTTACAGCCTGGGGAGCAACTCTGCTCTCCCAGCGAGTGCAGTTTCCCAGGGCAGCTTTATTCTTCTGCGAACAAAAGCTGTTGAGCTGCAGGGAAGCTCCTGGCTGGAAGGTGGGTCCTTTCCACAGCCAGACTGAGACTGAGGGGTGGGATGAGACTGGATTGTGTGTTGAACACTCAGATGCATCTCTCCTCCGGATTCCTCTGTCTTATATTTCACATCTAGAAGAAAAGTACATTTAAAAAAAATTCAATCCAGCTTTAAGCCAGAGCTGCTTGTACTCCTCAGCCTGATTGGAGGGAAGGAGAATTGATAAGTTAATCAGTTTTCAAGGTCAGGAGAGATCAGTAGGACCAGTCAGCCTGGTGTGCTGTGCAAATCAGAGCCCAGACGCAGCAGTGGTTCCTGAACCAGGCCTGCCTGGGAGATAGCAGAGCTGTTTTGCCTCGTGGGAGGATCTCTCGCACCGCAGGGATGAGCTCCAGTATAAGACCGGGGATGAATAGACTGAATTAGGTGTGACCCAGAGGATAATGCAGCCTTCTGCATCTTAATGTATCCATCTGTGAAATGCAAATAATAATAGGGGAACCCTGTAGGGATTCATTAGTCCTTTGAAGATGGCATGTGTTACACGCTATTATTGTGATCTTCCAAAGTTAGCCTCATCCCTGCCTTTTGGACCTACACCTCTCACTGTTGCTCACTTCCTGATTCATTTCCCCCTCCTCCCATGGCACTGTCAAGCCAAATCAGCAGTGGCAAAGGCCTGTCCAGGCCAGTCAGCCACATGTCATGGTGGCTCATGGCCTGGCAAGCGTTGCAAAGATGAGGCTCATGCTCTGGTTCAAGCACAGGGGGCTGGAAGTTGCTGCCATGGCACTGCAGGTGTGACAAGCAGATCCAGGGGCTTTCTGTGCTGGAGGATGTCCAAGGGGCACGTGGTCAGTCCATAACCCAAGATGCTTTTTGTGACTTTCAGATCTGCGCTAAAAAGGTGGATTTGGGTGGGAAAGGAAGCCTGGTGACAGGGAAGGGTGTGACTCACAAGACAGTGGGTCCAGAGGAGGTTGCAGCAGATGCTGGATTTAGGGGAAATTCTTAAATGCTCTCAGTGCACAGAGATTTGCAAAGTAATTATTCCAAAATTAAGTTTATCCACTTTGTCTCCTTTTGGTAGAGTAAGTTCACTTGACACAGATTTTTATTTTTTTTCTTTTTCCTTTTTGAATGTGTTTTATTCTTCAGTAAGCACTTGCTGTGCTCTGGACATGCTTCTGAAATGCTTGTTACTGAGGCTTCATGGATGCATAGCACTCACTGTGCATCTAACTCTCAGAGGTGGATGAAACTGGGAAATTCCCATCATTCCTGTCTTCCAGCAATTCCTCCTCCTTGGTGAGCTGCCAGAGAGGGAGCAGTGCTCCAGGGTGAAGGGAGTTAACACCTGCAGTACTTTCAGGGATGCAGCCAGGAGTTATGACCAGCCAGCAGCTGGGCTGCACGGCCAACACTATGCTGGGAGCTCAGCAGCCCCTGGGGAAGAATTTTTCACTGTGTCAGACTGCTGGAGCTCTGCTTTGGGCTCAGGAAGCTTGTCCTGGCTGAAGGGAAGGGACTGTGCTGGCACTGGGTACCTGCAGCGACAGTGAGATTTCGGGATGACCAAGACTTGTTTCCCTGGAGGTCTGGGCGGCTCCACCTGAGAGCTGCGGCAGCAGAGGGTACAACTGGGAGCTCTGGGACATGTGGCTGTTGCAGCCCAGAAACTCAAACCCACTTCCATCAGCTTGGGGATCACTGGATTCTTGGCTGATCAGCACCTGGATTTTGATCTTTGAAGGGCAGGCAGAGCTTTGTCCAGCATTATAAACCTTGTTCTTGCATGGGCTGTGTGGATGAGGTACCTCCTAAGCTCTGCTGAGATGGGTGGGACTCGTAGCTCCTCTTGCAGCAGAGTCTAGCCCAGGGTGGGTGCACAAATGAGTATCTTGGACAGGAAACCATGCCGTGTCTCTGAAGTCCCTCTCTTTGGAATGCCTCACTCTGGAGTTATAAGAGGGTAGGTTTGGGTTGGATATTAGGAAGAAAGTCTTCTCTCTGCGGGTGGGGAGGCCCTGGCACAGGGGCCAGGCCTGGCTTTCTCTGGCCCTGGCCCAGAGAAGCTGTGGCTGCTCCATCCCTGGAGTTGTCCAAGGCCAGGTTGGACGGGGCTTGGAGCAACCTGGGATAGTGGAAGGTGTCCCTGCCCACGGCAGGGGACTGGAATGAGATGGGCTTTGAGGTCCCTTCCAACCCAAGCCATTCTGTGATTCTATGAACTCGTGGAACTGCTGAAGCTGGGAGCTCTGGATTTAGCTTTGGCTGTGAAGCAAAACACCATCTACTCTCTGCTTCCTTTGTTAAACATGCAGAACAACTCTGTCTCTTCCCTTTTCTCCCTGAGGATCTCTGGGTTGGACAGGGAGGTAGTGGTCGGCTGGAAAAGAAAGAAGTTTCAGTATTTTATAGAAATTAGGTGTTGAGCAGTGGTGTGCTGATGGTGTTCCTCAGAAGTAGAGAGATGGTGGGAGGCAAAAATTGCATCAATCAGGACAGAAATGTACATCTATGGTGGGAATATTGGCCTGTCTGTAGTTTTATGAGGGCACACAGTGCTGTGAAAGAGACTGGGGATGAAATGGGTAAAACATGGGCTACAGATCCTTATCAGGGCTTTTTGTCCCACTCTGTGGTGGCTTTGGAGGCCTGACCCAAAACACTGCCTTGCTCTGGGGTGGGAATGGGACAACACAGCTCATGTCCTCAAGCATTTAGTGCACCTTCAGAGCTGCTTGGGCTGGAGACTGGCATTCAAACTGTGAAGAGCAACCAAAGCACAGATGGTTTAACAAAACCCACAAACCCAACCAACCAAAAAAATCCTCGAGCAAACTCTCTCTCCACCGCCTTCAAAAAAATAATCCCAAACCAAAACAGAACACCCTAAAAAACCCCTAAACCAAACAACACCCCCACCATCGCCATCCCAACCAATTATGCTGCCAGGAGGCTTTTCCCTGGTAAAAATATCCCTAAGTGATGCTAAACCCATTAGGAAGGAGGTAATCCTGCCTGCAAAACAGTGCCATGCCACTAATGGGAAGAAAAACAACTTCCTGAGTGGACAAGGCATCTCAATTATTTTTATCTTTCTATAGATATATTTCTGTGCAGGCAGGCACAGTCTGAGAAGGAATGGATTATAGAAACATCAGAAAAAAGGGGAGAATGGCCATAGGAAAAGGAGTGTGATGTTCATCACTAATAGGGGTATGAACCATTTGGCTGCTTACTGGACTCCCTTCCCATTCTCCTTGGAGAGGGAAGAGGTGAATGCCCCCTGTGGCTGTGTCCTGCCCACCACAGTGCTGGACCAGCTTGCTGGCTGTAGGATTTTGTCCCAACCTTTTGGGTATTCAGCTGCCTAGGGGTTCCCTAAATTTCATGTTACGCTTCTATTTTCTCCTGCATTTTCCTAGTTTCTCCTTCATGATTATTTTTATCCCGATTCCTGTTTTCGTAGCAGAATGTGGTGAAAAATAGACCCAGTGAGAGCTGTCCTACCAGGCACAGCATCATTATATGCTGTTTACTTTTCCAAATTTTTTAACTGAGACATGAACAAAAGATATCTTTGCGATATCTCTTCTTGCCCTCAGCTGCTTTTCTCAGTGGCATTTTCCTCTCCAGCTGTTTGGCATATACTTGAAAATTAAGATTAGCTAGGTGCTGTGCTAAAAATATATTGAAAAAGCTCCAGGATCATCTCTCTTCCAGATCCAATCCCATGGGATATAGATTCCTATGGAAATTAATGGGCTGTCTGGATTCCAGTGCAGGATTGAGACTTCATGGTGCAGATGAATCAATACAGTGTAAATCGATCAATACAGGCAATCAAGTGAGTCAGGCAAGGTTTATGCTTAATACACTCCTGCTGTCATCCCTCATTGTGCCCAGGTTTGTGTAACTCAAGCACACACAAGCAAATCCTCCAAACCATATGGCTCTGCTGGGTCCTCTCCATCCCTCCACATTTCATACCATTGCTGGGTTTTTTTAGGAGATTGTAGTTGTGCAGTAGTAATTAGGCTGGGAATCCTTTTCATTTTTTTTTTTCCCCCTCTAGAGTTTTGTTACTGGACATGGATCTGGTTTTGGTATCAAGGTGTGTTTGGGACATTCTGAGCTTCTCCCACGTGTTGGTGTGGGTTTAATTGGTGGACAGGGGGCTGCAGTGGTGGGAATGTGGGAGAGGTGGGGTGGTCACAGGGCCAGTGTGGGGTCAGGACCTGTCTCTCCCTCTCCTTTTCCTTGTTGCCCTGCACTGCCAGGCTGGGAGCTGCTCTCACCTGGCCAGTCTGACCTGCTCGGGCACTCACTCTGCTTCCTTCAGGAATAGGGCAGTCAGCCAGCTGTCTTAAATCAGGGAATTCTTTCATTTCTCTGTAGGAATAGAACTTTTGGAGGAAAGGAAAATTTTGAAGAACAAAACCCTTTTTAAAAATGCACTTCCCCTTCCCAAACCCTCCCACCTCAAGGCCTGACTCATGGGCAGACATTTCAGTAACAAATAACATCTTTTGTTTTTGTCCTTCAGATAGATTTCCAAGCTCTAACCGCTTTTAAACTACCATACACTTTTTTGTTGCTTTTTCTCTTCCAATTCTCCCAAGGATTTACTGACTGCTCTGTCAGCTTAGTTTTCCTCTCTTCCTGTTGGCCTCCCCTCCAATTCCACGCCCAAGTACACATACAGAAATTATCTCATGATTCAGGACAATACACAGCTCTTCAGATCTGCCGTGAACCATCTGCATGACCTTGGGCAGTTTGCTACTGTATTGCAAACTCTCCACTGTGAACCTGCACCTTATTTCGTTTTGAGTTGAAAAGAAATGTTAGGGGTGACCACACTCAAAATTAGGGCTGTGCTGGCTTGGCTTTGGCTCCAGGTGTGAACACGAAGAGCTGTTCTGATCTGAGAAATGTGCGGCAGCAATTTATTACAAGGATTTATACTGAGCTCTGCTGGCCTGTCTGGCCAGGCACATATGTCATGCAGAAGTATGTTTTCTTCCTCAGATGGTGCTGATCTGCTTCTCTGCACAGCCACAGCCTGTGCTGGACCCCTCACTGCTCTGGTTTGCTTGACTGACTCATTTATCCACCCCTTTCAAACCTTGCAAATGACTTTTCTGTCCAAACTCTTCTCTTTTCGCTGGAGACAAGGCACACAGCTTCTTCCCACGTAAATCACATTCCAAAACTTTGATGTCATCTTTATTTTCCTCTCTCGAGACTCCTGAGAAACCCTGCGCAGGATGATTACTTTCATCTTATCTTTTCTTTGGGAAAGACCAGAGCAGGGCTGCTTTGCTGGACCCTTTAGCATCAATAGCAACACACCTCAAAGAGCAGCATCTGTAATGGTCTGCCAGGTCCCACCGGTGCTGAGAATAGGTTTTCACTAATAACACTGCAATTTTTTTTTTTTTTCTGAAGACAACAGGGAGAAACTGGGAAAGGATGAGGATTTGGCAGTATGGTTTTATCATTAACGCAGCTGCTATGAGAACTGTAGCATCAAACCCAAAGAATTTCAGCAAAGCCTCAAACTTGATGTTTTTTAACCTTTCCTGACTGTTGACTCTTTAGGTTCATACTGAGGTGCTTTAATAAAAGCAGACTGACTTCCAGAGGTTTGAGTGATCTGGCCTTCCTGTTGTTTCTTCTGCAGCCAAGTTACTAAAATAAAAACCCTTTCAGCCATTTCACTGAGATATGAAAGGGTATTTGTGGTGTGGTGGCTGGAGTCCCGCTGTCTTATGAACCACCCTGAAGATGGCAAGAATCCCTCTGGCTGTGGTGGGGGATCTGAAGTGATCTATTTATAATTTTCTTACCTTGATAAAATGCAGGGAGTGACTCAAGTATGTCCCATCCTCATGGAAATTAATTGTGTTAATGGGATCATTAGAATTTAGAGTAGTGTCAACTGACTGGTTTTTGCGGCTAATGATGGTTCTGGGGACGGTTATGTCACAAGGAAGGCGGAGAACCCGGTCATCTATATATACGTGATCAGCCCTGAGCCCTTTCTTTGGGTTTCATTGAGCAATGCTCTAGTAGAGTCAACGTAGGCAAGCAGCTGCCACCACCCTCACCATGAAAATAGAAGGTGCCTCGGTGGTCCTTGCTCTGGCATTTTTCTGCTTCTTCTCAGGTTAGTAACTTGGGATGTTCTCTGTGCTGGAATCTGGGACTGGCAGAGGACACAGCCTGGGAGATCCCAGAGAGAGAGAGAGAGGATTAGACAACCCTTATTTTTTAAGAAGCATAGTGCTATAGCAGAAGACCAGCATTTTTTTTTTGCTATACTACATGTATTGGTTTGATGTAACATGTCTTGCTAACTACTCTTTCTCTTTCATGTGGAAATAGTAAAGTTTTATTGGTAGATGAAAGCATCTATATGTAATAGAATTAACAGTTTAAAGACAAACGAAAAAGCCAAACCCCCATTTGTCTGAGTGGGAGAATACCAATTTCCAGCCAGGCTGAATTCTTCCATACAAAGCCCAACTTTGAACAAAAATGTAATACAATTTTTTGTAAATTCAGAAAAATGGTAATGCCTTGTCAACACTTGCTAAGGAAGGTGTTTTCACATGGCTGCAGTAATTTGGCTACAATAGATAGACTTCAGCAGGAGTTGGGTTTGAAGCAATGGTCTTTCAATTTCCTCTGTGTTTCTATTGAAAAAGCACTAATGGAAGATTTCTTGACAGTTCCTTGCAATGATGCAAAAGAGGATGAAACATATTATACCAGCTTTAAGTGGCTTAGTAAAAAGAAATATGTATCAGCTACTCACCTGCTGACTCATTATTAATTTGATAATTTGTGTGAAGTACTGCAAATGGAATGGGCCTTGAAAAGGAATTTGTCATTTTGGACAAACAACAATGGCCTAGCTCTGGTATCCCAGTTTTAAGTGATGGTGAAGAATGCCAAAAAATGTTTATGTGAGTTTGATGCAACTACCAAGGCGGGGGCGTAGAATAATGGAGAAACATTTACTGAACCATCCTCGGAACTTGGATTTTAAGCCCGAGAAAAGAAATGCAGTAAAGGAGGGCACAAAGATGCAAAAAAAAAAAATGGATGTGATTTTGCATTTGAATGACAAAAAGTGCAATGTTCCAGAAAGGACTGGGCATTAGAGACTTTCTATCAGTGTGAAATAATGCATTGGATTAGCTTTTATCAAGAGGTATTTGGGTGGATTAGGAAACTGCATCGAGTATTTTAATTAAATGCTTTTGCTTTAAAATTTCCCTTCAAAGATTTTTTTGTATGGTTTCATTGTTGGTTTTTCTGTCGCAGATGTTGCCAGTCAAGCTTCGATTAAGGCGAGTCCAACCTTTTCTATTCTGATTCTCCCTTTGTTTTGCCAACTTACACTGCTTAATGCATGCTCTGAGCAAAGTCCATTTAGATGCACTATACTTAGATATTATAATGCTTTTTCAGTGGTGGAGAAAGCAGTGAATCTCTCCATATTTAGAGACAACACTTAGGTAATACAGCAATGGCTCCAGCTGACAGTGTGTGTTTGGTGCACGATGCTGAGAACATAACCAAACAGCTCTGGGCTGGAAATCTCATGAAGTGATGTTAGAAATGGCATGAATTACATTTTTAATGATATTTTAGAATATAGCTTCTGATCCAGCAGAAACCCCTGCTTCTGATAATTCCTGGGTTTCATAATTAAAAGAATTAAGGCAAGTCCTTTGAGTCTCAGAAAATAATTTGATTCAATGACTTAGAAGTCAGTTCCATTCATGTTTTAATCAAGCAAGCTTGTCTCCTTGGTAAAGATCCTTTCGGGGAACACAGTAGCCAAAAATAACTAAATGGTTCATTGCTTCTCCCTGGTCTGCATCTCAGTTACCCAGCAGAAGATGCAATGGGCTGCTGCAACATTGCACAATATCGCTGCTCTGCTTCCTGAGAGGGTTGTGCTTTTCTGTGCTTGTCTTGCACGTCAATCACTCTTCAGTCTCTCTGGCCCGTTCATTCCTCTTGCATCCCTCTGGCACTTCCAGGGCTCTATTTTCTTTGTAACGTGCAGTCCTCTGCTGTAGCGGGTAGCAATTTGCAGCTGTATGTAAATTAAATGTGTTCCTTAAATGTATAGTTCTTTCCCCGTGATTAATGGTTCTTGCAATGGGTTTTGAACTTTCTCGTTGTCTTTTCTGCCTCGAGAGCCACGAGCAGGGCTCTGGGTGCAGCCTGTGCCACGTGTGGTGCGTGGCCAGGGATGGGCGGGAGGAGTGTGGTTTGTGTGAGCAAACTGGTGCTGTTGAGAGCCTGCAGCACACCCAAAAAAGATTCAGCGTGAACAAACAGTTCTCAGGATCTTTCTGGGAGCCCCCACTGATTGCCCTCCTCTGTGCTTTTCAGAACGAATGCAGGAAAATTTGGTCCCTCCTGCGGAGTGGGAAGTTTTCCTGTCCCACCACCAAGGAGCCCTTCAGCAGCCCAAATAACAAAGGAGACCTCAACAAGTGCATGATGTGCCAAAGGCTGCTGTGAGTATCAGCTGGCAGCCCTGCCCACCCACAGCATGTCCTCTCCTCCCACAGCAGGGAGCCAACTCTCAGGAGGCTCCGTGCTATGAAGTTGTTGTCCCTGGCCAGCCAGACCAGTTTGTAGCTCTTCAGCAAACCTGTGAACCCAGTAGCTCTCTCCAGCTCGTCACACGGTGGGGATTCACCACGGAGTGTGAGGAGCAAACGCAGAGTGAAAACTTACACGGATCAAATTCTTGTTTGCATAGATGGTGCTTCTTAGGATGGAGAGAGCTGGATGTGAGCAGGGAGGAAGGATGGCACAATGGCCCCAGCGCAGAGATGTTAAACACCCCGGACATGTGTCAGGGAGCTGAGCCCTGGTGCTGCTCTGCGCTGCTGCCTTGTGCAATGGGGAGGTGGGGTCGGCAGGACTGGCCTTTAATCACCCCCTGTTGTGGCTTTGTGTCCGAGCACTGCACGCTGCCCTGCCACTCACGCCTCCCTTTCTTGCAGGGAAGGAGACTCAAAAAACAAAGGGAGCGGTGGAGAGGCGGACAGGAATGTGAACTCCTTGGGAAAGGTGAGGTGAAACATCGCTGCCGAAGCCAGTTTTATTGGCCATGGCACCGTGTCTGCCGCCTCTGACCCGCTGCCCAGGGCGCTTCCTCGCCTGCAGCGTGGGAAAGGGCCCCGCAACGGGAGCAGGGCAAACATGCCCAGCCTTGGGAACAGTGTGAGGCTTTGTGCCATCCACCAACATAAAAGAAACCAAAACTCCTGGCGGCTCCTCCCAGGCAATCACGGCACCTCCAGTGTGTGCCTGACCCCGAGCCCTGGATGAGGAGGATGCCTGCCTGTTTATAAGGCACACCATTGGAATCTGGCAAATATTTAATAGCAAGGTTGGCGCATGTGAGCTCTGACTAGGGCAGGGTGTGGGAACAGGCCGGCTCTAATTGTCTCTTGTTTATCTTGTTGATGCACCTGGCTGGTTTCTTTTACCCATAGCTGTTTTTCTAGATAGCAGGTCTTTATGTGGAGCGAGCTATCCTTTTAGCCTTGGGTTTTTATTCCAGATAGGAGTGAATTGGTTTCCATCAGATAGTGTTGGTTGTGGTGATTGATTTATTTTTTTTTTACATCTGGTTAAGCAGGGTAACTTTCTAGCTCTGGTGTGTGTGGATGAATTAAAGGCTTTGTAAGGCGTAGCTGTCCTAAGGGACATCTTTTTTTTAGACATCTGACTTGCCAAAGTGTGGTCCTGAAGGCAGAAGGACAGTTTTACAGCGTCAGGAAGAGACCTACACTGAAATTCTTTGTTAAGCCATAGATTTTCTGTCTGGCTTTTGGCAAGTAATTTTCTAGGCTTGACTTCCCCATCTGCAGAGCTGGGATAAGCTATCAAGCCATCTCCTCTACATGGTGTGAGAGGAAAAATGTATTGCAGATCACGTGGCAGATAAGGTTGCAAGTGCTGCATAAACGAACCTAAAGGCTTCACATGTTCCATGTGTTTCTTATGCTGCAGACTTGCCCTGAAAGTTGCAGGAAAGCTGCTCAGAGGAGAGTAAAGGCCAGCCTGAAATGCTTAAGCAGGCTTTGCTACAAAAGCCTTTTGTGAAATAGAGTGCTTTGGTTCAATTAACACATACCATCCTGTTAAGTGGAAGGTAAAAACACCCACCTCTTACTCTCCTGTACCTGGGGATAGGAGGTGTTCGAGGATTATATATTTTTTATGCCTGCAGCTTCATTGTTTTACTGTGCATGGGTTTTAAAATTCTTAGTAGAGCGTTCTCTCACGAGAGATGGGAAAACTGACTTTCTCATTCAAAATTCACTGAAACTGTGGATTTTACACTTAGAGCAGAGCTCAGGTCCTCCGGGCAGGCTCTTGCATGTGTTATCTATTAGAAATAGCAACCAGGCTACCCTGGATGCAAAAGACAGATCTGCTCATCTAAACATACGGATTTATTTGTTTTATGCTGCGTGTTATGGTTTTCCACCGAGTTTACGCCTCAAGGAAACAAAATAACATTTGAAATGTAACTCGTCGGGTGGATAATCCTTTGTGGATTTGTGGAATTGTTGGAGATGCATCTCTCTGAAAAGCTATCCGTGTCAACCCCTGCTTTTGGCGTTTGCACAGGATGAGTGTCGGGAGTTTCGGGATCTGTTCAAGAGAGGGAAACTTTCCTGCACCAGGGAGAACGACCCTGTCCGGGATGCCTCTGGGAAGCAGCACAGCAATAAGTGCATCATGTGTGCAGAGAAGTTGTGAGTAAAGGAAAGGAGCGTGGGACTGCTCGCACCGGCGGCGGGGAAACCTCTCCTCCCTGGAGCACCCTGGTATTCACTTTCTCATCTTCTTCTCTTCCAGCAAAAGGGAGAATGAGCGGAAGTTATCTAAAAACAGACAAGGAAAAGATAAGGTGAGATTAAAGTATTAGGCAGGTCAATATAGGACTTTATTGGATTTTCACCCAAGACAGAGAAAAGGCAATGTTATTCTACTCAGTTGCTCTCTCTCCTCCAACTTAATTTTGAGATCCACTTTCCTTACCCTCCTTATTTCTTATTCATGCTCTTGAATCCCTCAAGTGAACAACTTGTGCCTGGATATTATGGTCTGCCCCACTGACCCGTGGATCTAGGGACAGGCAAATCCTGACAGAGCAGGAAGCCAGGTGTGCTGTGCTGTCCCGAATTTCGGCTCACGGGTGGAGAGGTCAGTTCTGCTGAGGCTGCTAATTAGGTGGAAAAGAAAAATGTGAAAAGCCCTAAATCTGAACTCTGCACAGCTTAAGAGATCATTGTGTTCTGAGAGATGTCAACCCTGCACTGTCTCCAGGCCTTTGGCTCAGTTTTAGCTTTTTGTTTGTTGGAAACTTGGTTCTCATGGAGCTGTGATTTGCCACCTTCTCCCCGGCATGCTGCAGCCACCATGCCTCTGTGCACCGATGCTTTGCTGGCAAAAGCAGCTCCGTAAAGGGGAAAATAGTTGCTTTCCACCACTTTCCTCTCGATTCCTGCTATGGCAGGGACTGGTGTGGCCCCCTTAAGCCTCAGTCTTGGGGATAATCCTGTTTTAGTGCTTTTTCTAATCACTTTGGCACCAAAAAATAGAAGCGTAAGTGAAATTTGCTGATGGCAAAGCTGGGAGGCAGTATCAGCAGAGGAGGATCAGCAGATCACTCAAGACTAATTGGATAGTGCTGAGGCCTGGAGTAATAGAAACAAGATAAAATGTAATGGCAGTGCAAGATCACACAGTCAGTGATTAACAAGAATTCCTACTCATTGGCTAGAAGTGACAAAGGATAAGAAAACCCCGCATTTATTAGTGGGTCAGGGATGTGGCAGGCCATGAAAAAGGCAAATGCATGACTCGGATGTACTCAGTGAGATTTTTGCAGCAGAGGTCAGACCTGAACAGGGCTCCAGAAATGCTGGGTCAAAGAGAAAATGTTTGAGAGAGGCTTTTAGGGGAAGGCACATCTGTCTGCAGAGAATTGGGCTGCTGGGCTGGTCTCGTCCCAGGGAATAAGGCACAGAGGGGGTAGGACAGCTTTCCTGGGCTTGTTGGGAAGGGAAAGCGTTGCCTGAACTGTGCAGGGGTGTGAGCACACGCTGGTGGTGGGGAGAAGCAGCAAGGCTCGTGGGGAGCCCCTCTGGAGTGGATGCAACACTTCTTTCTGGTGGGACAATGCTTAATGGCTGTTGGCACAGCAGCAGAGGCTCATCCAGGGCCTGATCATCTCTGCTACCCCTGTCTGGCGTGGCTCTAGGGGAATGTGGGGCTTTGTACTCAGAGTGGTTTGCCAGCATTACCCTCACGGGAAAGCTGAGGAGCTGGAGGCTGAGGTGCCCTGGATGGGATGCAGGACAACACTGGGGAAACCTCCCCCTAGCAGAGAGGATGAGGTGGTACAAACTTCTGAGCAAAGCAAAGGGTGTGAGGCCAGTGACCTGGCAAGGACCTTCATGCAAGCTAGCTAGCAAAACTGCGCACAAAATGGGCAGAAAATTGCTAGTGTTAAAACCTGTTTGTAAAAAGAAAAGGGTAAGTGGAAGTCACTTCCCTATCCTTTGTACTTGCTGTTGGAACTGCCTATTGCAGTGTGTGAAATAGTTGAAATTAGGGGGACTGAATGTTTCCATCCATGTTACATAACAGGGGCAGGTTAACACAGTTTCTGTACAGCAGTTTTGAACAAGGAACAAATTAATCATCCACTCTCCAAACAACCTTCCTGTGCTCGTGGGCTATTAAGTCTGTTTGCACTGTGCTTTTATGTTTTAACTGCTGCTTCTTGATTGACACGTCCCAAAGTGTGGCTGGTTTGGAGGATCCTACGCGCTTTGTAAAGAAAATTATCTTGAGCTACAATCTGGGAAAAGGCTGTAGCTGTGTATTAAGGATGTTGGGAGAAAAGGGAGTGACTTCATTACCGTATCGGTCACATCACTGGCATGCTTTGGATAGCCCAGCCAGGAGAATAATAATTAGTGGGACCATACTAGAAAACTCCCAACACGTGCTGTGCAGGCAGAAGGACCCGGAATTCTTCTGACTCACGCCTCTGTTTATATGCTAAGTGGCTGGTGCTGCACACCCTCTTCTCTCACCCCCACCCAGACTCTCCTGTGATGCATTTGTGATGGTTCCATGCTTTCCTGGCAGGAAACCCCAGGTTTCTAAGGATCTGATCGATAAGGCGAGGAGGACAGAGTGCCCTAACCCTGCCCTCCTTCCGCAGGATGACTGCAGCGAGTTTCGCTCCCAGTTTGAAGCTGGTGGGCGCCTGTCCTGCACGAGGGAGAACGCCCCTGTCCGGGACGCCTCTGGCAAGCAGCACACCAACAAATGCCTCATGTGTGCTGAGAAGTTGTGAGTACCCCTTTCTCTGAGCGGCGACAGCAAAGAGGGAAACCTCCAGCTGCAAAAATGCAGCTTCTGCCTGTGAAGCTGCATCTGGGCAATGCCTGGGAGAGTCCTGACTCCCAGTGGCCCTCTAAGAGATGCTCTGGCATTCCTCTTCCCACTTCCCTGTCAGTACTAAGGGCCCAGGGGCAGGTGAGAGGCAGTGTGGAGTAGAGGAGGAGAAGCAAGGTTGACAGAGAGCAGCCCCTTTCCCAGGGGACTGCCAGGCTGGGCAGCTCCTGAGGAGTTTCCCACACCTGTACTTTGCCTTCCAGATACTCTCTCTCTCTCCCTACTCCCATAGAGCATATGCAGAAGCAGACCTGATATGAAAGCAGCCACCTGGATCCAGGATGTAGCATACAGTGGGAATGGTGAGGAGAAAGGGAGAAGGCTTAGGGGTGGGAATTAGGAACAGGACTGCCAGGAACAGGGACTGTGGATGGGGAGGTGGTACCTAGTGGCAGGACACTGGCTTACAGGGCAGCCCTGGGTGTTGGTGGCACTCACACTACCATAGCACTCCATTTTTTCTCTTCTTCCCTTCTTCCAGCAAAAACGAAGCTCAAAGAGGGGGTGGAACTGTCCAGCGCAACAAATTGCCCGCTTCAGAGAGGACAAACCAGGTGAGATGGAGCTTGGAGCCTATGCTGAACTCAGAAAGGATCTCGTGAGGGTCTGTGGGGTCTGGATGGCCTGTGGTCAGCCTGGGGTGATGAAGGATTCTGTAGGCAGCTAATGAAGGGGGAGAAGCTGGTTGTGTTGCAAAGCCTCACTCATTTGTGGGATGGACCTGGGTATGAGCATACAAACTGGACACTTTTGGGCCTGACAGAGCAGCCCCTCTCACTTTCCCAGCGATGTGATGCTACATGAAAGATAAAGGGCAGGTTCAGACTCCCCACAATCCTGAAAGCCCTTGGATGATAACATTTGGTGGGTATGGAGTGCATCAAACCTGCTACTTTAAGAACTGCCCTGTCATTCTTTGGGTCTGGGAGGATGAGGGGGGAGGGCAGGAGCTGCTGCAGCTTTGCTGCTTCTCTAGTTGCATCAAAGTTGTTTCTGTGGTTGCTGAGTGTGACCCTGCCCCTTTTGCAGAAGAACTGTGGTGGTTCACGGCAGGGTGTGAATGAGAGGCGTCCCTCCTCGGGCAGAGGGTGAGTTCAGCAGCACCTGGGCTGGCAGCCTGTCCCCCCCCACACCACCAGCCCTGGCTCTGCTTTCTGCCCCCTTCCATGTACATGTAGCTTTTTAGGGGTGGTTAGGAGATTAATTGGAGCAAGAATGGTTCGACAGCACAGGAGCAGCTCGCACTGGGATGGAGCAGTGAATGTTTGGTGCTTACTACAGCGCTTCCCACTGGCTGGGCTGGTGAGGGGGAGGATGTGGGGCATGTTTCTCGTGAAGCCCTTGCTCCTTTTTGGCCTTGATGCTCTGTGTACGAAGCACCAGCGATTGCTGTGCTCAGAATACCTCTCAGGACACTTTGTCCAGCAAAACCTGTCTCCTGGCAGTGCACACGTGTGTGCCTGGCCCTGGCTCAAAGGCAGTGCCTGGTGCACCACGTGCTTTCTGGGCACTGGTCAGGCAGGAGCTGTTTGTTTTGTAGCTGTTGGCCCTGAGCAGGACTCAGCTGCTGCTTTTTCTGGGGCACACTGAGGCTTCTTGCTTTTGGCTGGTGCAGTTCCTTCATGTCCCCCTTCCATCGAGTGCTGCCAGCAGACACAGGGGTGCAGAGCCCCGGGGTGGTGGTGCACTCGGACTGAGCACAGGGCAAGGCTGTGTCCTGCTCTTGGCTTCCTCCCTTTTACCATGTGGCTGGGCGGCTTCTCACCTTCTCCTGTCCTGTGGGAGGGTGGGCACCATGGTGCAAACTCCAAGAGCTGTGGGGTTCTGCAGGGAGGGTGGGTTTGCTCTCTGCTCCCGCTGTTTGGAAGGAGTTGGTGATGAACTGTATCTCTGCTCTCTCTGCCAGCCCACAAGGTCAGCGTGGCAGAAACTGCAACCGGTCACCCGGCCGCAAGTCGCAGAGCAGAGACACCGACGAGGACCCGATGGTAAATCCACCTCCTGCCCCTCAGGTGGCAGCTGTGTGGGCAGAAACGAGGACCTCTCCCATGGGGTGTTCCTCTGCTGGTGCTGAGCCACCCCTGCTCCTTTCCCAGCAGCTGTTCCTGTTCCTGCTATAACCCTGAAGCTTTTCGCTTGGCCCCATGTCCCCGGAAGGGTTTGAATGAGTGAAGGTATCTGTAGCCTGCTGCCAACCCCTGTGTTGCCTGGCACTGAAGCAGAGGGAAGGGCTGGGCTCCTTGTGGAAGCCCCCCCAGCTATGGGGGTGTGGGTCTTGAGCTCAGGTTGGAATCCTGCCCCACATGTAGCCAAAGTGGGATGAGGAGGGGAGGGTTACCTCCCCATGGGAGAATAAAGGCCGTGGTCAGAGCAGGGTGGTGGAGCTGACCAGGGGATGAGGACAAGCTTGGCAGAAGGAAGGAGTGCTAAAGGGGGAAACACTGAGTGGTAGATGACAACCATGTAAGGAATAATGTAGGAGGAAGGTGGGGGTGCCTGCTCTCCCTTCTCATGAGAGGAAAATGGAATAGTTCCAACAAAGCTAAAAGTGGAAAATGTGAACTAATAAGAGAAAATAAGTTACCGTAAAAAGGGTGACTAAACTGTGGATCTCGCTATCACAGGGTGTTGTCTAGAGGTAGGATGGTTAAAAAGAAATACCTGATGTTTTGATTCCTCCAGCATTTTCATACAGTAATTTAAATAGCATTTTGGAAGAGACAGGAAATGTGTTTCTATGGGTTTGGAGGGATCTTACGACCAACTGCCTTAACCCTCTCTGAAGCCTCTGCTGCTGACCACTTTTAGAAAAGGGATACTTGAGTTAAAAACCCAATGGGTAGTTCAGGTACAGCAATTTTGATGCATTCCAAAGGAAGCATTAGGTGTAATAAGGCCAGTCTGCTTCAGGGCTTAGTGGTGTTTCCTGGTAGCACCAGAGGGGCAGTGGATGCCGGTGAGCCTGACAGAGCAGAGGTGATTCGGGGAGCAGATCTGCTCCTCTTGTCTTTCCGGGGCCACCTGTGGGTTTTGTCACAGACAATTCCCAGAGCCAAAGGAGTGGTGGCACGGGCTGCTGGCACCTGTGATGTGTGGGGCTGCTGGTGGGGTGGCCTCCTGCCCTGGGCTGTGGTGCAGGCAGCAGTGTCTGGTGCGTAGGAAGGCATCCAGCAGAGGACTGCAAAGGTCAGCATTGTGTGCTCTCACGTCACTGATGATTACCCAGATGAGGGAGGAAGCAGCACATTATGGAAATTAGCAAGTGACGTTTAACCAGCAGGTGCTATCACAGCACCCCAGCATCACCAAAACCTCCCCCTGTGCTGCCCAGCATGAAATCCTCCTTCCCTGGGGGTGCAGGGCTGCTGATAAACCATCATTTTTGTGCTAAATGCTGCATCCCCAGGTGGAAGGGGAAGTGGAATGTTCTCTCAGCACCATTTGCAGCCGTTGCAACACCTTTTGTGGCACCTGGAAAAGGGGTTGGGAGCCCACTGGCCACTTCTTCGTCTCGGTCTTTTCTCGGTTCCTGGAGCTGCAGGAGGGGTGCTGAGGAAGGGGCTGTGCCTGCCGGGGAACAGGCTGTGCTATCCCTGACCTCTGCTGTTGGGAATCTGCTATGACTGTGCAAACACCCGCTCTGCTCGCAGGGCGCGAGAGGCTTTTTGGGACGCCTAAAGGTCACTCCTGGCTCTGTCAGCGCATCCTGGCTGTGCCGCGTGTGGTTCGTAGGGAAAACGGTGCCTGAATGTTCCCGTTGCCGTGCTCGGGAGGAAGCAGTAGGGCACCCCTCATTAGTCATAGCCGCTCGTGTCTCTCGGCGCGGTGGGCGTCAGGAGCGCTGCGTGCCGCACCGCCCGCGGGCAGCGCCAGGCTGCTCCAGGCGTTCTTCCTCACTTCTGGCCAGTGGGTTTCATCTCAGTCCTTGGAGATAAAATGGTCTCGATGTACGCATAAGGAAGACTAGGTACAGGTGGAAGAAGATTTTTGTCTTGTGGACGCACTTTGAGAGAAATAAACCTTGCCCTGGACCGTAGCGTTGGGGTGGATCAGATGAGAGGGGCATGAGGGCTCTGTCCCCCAAAGCTTGGCTGACTCGTCCAACAAGAGACACGATCTCTTTCCAAGCCTGGCCTGGCTGGAGGTGTGGCAGATGTGATAAAGGACAGAGGGCCCCATGCAAGGCTTGGTTTGCCAGCACTTTCCAGTCACATAAAGGGAGGTCTTGCAAGTGAACCGACACAAAATGTGATTTCTTTCTCTCTTCAGCTGGACTGTGATCGAATTCTGCATGGGGTAAAGGGTGGAAGGATTATCTGCAGCGAATCCTCACAACCAGTCTGTGGCACTGATGGGAAAACATACAAAAATGAATGTGACTTGTGTTCAGCTGCCATGTGAGTAGGCGGAGAGATTTCAGTAATACAGGGCCATCCACCATTCCCAAGTGTCTTTTGCAGAACAGTGTTTGTTTTGATACATCATGACTCACTATCAAGTGTGTCCTTGGTGCTTTGCTGTTAAGCAAACATAGATCAAAATGCCTGAGATTAATCTGATGACAGCTAATTAAGATACACAAGTTGCCAGGGTCCCCTATTCCCTCTCTGCCCAATCATGAGATTGTTTGGGGAGTAATAAATGCCATCGCATTGGAAGTAGCATCAAAGCATTAAGGAGCCCACAGAGGACTGTCTTGCTGGCAGCTGAGAGCTGTGGCATTGCGAGTGAATAATAAGCAATGTCTTGTCCTCCCTTTGCAGGAGAGCTTCAAACTTCATCACGGTAAACTATCGAGGCGAGTGCCGAGAGCCTGCCCCTGAAGTGGTAAGCGGCAAACCACAGCTGGGCTGCCAAACATCAATCTCTCCTTTTCCCATGGTGGAAATTCCCCGTTGGCACCGTCTCAGCCTGTGGTGACCTGAGCCAGGCAGCCACAATAGGGAGTGAGGAATGAGGAGTGGCTGGCAGTGCCCACTGTGCCCTTCAGCAGGAGCTGGGCGTCCACGCTTTGACCCCCGCTGGCAGGTTAACAGAGTTAGCTTGTTCCTTCAGCTAACAGTGGGCTAATTAAAGGCATGCTCTGCAGCTGCTCTTCAGCCACGTTGGCTGGGAGGGAAGAGAGGTATCGAAGCCCCTATTTCTATTTTATTTTTTCCCGGAGTGGAATGTTGCCAAGAGGTGGAGAAAAGAAAGTGTCTCCTGGCTGTGTGTAGCATCCCACTTCACTCCAAGTGCCTGCTGGGGAGCCAGCCTGGCCTCTGCACCTGTGACAGGATCATTAGAGTCCCAGGAATGGATGCTCATGGTCAAGATGTTTAAATACAGGTTGAGACTTGGATTTAATACATAACCCGGGCATAGTCTCCATGCTTTGCCTAGGCTGTGTGGTAGGAGTGTGATGTGTCTGGGAAAACAGCTGACTTTCCTCCTGGGACTTTGATGCAGCTAGAAAGACCAGAACTGTATAAACCATAAAGGACTTGTTCCCTAAATAATATCCAGGGAGATGGTTGGGAAATGAAGATTATTCACTAGGTGGCATACTTTTGGGAAAGGTCTTGAGCCTTGACATCTTGTGCAATCCCACATAGCAGATGAGTTAAACATTTCTCAGCTGTGCTTTGTCTTTCTACCAGTGGAGGCTGGACAGCCTGCAGCTCTTGGGGTTGCATCTCGCAGTTTGTGACTCTGTGCACGGGATGTCCTGGGGCACCTGGGGAGGACTGTCCTCATTGGCATGAACTCTTGAGAAACTGAATCTTCATCCCCAGGGAAATAGATTGGTTCCCACTCTAAGCCTGTAGAGAATCCAAATGTTGAACGTACCAAAGAGACTTCTGGGAAGTTTTGAGTGGGAACATTGGCTTCTGAGTATGGATGTGGTATCTAGGTGTTAGCAGGCACAGGGAGCTGTGGGGTATGAGATAGCCATCATGCCAGTGTCATTCCATGCCTTCCTCTGCTCAGTGCCAGGACACCAGCAGATCCCCAAAACACACTAAACATCCTGGCTCCTTCCCCCTCTTCTCTAAAGCAGCAGAGTGCTCTAAACTTTGTTTAAAGTAGAAGAAATTGCGGTGCAGAGAGAAACAATTTTGCCTGTGATGGTACCGGGGGCCTTTGTGTCTCAGTCTTTAGGGAGATGGAGCCACTGTTGGCCTGTGGGTACAGGGAGATGAGGCACTACGTGAGTCTTTAGTGACAGTGTCCAAGACACAATGAGACTGGATACACCATAGCAACTGAAAAATAGAGAGGATTCCCACAGAACTGTGCCTGGTCTGGAATTCTTTACTGTTCCGTGTTTCACTGAGCTGTTACGGCTCTCAAGCCCTTGCAATAAGAGGGGAATGCCATTTACTGACAGTCAGAGAGCTTGTGGCTGTGTTAAGTATTCCAAGGGGAGATGGATGCAATTAAAAGTCAAAGTGATAAGCTTTTTTTCTTGAGGCAAGGAAAGCCAAACAAAAGCCCCCCCTGCCCCGCAAAATGATTTATTCTTTATGTTTATTAAGCCACCTGAAGAATCAGGCTGGAAATTTATGGGAGCTTATAAACAATGTACAGAGCAATGTTATTTTCGGCACTGAAATTCATACTCACTCACAGTATAATGAATTTTTCTTTCTGCTGAAGATTCAGGCACTCAATATATGCTACTAAAACCTGGAGGAAAGTGGCTCCAACGGTGCTTTTGGCATCAGAAATGGGTTTAGAGAGTTGCACTGTGAGGAATGTGAAAAGCTTTGGAGGAAGATAAGAAATTGTTACCCCAAAATTGTAGTGTTTCCTTGAGTTGTATTTTTAAATTACCCACGGAGAGTGCTGGGTTGCCTGAGAAAATGTGTGTGAAAGCTGCCTCATCCCTTTGCAGCCCAGTGCCTGCACCCGCTCCTGCCTGCAAAGCTCCAACCGGATTTCCAAGTGTTTCTGGCAGCTCTGGTGACCTGATGGCCATCAGAGGAGGATGCCTGTGGGAAGGGGTTGGGAGCAGCGTGGTTTGAGACAGATCTGACACTAAAGGGTGTATCTGGGCATGGCTGGGGTGGAAAACCTTGCTGCAGAGAGAGCCTGCCCCACTGGCCAGCTTTGGGTCTCGCCACCTTCCCTGGGAGGTCCCTGCCATAACTGAATTCCTTTGATCCTGTTCTGCTTTACTGATGACAAATATAGGTCAGCATCCTGGGTTTAGATATCTTTTTTTCAGTAAGTTAACTGGCTGGTAGGTCCTGCAGGGCCGTGTCACGTGGCTGAATTGATTGTGGGTCTTTCTAGCACATTTGACTTTTCATGCTGCATATCTTGCAGTTCCTTTACTTGTTCAAAGGTTTTTCACACTAATCACCTGGGCAGTAGTCACTGGTCTGCCCACGCCGGTCAATAGATCAGAGGAAAAAAAGGATTTATCTAGTTTCTCCTTTTTTTTTTAAAAAACCTGTTTCTCAGCAAACAGATAACTCCCAGGTTTGCAATGGGCAAGTCCCAGTTTCCTCACAATGCGCTCTGTTTTGCCACACTACTTTTAAAGGTAATGAAAGGAGGGGAAGAAGAAAAGCAGGACCTTTCCCAGATTAGAAAATAGGTGTACAAAGCACCTAGCTTGAGGCTGAAATTAGTCTTGTTTTCCTCAGCTGGCAGTGGCCAAACCTGCCTGCCCTTGTGCCAGACTCTGCTGCAGATGTCTTATGTGGCAGTGAGCTGGCCTGAAGGGCTGTCACACTGATGCCTTCACCGGCTACCTAAAAACAGAGACTAGACAAGAGTAAGGGAATAAAGGTGGGTATTTATTTGAAAGGCCTTCAAAGGCACACCCTGGGGAGCCCGAGGCCACTTCCAAAATAGACCCTATGATGGACAACGAGTCACGAGTTCTTCACACTGTTATAGGTTTGTTCATTTGCATATCAGCATAAATTCACCAATTAAAACTTTAGCTTTCTTCAATTTCTCCACCTCTCTAGAGGCCCTGGCTTACACCTTTGGGCCTAGGACAGTCTGAGTGTCCTTGAACAGCAAGCTCAGAGAAGCTTTGTTGTGTCTGTCTGGCCTAAGGGAGCAGCTCACGAGCTACAAGAAACTGCAGAGTTACGCACTAGGTTATACAGAATCTGAAAAAATATAAAAGTTAAAATCTAAGGCATCAACACCTATACCAGTGTCACACAGCAGTGGTCAAGCTTGGGGATGGGCTTATTTTCTTTCCTCTTCCTTTCCAGGAGTAATGGAGTTCAGACTGCCAGCAAACACCAGGGATCAGCTGTGACCAAAGGTACGGGGAGAAAGAGACAGTGCCTTAGCCCTGCTTGGCCAGCCTGTCCTTTGGGGTTGTGTTTCACAAGGGTTGGAGTGTCCCACCTTGCTCACACAAGCTGCAGGGCTGGGACGGAGGGTTCTGCAGACTTTTTCCTCTCATTGCAGCCCTGGGATGGTGGGGCTGAGCCTGTGGGGACTTGGAGTAGTGGGCTCTGCCCACTCCTTTCCCCCGTCTCTGTTTTTTCAGCCAAGCTGTCCCTGCAGAGCAGGGAGGATGCTGGCAGAGCTGTTCCCCATCGCAGGGAAGCAGGAGTGTCCCAGAGCCCCTGCAGAGCATGGGAACATCCCAGCTTTAGGGTTTCCCCATGGTCCTTTCAGGTCCCTTTTCTTTCTGGGACTACAGTTATAAACTGTCTGCCCTCTGTCTCTGCAGAGCAAGTAAAGGCAGAGTCGATGTCGAGCATCAGGGGAGCTGCCGAGTCCCCAGGACTGCCAGAGCTGCCTTCATCCCCTTCTGCAGCAAACGGGGCCCGTCCTTGCTCAGGTGGAGGGCGAAAAGCTGTGGGGACTCAGTGGTGTCTTCCCAGATGTGCCCCGTGCGTGCTGCTGCAGTCCCTGCCACCTCGCTGTGTCTTAACGTGCTTCTCCAATAAAGATAACTCCTCAGCTTCATGTCACTTTTCTTCACTCAGCCTCAGGGGAGGGGCACACGAGTCCCCACCCTGGCTTTGCACCATGTGCTCCTTAGGCGATGAGCACCCTGAGGTGCACCAGCTGCTGTAAGTGCCTGGCGAAGATGTTGGACCCAAGGAGGAAGAGTATGGCCTGGGGTTTTGTGAGGAGGGGTCAGGGGTCAGGTTCTCTCTGGCTCATTATGGGGTCTTGGGTCAATCACTTCACTGCCCTATCAGCCCTTTTCTCCTGCCTGTAAAACAAACATTAAATGATACTTACCTACCTCAGAGGGTTGTTTGAGATTTGTTTGGTTTACATTTGGAAATCTATAGAGAAAAATTGCTTTGAAAGCGCCCCATGTCTTGGGCTGGCAGTTTAGATGATGCGCTGAGTGTCCTCTTCCAGGCTTGTCATGTGAGGGACTGGGAAATCCAGACCACAGTTCGGAGCAATTCAGGGAAGTAGATACATGTTGAGTGGCCCTCGAGGCAGATGTGCTGAGCCCAGAAAGGTCTCTGGGGTCTGGAGGTGTGAATTTGGCCAGTATTTCTTGCTGTGAGTGGGCAGAAGCACGGATGGCACCCTCGAGGCAGTGTGGGAAGCTCAGCCATTGTGGTGGCCCATGGACCACCTGCTGCTGGGTCACCCTCTGCCTTGGCCTCAACTTCCCTGTAAGCTCTCAAGTCTCTGCCTGTCTCAGGAACCGTCTCCTGCAAGGAGAAAAGGCTCCTTCCTTCAGGGTTCTGGTGCTGGGGCAGATGGAGAAGTTCCATGGTATGGAATGGTCTAAGCTTTTTAAGGAAAAGTGATGCTGCTTTGAGATGTAACTGACCTACAGATGATTCTAATTCATTTATATCCTGAAACTGCGTTCAGATGAAACCAGGCCTCTGAGCCAAGGGTTTCCCTCTCTTTTTGGGGTCAGTGGATCTGAGAATGGGGTGGGGTTTGCAGAACAGGAGACACTGATAGTGAGTTAATAGAAATCTGCTGGTGGTTTGCACGTAGTTCCTGTACTTGCTTTATAGCTGTTACTTAAAGCAAATAGGTTCTTTATTTGTATAAACTTTATTGCAGGACATTTCCAGAAGACCTTGAATGAACATTTGCAGTGTTTGAGTCCATTTTAGCTGTGACCTGATCTGTAAACACTCTTCTCTTGCAGATAAGGCTGAAGTGACTTTCAGATTTTGACAGGATTTTACCTGTTACCAATTAATTTCACTCCCACCAAAGACATAGAATTCTTTCAATTAAGTTATCAAATCCTCTTTTTCTACTGCAGTTAATGAGAATCGATTTTTAAACTCTCAAAATGCTTACGCATGCATCGTGTTTTATTGCAGCTGATAATAACAAAAACTGATTTTATTATCAGCAAACTCTGCCGTAAGTGGTTGTTAATAGTTTGTATGCTTATTTCTAACGTGAGCAAACACTATGATTTAGAAATAAATTATGACTGCCTCTTTCTACATGGAAAATCCCCTCACCAAATAAGAGTCATGTAGGGTGAGAGTCACCAGTTTGGGGCTGGTTAGCTGTTTTGGGGGATGCAGAGTTTGTCTCTGAGCTGAGATGAAACAAGTACATTGTCAAATGTTATTTATGCAGCCTGAAAGTGATAAATGTCAGACAGTAAAAATGTTCTCTGATGATGTCTGCTCACTGATTCCAGCTAACATCAAGTGCAGGGACATCTACATGATTTCATAAAACCAGTGCACAATTTGTGGCTTAAAATAAATTCTTGCAAATGAAAATCAGTGCACTTGAAAACTACTATGATTTGTAGTGATTTCAAGTATTTAAGTTTTCAAATAATGACCCCCTAAAACCTTCATTAACTGTGCTTGAAAAGCAATAAACTGATGAAGACTGCCCCAGTAGCCTCTTCTGTCAGTATTTGAGCACCTTCTAAATTTCTCCTGCTGCCAGCAGAAATTATCATCCACAAAAGTCGCAGCTGGTGATAAGGGATCGTTAATCAGATTCCAAGCCCATCTGCTGAGGAGGCACAGGACAGGGACTTGCTGAAGCTGCCTGTGCTGCTGTTAGCAGCAGTGCTGGCTCCAGCCTGCTCGCGGCAGCCTGCCTGCTCCCTCTGCTCTTGCTTTCAACCCCCTTTTGCAGGTTGTTCCGAGGGCTGGCCGGTGAGGAATGTCCCTGATGGCCCATCAGAGCTCTGGAGGGATGCCATGCATTATTACTCCTGGGGAGAAGGAGGCAAAGGCTGATGAGCTGCTGGAGAATTTGCCACTTTTTCTTTTGTGTTTGCTCTTGGTTGCCCTTTGTGTTGCCCTTTAAAATGGTAATGAGGCCAAGCCAGTCCTCTATGAAACTGGAAAGGTACCAGCACTCTGGGGATGCTTCGGTTTGCTGTAAATTACACTTTATTAAGGGTGTCGCTTGCCAATAACCACAGACCCCATGTGGTTTGCAGCAGTTCCTGAGGTTTTGTGGAGCTGGCATTATGAACTGACACTTTGGTCTCCAGCCTCTCAACGTGGTTGGGTTTTGAGCTAAAATGCCCTTGCATTGTCTGCAGGGACCTTAAGTGTCTTTAGTATTATTTTCTTTTTTTTCTTTTTCATAGAAGGTGTCAGGAACAAACGCAACTCTTCAGGGCATACAAGTACTGCTCTTGGTAGAGAGCGAGGACTGTTGACTCTGGCAGATGCCTCGGCAGACCTTGAACTCCCCGTGGCATTTTTCAGTCCTCTGTCCATTTGGAGCCTGGGAGCTCTGCCTAGCAGCTCCCTGCTGCTCTCCAGCCACACCGAGGGAGAGCCCTGGCATGGCCCCATGGTGTGCTCTGCCCCAGGGCACTTTTTGCAGGCTGCCACAGCGGCCAGTGCTGGAAATCTTGCAGTTTAGGGGTATTTGTTCCTGTAAAAACTTGGTGAATTGTGACGTGGAGAGCTTGATGCTGTTTGTGCAGGGAAGCCCCTCTGGCTCTGCTGCAGAGCTCTCTTTTCTGGCTCTCCCTTACATCCCTGTGATGCTCAGTCCCACCACACAACTTCTGCATATGGGTACCTGGGGATTTCAGTGTTATTTGTCTTGATTATTACAATTTCTGCTCCATGGCTCATCTGCTTTCACCTTGGGGACTCATGAATGGGCCTCTCTCTTTCCTCTCTTTAGGGCTTCTGTTCGGCATCTGTCAGAACATCTGTGTTTCCCTGCAAGGCTGTCCCTACTACAGGGAGCTCCTGTCCAGGCAATTTCCTTGGGATCTTCCTGCTCTATTCTGCTGCAAGATCTCTCCTGCAGCCCAGCTCTTCCTCTGGAACTGCAACACAAAAACTTCCAGTGCTTTCCTCTGTATGAAGGTATGAGCAACTCCACTCAAGTTGTTCACTAAAAACAAGATGCAACTGCTTGCAAATTAGAAATCCAGACCCTTGATGGAAAAGGTCCTAAAAGAAATATCTTAGTGCTGGGTGTAGTAACAACCATCTCTGTGGTTTGAGGGAGGGAAGCATGGACAGTTTCTGCATGTATTTCTGAAAAACAGATGAGTTGGCTTTGTTGCCTTCCTGCCTCCAAGGGGTTGCTTCCTTTCTTGGCCTGTGTCAGTGGAATTCTGCAGAGATGGAGCCAGATGATTCACAGCTGGGACCAGAGGTAACCTGGAGAGACAGCAAAAGAAAGGGGTGGAGTGCTCATGCCCAGGTGGGATTTGCAGCAAAGGAAAATAAACAGGTGGATGTCAACACAGCATCACTGCAAAGTGGGAGTTGCACAAGCAGAAAGGTGTAAACACAACCAAAGGTCTCCCTGTCCAGCGTGGGCGGAATGTGCTGCACCTGCTTCTCTGCTCCTGAAAGGCTCTGTCCTGGGGGAAAAGTTCCTGGTGGAAAAAGCTTTGCTGAGTCACTCTCTGTGAAGCAGGAGGGTCACAGCATGGATCTTCCTCATGCACAGGGAAAGGAGCCCAAAGCTGAGCTCTGTGTGCCTCAGCTGACACAGGGGACAGCACACACGTGCTGTAGCTGCAGTGTTTTCTAAATCTTAGTTCCTTCTCCAGATCCTTGACAGGTGTTTGCTCTCCTGTCCCTTTACTCGGTCTCCTATTGCAAACTACTTCCCAAATTTAATAGTTTGGTTGGAAGAGAATTACTTTGCTCTTGACAGAACATGCTGAGTCAATCCACTTTAACTGCAGATTTGGTTTGCAAATAATATCTCCTTTCCGACAGGGTTCAGGTGTCATCGCTGTGGACATTGGCAGGAATTCGCTTGACCATGACAGCTTTTACAGAGCCTGGCAATTAAGTTGTCAGGAATCATTTTCCACTGCCAGGAAGCATTAATGGATCCTGGCCTTGGCTGGAATAAGCCCTGAGAGATGGATATTGCAATCGGGATGAGAAGGGGTCCTTGTAGCCGAGGTCTGCATCGATCCAAAGGTCTGGAGTCCTTGACACTTGGTGGAACTGAGATAAGGGAAAGGTCAGGAAACACAGGGCAGAACATCAGGGGGAAGGAATGGAAACAAGGAATATGATCAGGGAGATGATCCCTCGTGTTCCTAATGTAGCAGGAAACGTTGGCATTTGGAGAGGCTTTAGTTTTGCAAATGCACACTGCAAACTACTAATATTAGCAGAGCTCCTGGATATGAAAGCAAATATTTTTACACCAGGTAATCCCTAAAATTGTGTTATTGTGGATTTGCTTTTCAAGTGAGAAAGATGTTGGAAATGTCCTTCTCTTAGAAAATAAAACTGTGATGATTCAACGCAAGCTCGCTCTGTTTAAATTATGTCAAAAATAGATATGCAAGCAAGGATTTTGATTACCAAATACAGAATTTGAAAGATTAAAAGTTAGTGGGTGATTTGGAGAATTTAGGATCCCAACTGAGAAGTCTACAATTGAGATTAATCCAAAGAATTGCCAAATATCTCCTTACATAAAGGACAAAAAAAGTGGCCAGGGCCAATCTAAATTCCGTTACCTGAATAGTGGGAAAACATAAGGAGATATTTGAAGAAAACTAAAGATATAAAGCGTAAATAGATAATGTACACAGTGAATTTTCAGGAAGCAAACCGTGCGTGGGATAATACCAATCTTTGCAAAGTTGGCTGACTTCCTAGGTAAAGGAAATTCAGTACCTCTAGTCTGTGCAGACATTAAAGGTTTTTGGCCTGCTGCCCTGGAGACTGGTGTCACTTGGGCTTAGTAAGGTGGGTCAGGGCTTGGCCATGGGGGAGGTGGTAGCAGATGACCAGAAGGTGTCATGGGAGTTATCAATAAATAGCCCAAAAGATGGATTTTTAGGACCAAACTTAGTATTTTTGCTCCTTGCTGTGTTACAGGAAAAGTTGGCATGCGGAGCAGAGCACTGCTGAGTTTTTTTTAAGCAGGAGAAGAGCAGGATTCCTCCCGCAGAGCACAGGGTGACCTTCTGGGCTGAAATTGCCTGGGCTCAAACTGGGCTGAAATACAGTAGTGAAGAGTACAAAATCACACTCTGAGGTTAAATAACGGGGGGTTTGGCTATCAGTTGACAACTCAGTTGAAAATTCTAGATGAGGAGAAAGTCCTAATTGCATTTCAGCAGGCACAGGGGAGCTGTGAGCCCACAACGTGCGGCAGCAGTGCGAGGGGCAGCCCAGGGCTGGGCAGAGTGTGCGGGAGCAGAGGGGTCCTGGCACGTTCCCCACTCACCTCGAGCCACACCAAGTCCCCTTCCTGGCACACACACTTGTATCAATCATTAGCCAGACATCCAGAGCTGGGTAAACACGTTTTTGGCTTTGAATGGTGATGACAGGCTGGGAGCATTACCTAACAAGGTGGGACCACTCGCTAGCCTGGTGTGCTATATATTCCTGCTCCTCCCTGCACTCTTCCTCTCCCACACAGAGAGCAGGCAGGCTGCACTGGAGGGGTGTCCCTGGCTGCCATGAAGGTGACAGGAGCTTTTGTGAGGGCAGCTCTTGCCCTTTGCTGCTGCTTGGGTGAGTATTTCCTGGGGTGCTGCAAAGATCGATCTGGCTGAATCAGAGCTGAGTTTTCATTTCAGTAAAAGCCTTTGGGTCTTGCACCAGGAGAATCTTGTTCCACGAAGAAATAGCTGTCCTGAGAGAGCACAGCAAAGAAATTAAGTTTCATGATTGAGGTTTCAGCAAACATCATACAACTGTTATCTTCTTGGTTTGTAGGAGCAGTTCTAGTGCAGGGTAGGGGCTTGCACGTGATAATCCTGTGTTATAAAGGCAAAATAAAACTGTAAGAAATGGCATCATTACCCATGTGAGCAATATAAATGCAAACTTTAACCTCCAAGATTGCACTGGGAATTTACTGTGCTGCTCCTGGTAACTGGGAATGATGTACTTGGAGATGGACAGTGCTGGTGGTGATGATCATCTTAAACACCCACGTCCAAGCTTTTGAAAGTCAAACATAAAAATTTCTTAGAAGAGGTTAAAATCGGAGAGTATGGAATTGAGAGTACCTGTGTCTCTTCCCTGTAGTGTCTTAGGGATAGATTAATATATGTGATCTCATGTGTTTTATCTCCCCTCAGAAATGCAACGAAACTTTAGTAACTCCTGATACATCTTTTGGCCATTTACTGGAATAATGTATAACTCCCTATTTTCTGAAACAAAATATGCCAGTGTTGACTAATCACCAAATTTAACTCTTTTCATGAAGATATTTACATATTTATACTCTGCATATCAGTAATTTGGTTTTTTTGGTTTTTTTTCTGTCTCCATTTTTTTCTTTCAGGTACTGCCTTTGGAGTTCAGGTGAGCTACAGATCTATTTATTGTGTTCTAGTCAGGCTTCTGGTAAAGTAGAAACAGTATGTAGCTACCCGATGAGAACACATGGGTTCAATCCAATGAAATCTTTGCTGTTAAAATAATATTTGCTAGTGCATGGTTGAATGATGTTGCCAATTTCATGAGAAAGTAAAATATCCCCATTTTTTGCAATATTTTCGGTTCATTAAATAAAATGAAAAAGCAAGAAGTAATTGTACACTCTTATTATATTAACTCTTAGACATAATTTAGTTACTCCCAGCCAAAGGCAGTAGTTTGCCTCCTCGTGAGGAAAACTGTCTTAGGATGACACGCCTGAAAGCATCAAACACTGTGACTGATAATTGCTTCCATACAGCAAGACCCAGAGAACTGTACTCCTTGCGTAAATTTCTATACCTATATCACAGAGAGAGAACCAGCAGGGCCTGAGCCATGGATTCGTCTGCAGGTTCCTCCCACGCAGCTCCGAGCCTCCCGTAACTCACCAGAGTGCAGCACGATCTGCAAGGATCCGCTGCGGAGCCGAGGGGCTCCCAATTACCACCGCCTTCATTAGGCACTGTCCCACCCACAGCCATCCTGCCTCCCTGGACCCTGGCAGGAGTGCATAATCAGAAACTTCTGTAGGGAAGATTCCCTCCTCCTGACTGCCTGAGCAGATTCCCAATAATGCCTCTAATCTGCCTCCCAGCAGGGCCTGCAGGCACGGCGGCGGTGGGAGGATGCTGGGGGGTTTTATTCCGTGAGGGAGCCAAAATCGGGGCTGATTCTGGGCTGCTTTCACAGCTTGATTGCAGCCAGTACTCCGGCGGCATTACCAAGGATGGGAAGTCCTGGGTAGCTTGCCCAAGGAACTTGAAACCAGTCTGTGGCACCGACGGCAACACGTACAGCAACGACTGCGGGATCTGCCTCTACAACGCGTGAGTGTTGCTGGGAACCCCGCAGAGGCCTCGGGGCAGGGGGTGCCAGGCAGGGGTGGCAGCTTTGCTCCCCAAGGATGGTCTGGGCACCTTTGCAGCTGGGTGGCAACGCCACCAGCCTTGAGGTGATGCTGTTCCACGATCCCTGACACAGGTCTGCTTTCTTCCAGGCAACACGGCGCAAGCGTGGGGAAGGAACACGATGGAGAATGCGACCCAAAACCTGTCGTGGTAAGACAAAGTCTGTAATGGGGACAGTCCAAACACCATGCAGGAGGAGGACAGAATGTGCACAGCTGGTCTGCACAGCCCAAAAGGAAATAAAATCTGGTGATAAACAAAGCTAGGAGGACTTTTATGGGTTATCTCATACCATGTCTGTTATTTGCTACCTCAGACTTCTAGCCTCTCTAATTTGGAATAAAATACAAATAATACGTTGGCTGAAGGTTGGATCTCACCACCTGGATAGCTCCAGCAGGATCTTATGAAGGATCTCACAAAACCCAAATCACAGTCCTTCTTAACATACCATTTTTTTTTTAATTGGGAGAGAATTCCCACAGAATTCGTGGTTTCTGCTTTTGATAGTGAAATTAGTTTGATGCTGGATTTGTCCCCAAAGGCTGAGGGAGAGTAAAAAGACTATGTAAGAGTGTTATATCTTTATATCAACAATGTGGGGTTTTTTTCCCTCTATTCCTGCTATTTTTACAGGTTGATTGCAGTAATTACCCAAGAGCTGTAGTAGACGATCACGTCCTGGTAGCGTGCCCAAGGGTAATGAAACCAGTCTGTGGCTCAGATAGCTTCACTTATGACAACGACTGTGGGATCTGTGCCTACAATGTGTAAGTCTTGTGCATGGAATGTCCTTCTGGATAATCAGCAAGGCTGAGGCTCTCAGAAGCCCTTCTGTAAAATACCAGTTATAAGGCAGGTGTCTCTGTAGGTCTCCTTGCTGCTGGCTGCTTGTGATTCTTCAGCCAGCTTGAGTTTTCTTCCCCGCTTTTTTGTCTGTGCTCATGAAGGGAACCGCAAAAAGAATCAGAGCAGAGCTGTGAACAGATCAAAGTGTTGCTTGTAACGCCTAATTACTCCTAACACTTAATTCCCATGGGAGATGGGAACACTGTGCATTAGCTGCTGCCATCTGCGGGGCACATTCAGAGAATTCAAGCAGTTGTAATGTCCCTGCTTTGGCAGGACCCTGCTTTGTTGTCCCAGTGCCTGCAGTGTCATGGGGAAAGTTATTCTCAGTGCTCCCTAACCAAAGCTTTTCTTCCTTTCAGAGAACATGACACCAATGTTACCAAAGTACATGATGGGCCCTGCAAGGAATCTGTTGCTGTAAGTGCAATCGAAGTTAAAAATCCCACTCTTAGGGCTGCTAATAAAATCCTGAGGACCCCACAGATTTCCCTAGGAAGCTGCAAGAGGTCTGTAGCACAAGGTGTACGAGGGTCCCAGTCCATTATTTGTCTTTCTGCATGGTAGGGGTGAATTTGGCCTCCTCCCTGCTCCAGAGAGGTCACCCCATGCTTACCACACCAAACTGAGGAAAGAGGAAGGAGATGGATATGGGATGAGGAGCTGACTTGTGTCCCCAGCAGAAGGTGGAGGGGCACAAGATTTCTCTTGCCAACATGCTGCGCAGGTTGGCAATTTTCTCTCTGGAGACCACAAGTGTTTCCACCCTCAGCAGCAGGGATTCAAAACTCCCATGCTGGTTGTATTCACAGATGTAGTGAGACTCATAATAGCACTAACCATAAATATTTATAGAGCATAGTTTATTGTATCTTTGTCTGAGGCCAACAGTCTGATGCCTCAGAAAGAGAAGCTTCTGTATTTCAGCACTAAAATTCTGGGATGCAGGAAGTCCATTTGCCACCCGATAGATAACAATTCTTTCCTAGTCTTTCAAATCCTGTGATAAACTGCAGGGAAAGTGAAGTAAGAAGTAATCACAGAGCTGGAAAAGTGTGGAGAAAACCAAAACAATATTATTCAGATTTACAGCTGTTGAAAAATGTTTCTTACCAAATTCAAGACTTTTTTTTTTCTTAGTGAGACTACACCCAAAATTTTGTACGTGTTCTTCTGCCTGAAGGTTCCCTTCTCCTAAATAGTTCTTTTCCTTGACTCCTGGAGAACTAGGATAATACTCAGAAATTTCATTTCTGATTGGTAATTTAGCTTCAGTGTATCAGGGCTTTGTCCTGTTGCAGAAACACTGGAGGCTGAGGTACTGAACAAAAAGGTTTTGAATCAACTTTTCTTGCATAGCAAGGGCTCCACCAGAGCCGTTTGTCCTTATTTTGCCAGGTTGACTGCACCAGGTACCGAACACAAACCGCTAAAGACGGCAAAACGTTGGTAGCCTGTCCAAGGGACCTGAATCCAGTTTGTGGCACGGATGGCACCACGTACGAGAACGAGTGCGCGATCTGTTCCCACAACATGTGAGTGCCACACCCAGAGTGCTCCCTCTGCGTGCCCAGCAGTGCTGGGCAGTCCTGAGAGCCGTCCTGCTGCATTTCTGCTTGCACCTATTTCTTCAAGTCTCTTAGAAATGGGATGGTTTTGGATTTGCCTTGAGTTTCTTTCTGCTGCCTTCTGTGTGCTCATGAAGAGTCATAGGGCACCTCCTTGGATGAGTCTGTGGGCTGGGCAGAGGAAGCAACAATTCAGAATATTACTTTAAATTGCATGCTATGAGAAGATGGGATGAGCTTGTTAATGAGTAAAGCAGCCATTCTGAACACTTTTTATAGAGTCCGAAGCCATGGTTTGCTTCATTTTGCACGACTTTGACCAAGAGGTTAGGCACATGACTTTGACCAAGACGTTAGGCATTTATTTTATTGTTTCCCTCTTCCAGGGAGCAAAGGACCCATGTTGGCAAGAGGCACAGTGGACAGTGCAGACAGAAGAGTGATGAGGTGAGTGTTCAATATAAGGGTTATTCCTCTTAGCTGCGTCAGCTGGAGGGTTCCCTGAGGTGACATCTACCCTAAAAGTGAGCTGGCCTCAAGCCTGGCTTTCTCCACATGTCTTTAAGTCGTCAGCTCCTTGTGTTGAGGATGCCTACAGATCCCACCTGTCCTGAGGCAGGTGTCCTCTGGGCCCTCCTTGCCCGACAGCCCTGGCAGATGGGCTGGATGAGAGCTATGCAGAGTTCTCAGGATGAATTCACACCCACAGCAGCCTTTGGGGTGGGGACATATTCTGAAACGTGGAGCACACCTGAAGTTTTGATTGGAGTGTATCAGCTGAGAAGTCGCAGAGCTGCTGTGTAGGACATGCTAACACACAAATGTGGAAGCTGGTCAGTTTGGGCTTTGATCTTCCTTTGATGATGCCTTTCAAATGCAAAGTCCAAGTTCTTTCACTGCACAATTAAAAAGGGGCTATGTTTTAATTTTTTTTTGGCATATCTTGTAGTTGGGACTGACCAAGGTGCTTAAGCCAGGGATTTGGCACCTCACACACTATGCAGTGCTGTGCAGTTCCCCCTGTGTGTGAGAGGGTTCAGGCAGAGCTCACTCAGCCTGGTTTTGCAAAAACTGAGTCGTAGTACTGGTATGTCTCAGCATCCCAGCATTAGAGACGTCGCAGGAGGTCATGATGGAATTTTTTTTGTTGGAGAACAAGGTCTTCCTCAGGTTTGATGCTGCTGCTTTTTTGTAGCTTGACTGCAGTAAATTCCCGGCCAGAAAGGTGAAGGGTGGCAAAGACCTGGTCCGCTGCCCCAGGATCCTGCACCCAGTGTGTGGCACAGATGGGTTCACTTATGACAACGACTGCAGCATCTGTGCCCACAACGTGTAAGTATTGTACCCAGGACTCTCTTTTGTAGTGGCAAGCCGGGGTTAGTGCTCCACATGGCATTTCTTTTGGTACAAACAAATCTGTGTTCCTCTTTCAACCTCCTGAAGCCCTTGTCACCTGGATTTTGTTCCCTGATGCTCTTTCTGCTCCTTGGGGGAGCTGTGGGAGAGCCAGCTCTCAACCTGAGCACTCTGTGAGGGTTGCGATATTTGGGCAGGGGGAGAGTGGATGGGACTGGGGTATTTGTGTGGAAGAAATAGTGAATGAAGCTGTTATATAGCACAAAATGGGGAGACCTGATGGGTTTGTTACCACTTAGAATTACAATTTCTAATGATGGGGAGAAGCTGGTTCATCAGGCAGTCAGGTGCCTCCTTTATCATCTGTATTGATTATGGGTTTGGTTTGCTTTCTGTGGCCCCTGGGTGTCCCAGGGCTCAGGTGGTTGGGTGCTAACCCCAACCTTTCCCTTTCAGACAACACGGGACTGATGTTAAGAAAAGCCATGACGGAAGATGCAAGGAGGAAAGTACTCCTGTAAGTGTTCTTTTAGCTGTGAAATAAGCATCATCTACTCTCTCTGTGGTCTCCAGTAAGACTCTGGCTGGGCTCAGTGCACCCAGGGATGGGTGGAGGGTGATGCAGAGGGCTCATGCTGATGCTTTGCTTCTCCTCAGCTGCTCACAGCTGCCAATCTGCTGTACAGGAGGGCAAGACAGGATGGGGACAGGCCGGGCCTTCAGAAACAAAGTGTCCCAGTACTGCCAATCTCTGAACAGAAATCATCAGAGGCAGCCCAAGAGCCATGCAAGCCCATTTTAGCACAGTAGGAGACGAGGTAGAAGGCTGTGTTAGATGTCTCTGTATTTATTCAGTGCTAGGATTTCCATTGCACTAGACAGGCGGGTTAAAAAAATCCTTGTACTCTGGTCAGCCAGGACAAATCTGCTCTCGGGTATGTGCACAGAAATAGCTTTATTATCCTGCACGGTAACAATATGTGCTGATAATATCTCAACACATTTATTCTGCTTATGCAGAGCAGCTCTGAAGCACCAAAAATAATTTCATGCATCCTGAGGGACTGCAATATATTTTATGTAGAAAAGGCACATTGTTAAAATGTGGTCTTTGCTTTAATTTGTTCTTGGACCACGTGGGAAATATGGATAAAAAGAGACACTGCATTGGGGAGACTGTGCAAAATGACAGTGAAGTGTCAGTGATGCTTGGCTAATGTAGACTGATTTCCAATAGTTGTTTGTCTATTGATCCTCAAATATTTAAACTATTAGATTCTATATATTGTAAATATTTTTGCAACAGAAGCTGGTGAAACCGTTCTTGCTGCTCATGGAAATGCTGAAACAAAATCTTGGATATAGTAAATTATGTCAAGTTGCACTTACTGTCAAACATTTTAAATCAGATTCCTCAGGCTGAGTTAGGGGATGTTTAGTTTAGACATCAGGAAAAAAACATCTTCAGTCAAAGTCTTGTCAGTAATTGGAATAGGCTGAGCAGAGAATTGGTGGAATCAGTATTCCTTGGAAGTGTTCGAAAGGCATGTGCATGTGGCACTTGGGGGGATATGGTTTGGTGGTGAACACGGTGGTTCTGGGTTAATGATTGATCTTGATGATTTTAGAGGTCTTTTCCAATCTTTATGATTTTATGAATGCTTGATTTAAAACATATATTTGTTCTACTCAAGGAAAATAATATTTTTCGCCAGCTGTTCCTTTCTTCCCTCTGCTAGCAGAAAATACCGAACTACAATTACATAATTAATTTCTAATGCAACTTTAAAAACCCTCTGATTTTTCCCTGACAAAGGCCTTTAAAATCTGGAGGATCAGGGTGGGCAGGCTGCAGACAGGACACTGACCCAGCGCTGCTGTTTTATCTGCCCAGGTTGACTGCAGCACGTACCTGAGCGGCACCAAGTCCGGCGAGGCCATCGGAGCCTGTCCCTTCATCCTGCGCGAGATCTGCGGGACAGACGGGGTCACCTACAGCAACGACTGTGTCCTGTGTGCCCACAACATGTGAGCCCTGCAGGTCCACCCCCCCAAGACCCCCACAGACCTCTCTCTTGAGCGTTTTTAACTCTGCTTTCTCTTCCAGGCTATACGGAACCCAGGTTGCCAAGAAGCACGACGGAAAGTGCGTGGAAGAAGCTCCCCAAGTAAGTGAAGCCTGAAGGAAAAGAAGGTTTTGAGCAGGTGCCAAGTGCACAGCCTGAGCAAACGCTGGGTGGTTTGGGTGGTGTAGCCTCCACGGGGGTCACACTTGTGCTGCCCTTCCTTCTGTGGGTGAATGTCGCCCTCCCATCTGCTGGAACACTGTGCACTTCCTGCACACAGGAAAAGACAGAGGAGGGGACAGCTGAGGATTGAGTTATGAGACAGGTAGAATAAATGATTTAAGGCTTTGCACAGAGAATCCTTTTCCCACAGCACTCTGTCATAGCTGCTGCAGGAACTTAGCAGAATGTTTTGGCAATATGGGCAGGGGATGCAGAGGGCCCAGGGAACCCAGTGCCTTCTCAGTGCTTGTGTTTTACAGAAGGATGTTCTGCAAAGATTAGAAAATTGCCTGTGTTTTGAATGGTGATGCCTCAAGTATCAGGGGATTCAAACCCTCCTCTGTTTTTGTTTTTTTTTTTAATATATATACCATGAATCTGGTAAAAATACCAGGTTAACTATATTTGGCCAGCTGTAAACCATTTACTCTCACTGGAGAGCAGAAGAACAAAGCCACCTCATTAGCATGTGTTTGAAAGAGTCAACATCCCGCATCAGATATTTCATTTCTATACAAACAAACTATGAAATGTCATTCCTTTGTTTCCCGAGTACGCACTGTGCCCAGGCTGGGCGAGATACATAAATCAGGAAAGAAGAGTTCACACTGGAGAAGCTGGGAGTGCCAAAACACAAGGCCAGCTCCTCAGCTGACGTAAATCAGCTTCCACTGCTGTCAGTCCTGCTGGCAGGTTTCAACGCTCAGAACCGTCCCACTGCAACAAAAGACCTGTCAGCACATCTTCCCTCCATTCTTGTGGGCCATGAAAAACACCTTGGTCACAGTCAGCCCCCTTGCAGGAAGTGCATAAATCGTGCCATTTTGATTTACAGATTATTTCTGAGCTGCCTTTTGTAATATCCTGCTGGGTTCAGTAAGGTGTAGGGGGCAGCGTGATAAATGAAGAGCTCAATGAGTAATGTCTACCTTCCAGCCTTGATTCAGTCTTCTCCAGGGAAGGCTGTGAAAGGAAATTGCTAGTTTTCCATGAAGAACGAGTTAATATATTACCATAATTTGTCACCTGGCAGATCCTTTTAGGGTCTGGCATAGGCAGATTTAGGCAGAGGCATAAGCTGGGGGGTGGTGTTGGGGCTTCCTTGCACCGAGCAGAGCCCATGGCAGACCTCTTGCTGTCCTTGATTTCCCCAGCTGAACTGCAGCCAGTACCACAGGTCCACGCTGAAGGATGGCACAGAGCTGTTTGCCTGCACCATGATCTATGACCCTGTGTGCGGCACTGATGGTGTCACCTACGCCAGCGAGTGCACCCTGTGTGCCCACAACATGTAAGTGCTCATCTTCCTCCCCGGGGGATTCACAGTTTGGCTCTGTGGGAACGAAGTAATCTGCAAGGGCTCCCTCCAAAACCTTGTGCTGAAGGGGTTTTGTCTGTCTGCCCCCGTTTTCCTGCTTGCCTTGGCTGGTGTTTGACATGGGCGTTCAACCCCGCAGAGGGGGTGCATCGACTGGGGACAGTGTCTGGTCTGTAAGGGCGTGTTTGTGTTAGAGCTGGGCACGTGGTGCTGAGCTGGGTGATCTGGAAATCTCTGTGACTCCATGGGAGTGAGGTTTGTCCTTGATCTCTGGCTGTAACAGGGAAGGTTGTGGTTAATAACAATCTCTCCTTCCTCCAGGGAGCACCGGACCAACCTTGGCAAGAGAAAGAACGGACGCTGTGAAGAGGATATTACAAGAGTGAGTGGGAAAGGATGGGAATAAAGAGTGAAGTTCAGTGTCTGTTACACTCATGAGGGACTGCCTTCTGCTCTGGGCTACAAATTGGGGAATGGTGGTGTTCACACCTGAGGAGGTCCCTCGGGAAATTTCACACTGCTCATAAAACAGCCAGCATCCCCCACTGCTCTGTAATAAAGCAGGAAGAGATGTGGCAGTGAGCAGGAAGAGTAAAAGATCACATCTGCCATCAGGAGGACACTTGGAGTTGGTTCTGATGATGTTACAGCCAGTTTCATTTCTCAGTGGTGTGACATTCCTTGTGCTGGGGGGCCACAGTTTGCTCTCTGCCTGAGAGATTCATATCTATTTTCTGTGTGCAGGACCTTTGCAAGGACTTCAAAGAAGCCTCTCCTATGTGCCCCTTGAACTACATGCCCCACTGTGGCTCTGATGGCAAAACCTACGGCAACAGATGTGCTTTCTGCAATGCCTACCTGTATGTATAGGAGTGAAACCATTCCTTCCATGATCAGTTCCTGTGCCTGCTGTGAATGCAGGGCTCTCTCATAATTCCTTTTTGTCTAACTGCTTGTGGCATATCCTGGACATTTCTAGGGTTTTTTGCATTGTAAGGGAAAATGAGAAGGGCTCATTTCTGTGATCTGTACTTGGCCTCCTGTTTGTTAACTTTAGAAGTATTTTATCAATTTTCACCAGCACTCAGTCTATTCCACAAGCTCACAAGGGCAGGTGGACATTACTTCACTGAACCAACAGGATTGTACCAAATGAATGAAACCATTCATCTTCTCTTAAATGAGGATAATGAAAGGGGGTGTTTGGGTTTCTGAGACTGTTCTTTATCTCCAGTGAGCCCTGAGCCAATGCTTGGGCCTGTGAAATGAAGAAAGGGGTGTCAGCCACGTCTAATTCTCCTCTCTCCTTTTCTCACCAGGGAAAGCAGGACAACTCTCAACATCATGAGCTTGGCTGAATGCTAAGTCTGTGCTGGACTTCAGCCCAGGAAGACGAACTCCCTTCCATGTGACTTCCCATGGGCTGACCTTCCCTGGTAACATCCCTTCAGTCTGCCTTGTTTCCTTGGCTGCTGAAACACTTGTTCAATAAACTGACTTGGCAACACTTCTCTGTCTCAAAGCCACGTCTCTTCCCTTTTCCCCCATCTCCTCCCTGTCATGGTACTTCAAGTGGTGGATGTCTATTTTTCTATGGATGTTCTCCGCTACCAAATAATGTGGATAAAATTATCCTGCCATGTGTCAGTGCCATCCCTGCTCTGATGAGGGCCTGGGCTCCCCTTGGAGCTCTCAGTCCTTTCCTTGCTCCTCAGAGTCTTCTTGTCAGTGTTAATCTTATCAAACTGTGATATCTCTGTATGACCTGATCATGGACTCCCTCTTCACAGTCAGTGAAAGGAGATATTTACCTCTGGGGCATGGTCTACCTCCTCCACAGGGAAACATAAAGGATGTAGGTGGTGATTTGCTCTCAAAGGAGAGCACTTTTCTGCTTGGGTTAGAAAGTGAAATTGGCTGTCTGGGCAAGAGGTGCCCTGTCCTCATTCCCACTGCCTGTGGAACCTGTCTCATGGCAGAGACGGCAGCTGCCGGCAGGAAAGGGGATCCCAGCCTGGCTTCACTGGGTTTGTCCACAATGTCAGGTGCTGTTTTAGGATGTAATCTACATCAGGGAATCTTGAGATCCATTCAGCCATTCAGGGTCACAGATAGCAGAAGTGTCCACTCATGAAAGGTCTTAATTTATTAATGCAACCAAAAATCTCCGGGACTGGTGGGCAGTGATCACTCCTGAGGTGGGGGCAGCCCTGATGCATCACTGAGCTGCTTTCTAAAGTCGTTCAGGAAGGAAAAAGATGCAGAGGTTCACTTGTGACCAATTTTAACCACATGTACAACAAGTCACAGGAAAACAATTCTGCCTGATAGTCATTTTGCCTACTTTTTTGAGGCCAAAGACTCAGGACCTGGTGATATAATTATTGTCATTTTGGTGGTCTGTGTGGATAGCAGGGAGGCAGGGGGACCCCAGGGCTGCCGTTCATCTGTTGGCTGTACCACTGCCACTGCCTCCACACGAGGTCACCAAAGCTACTGCAAGTCTAATATTTCAGGGATTCTTCTGGACTACAGTGGGTGCCTCCCTGATTCAATGTCCCATTGAAGTTCACCAGAGAATAACACAATTATTTGGATCAGTTTGGAAAGTCACTCTTTGAACTGTCAGGCTAGAAGAATAGGCTGAAGGCAAATGTTCCTGACTTGGAGATACTGGGGGTATTGTACCAGGGAATGAGGCCATAGTACCTCTGTGCCATTAGTGTCCATTTTCAAGATGATTTGTAACTAACAATGGCTTATTGTGCTTTTCTTGGGTCTGTGTCCTAAAGTAAATGTTCTTTTGGTTTATATAACCTTTCTGCCATTTTCTGCTCAGGTGTTTTTGCAGAACATGCTGTTTTACTCTTGTTCAAGTGTTACTTGGTTATCCTCAGGGATAAGACCTGAATAATTTTTTTTCTTGTGGACTTTGGCAGCCTTTCACTTGGACTGTGCTCTGACCACTGGCTTTTGCAAGCCTTTGCAGGAAAGCTGTCAAGAGCCAACTCGGTGGCATTATCTTGGCACAGCCAAAGCCTCCTCTGTGGAGCTCATTGTCTGATGACACCAAAGGCAAACAAGAATTCAAGGAGGCACGAAGTTGAGATTAAGTCTGAGCCATCCAGGGAAGCAGCCGAAGGGGTTAGAGGACAGAGGTTTCCATGCAGTACTCACCAGTAGGTTTCATGTGGAAGTACATAATGGAATAAATCACTAAAACTGGGCCAGGAAATGCAAAAGCCTGACATTGGAGTTTAAATATCCCCCAGGCTCAGGGGGTGTTTTATGAAGCAATATAACTATAAAAATAGGGCAGTCTTCTCGGGGACAGCGTGGTTTTCTGTGCCTTGGAGTTGTTTTTCAGCTGTTCTGTGGTTACTCACTGAGTGTGTGTTACATAGATGATTTCTTTCTGCTTTGTGTTGGAAATGGCCTCAAGTTGCATCAGGGGAGCTTTAGATCAGATATTATGAAAAATTTATTAATGGAAAGGCTTGTCAAGCACTGGAAGAGGCTGCTCAGGGAAGTGGTTGAGTCACTGACCCTAGAGGGATTTAAAAGATGTGTAGATGTGGTGCTTCAGGACATGGTTTAGTGGTGGCCTTGGCAGTGGCAACGTTTAGACATGATCATCTTAAAGATCGTTTCCAACCTAAATAATTCTATGATGACGAGGCAATGATCAGGCAAAGACAAGCACATTCAAGAGGGAACACTGAATTTTCGTGGCTTGGGAGAGAGGTAGAACTATACCAGGTTTCAAGTGCCACTGAGCGACTTGAAAGGTGGTTTCAAGGCACAGTGGACCGAGCTGGGTGGCTGCTTGGGCATAGACAGAAGAATGGCCGGAGAGATGGGTGGATAGAGGTTTCTGTGGTGGGAAACAGTAGGAGATCACAGAATAGTTAAAGCTGGAAGGGACCACTGGAGGTCATCTAGGCCAACCTCCCTGATCAAGAAGAGTCCCCAGTCCTCTTATGAGCTCAGTGCTTGCTAAACCGCAGATACCTTCAGCAGCCATCTCTGTGCAGGTGACAGATGCTTTGGTGCTGCTCAGCCTGCTGCTCCATCCCTGCTAGGTGCATGATACTGCAGAGCCCTGGGCCTTTCTTACTCACCTTGAGCTGCCTGAGCAGCTTCAAAATTGTCAGGTTTGCCTCAAAAACCATTCCACAGTCATGCGGTTCTTAACCTGGAAAGAGGCACTGAAAGGATCAGATGCAAGCACGGACTTAGTCCTGCTTCGGTGGACTCCCTATTTTTGCACCCTTGCCATGAACAGAAGCGGCCTTATGTCCTCAGTCAAGGATGCAGTGAAGGGAAAAATGACTTTTCAGTGCCTGCAAACATGAGGCATCTCAAATGCAGTGCTGAAATGCAGCTGGTGCCTCTCCAGACGCTGCCTCGCAGCCGCAGCCCTCGGCTCCGGGGAGCGGGGCCGGAGCTGCCAAGGCTCGACCAACTTTGACGTGTTTCACACTGATGACAATCCAGCCTCAGGATCTGTGAATGACCTGTGAATGTACCAGAACATATCACAGAGGCAGCGTTTTAAAAATATAAACGTCCTCTCTCTTTCCTTGTTTGTCTGACTTATCTTTACAGCGTTATCAATGTTTTCTGAGTCTACAGTCATTTTTCTTACAACACAAAGAGGGGGAAGAATGAGGCGAATCATTTAAATTTTGATTGATAAGTGGAATGTAGAAAACAATACTTACTCTTTTCATATTGAGCTGGGGATTTTTTTTTCACCTTTTATCGGCACTCACCTATTTGCAACTTGAAAAAGCAAACCCCACAACTTTTCCTTGAACATGGCTGTACCTAAACTTCATTCAAACACTTTATCAAAAAGATCTGTGCCTTTCAAAATTATGTCTGCTGATAATTTTCCTTGGTTTAGCTATTTTTTCATACTCTGCATTTGTTAGTGAGGCATGTGGATGGGCTCAGACACTTTGTCACTCTCTTGAGGGATGCTGGAGAGTGACAAGGCTCATCCCACTGATTTTTAAATATTCATTTCAGAAGAATATTTAAATGATTTTTAAAGCATTTTTATAACCATATGTTCCTCAAAAAAAAAAAAAAAGGAATCCAGAAATAATTATTCGAACTCATTGTATCAGTTGCACCATCCTGTTTAACTGACAGTTGGCAAAGAAAATAGTTTGGGAACTTAAAAAATTTCCTTGGACCTCTGTGTTTAAAGAAATATATAGCCCTGGTATGCACCCATTTCATCCATCAATATGTTCACACTCAGACATGCTCATTCTCTTGCTGTAATTTAATGTTTGATACAGTTTTATTTGATTCTTTGCCATGCCCTGGGCTCTGGTTGCGTGCTCTCTGCGGATCAACGAGTAGAGAGGCAAAAAGCAGAGAGCAGCAGTGTAAGGAGCCTGTCTCCAGCTGGCAGACATCCACACAGCCCAGGAGGGGTTTCCAGATTTTCACCAGCTGAGGGGAGGCCCCATGATTTCAAACATAATGTGAAACTGCAAAGAATGAGTGTTCATACAGCATGCTGCTTCCTGCCTACTTCTCATGCGTAGAAGTAAAAGATTAATTTTGTTCAAGCCCCCTGAAGGACGAGGAATGTTTGGATGGATTTCTTTGAGCTCTTTCTCCCCGTTCCCCTTAAAGCTGGGCTGCAGCCCGTGCCCCAGGGCCATTGCTGAGGATGGCCAGTCAGGGCCCCCTGACCAAGTGCTGGAGCAGATCTGTGGCACAGATGGTTCCACTTACACCAGTGAATGTGGGATCTGTGCCTATAAAGTGTCATTCCGATGGAAAGAACATGCTTTCTGAGTGACAGTTCCCTAGCCCCTGGCCTCTCCCTGTGCTTTTCCAATTTGTCCTCCTTTTCTCCCTCTCCACTTGCTGTTTGTGCTTGGGGGTAAATCACGAAGATTTAGCAGAGAAAAGAAAACAGCTGAAGAAAGTATCCGGAGTGGAAATTCAAATGATGCAGCACATTCAGATGGCAGAGGTTTATTGACTGATAGGTTTATAATAGTCAGAGACAGTAAAATCACTTCATTGTTGGTGGTTAACTCAGATGAACTCTCCTTCACTTGCACCATTTGGGAGCTTTATGTACATTTCCAGCACTGATGTCCCTTTGGGAAAACGGTCACACTGAGTCTCTAATGGCAGACCTTCCCTTCCTCAGAGAGCGTGGGGCACTCAGGGCCTCGGGAGCAGCAGCCATCCCGGTGACTAAGAAGGAAGGCACATGAAGAAGCAGCCTGAACTCCCCTTGCTCCCTGTGGCAGCGTCCCAAACAGTGTCAGCTGGATGCTGAGCAGGCAGCGCACGATTGGACGTTAAGTGATGCATGTACCTTCTGTTGACATTTTATTTGGCAGTGATTTAACACAAGCTTTCTAATATTGCTATTCTCCACAGGCTGCATTCCAAAGTAGGAAGAGAAGGATGGCAAAATGATGCAAAATATGAGACAAGTAGCAGAAATATTTCTTTGCTATGGAAGAATTCACAAACAACCTCCACTGACAGCAGCAGGAAAGTGCAGAATAACCCATTTTGGGACCAGAAAAGGAGGCGCACAAAGCCTTCGCACAGATCAGTGCATTCAGTTCTCCTGAGATTAGAATCTTTTGTCAGATTGCAAATGGGGCAGTGCCCAAACCAGGGGATGTAGGAGCCCTATGATCATGTGTAATATAGCAGCTGTCATGCATGTATAACCTATTAAGTAAATAACTGAGTTACTTTGCTACTGCAATAGTTCAAAGATGGTAGAATTCCTGCTGCCTACCTCAGTTTTACTGTAAAATGGTAAAATCCCGTAATTTGGCATCATGTTCCTTTCTGTCAGCACCAACTGTGCTTCACCCATGTCCAGATGCAAAGAATCAGCCAGTGGTCTCATTAAAGCTCAGCTCTGCAGAATAAATGAAATTGTTGCCCTTTCTTTTGATGTTAATAATGAAGATGTGTTCAGTGTTTATGATGCTAATAGTCCTTCAGCTATAGAAATTATTTCCATCCAGTTCAGCCTCTCCCAGCCAACTGTCCAAGCTATTGCACCATGATACATCCTGCCTCTCACCCTCTCCTCCCTGCTGTTCCCACCAGCAAGAGCAGTGAATTGTCATTCTTAGGCTATTTCACCTCTCCCTTGTTGCTGCTTTATTTACAAAATCATTCTTAAAAACCCAGCCCTCATTTCTCCCATATCCCAGCGGTTCCTGGTGCCATTCCCATACATGAAAGCACGCACCTTCACTTGTCTTTTCCAAACATTGTTCCTCATATGCATTTTTGCTGCTTTGTTGGTGGAAAAGGTGGGACCTGGGAGCATGTTTTGGTTTGGTGCTCTGCTTGCTTCTGTTCTGCATCACCTCATCCTGTGGTGTCACGTGGAAAAAAGGGTTTGCATGGGGATGTGATACCCTGATTTTTCTTGCAGCAGAGTGATGCCTGCAACTTACAGTGGCACTCCTGGCTGCTTCCTCCCATATGAGATTTGTGCAGGGGCACACATTCCTGAAGTGTTTATCTAACTTAAACCCCGCTTTACAACAACTTCTCTGCCACATGTCGCTATCTGTGTATGAACTTCTTCACCCCCTGGTTCCCCCGCGTTGGCAGAGCCTCAGCTCACCCTGTCCTCAGCTTGCAGGAAGCAAATCCTGGATCTGGACCCCAAGGGCTGTGGAGTTACAGACTGATGGATGGCTGTAGAGCTGGTGCTGGTCCGAAAGCCCTGAGTCCAAGGCTTTGGCCATTTACCCAAGGAAATTCTCCTGTAGTTACCTACTGCTCCATGTAGAGCTTAGAAAAGTCCACTCCTGGGCTCTGATCAAGAGCATGAGAGGAAACTGTAACTAATTTACAGCCAGACCTGCCCAAATCCCCAAACTGTGGGGGGAAGAGGAAGGAGATGTAAACATTGAAGGTTAATTACCCTCTTGTCAAGAACACTTTGTGATCTATAGACATATCTGTCAATCTTACAAAACAGAACTGAGGGGAGTGAGCACTGAAGGCATGTCCCTATGATAAATTAATGAGACTTGGCAGCTCACTGTGAAGAGATGATCCCTGTGCTTCATGTGAGACAATAACCTGGCTCCCCAACCAGCCTGGCCGCAGATTTTGTGCTGCAGTCGCATCCGGAGTGGTTATCCCTCTGTAAACAAACTCTGCAGTGCAGCTGTCCAGGGATCAAACGATCTTCCTTGAGGCCTTCACTTTCCTTTCTGATGTGCAACGTGCAGCAAGTGCTCATCCCCACCACACCAGATCACTTTTCCCAGCCCTGCCTGTCAGTCAGTTAAAATATCTTACTTCTGCCTCTCAGCCTCTCTCGGCAGTGACGCTCCTGGGTGGGTCACGGAGCTGCCTGAAATCCGAGGGACACAGCCACAGTCCCCCTGCTGTGTGCTATTCTGGTGATGTGAGTGCTGCTACATGTCTGGTAGTTTGAAAATGTGTTCAACTATTCCCCTGGTTTATATAACCTCAAAGCAATTTGCTTTCATAGCTGAACATGCTCATTTCTTTCTATTTTAACTGTGCATTGAGCTATAAATAATGTCTCATTGCAGATAAGAATCTATTGAATGTTATCATTTTTTTCTACCGTTGGAAGATTTTCTCCTGACCCCAGCTCCTGAAGGAGACTTTCCCAGCCCTAGCAGTGAAGTTGTCTGACTTTGTCCTGCCAGGCAGCCATGAATGGTGTCAATCCTGGGTCAGCTGCCACTTCCCTGCAGCCACCTCCTCATCGTTCCTGCTTGGGCTGTGGCAAAGATGAGACGAGTGCTCAGTGATGCAGAGCCGAGATCACTGAAGTGTTAGGGAAACTGATTAAACCAATGATTTCCTGTTCCTCTGATCAGCTGCAGGTTAATACCTCTGTGTTACCTCCAGCCCACCCTCCCTGCAGTACATTCACTTCAAAGAGCAATAACCTGGGTCAGTGTCCAGCCAAATTGTGTTGTTTGCAGCCTCCTCTTTCCGATGTTCATTGTAGCATTTTCCTGCTTACTCATGAGTAACTCCTGCCTTCTGCATTGAAGCCCTGGCCTGACGTTCTTATCATCCAAAAACTTCTCAGAGCTGGAGCAAAGTGTGAGCTGGGGAGGTGAGGGATGGAGGTGTGTCCTCAGACACATCTGGTCCGGGCTACAGTGCAGCAGGGAAGTGGATGATGTTCTGGCAGCTGATTTTCTGTGGTGCAGATAACTTTTCTGGAGATTTAAATGCAGATGCTCTGCTAGGGAAGGGTTGTGGTGGCAAAGTGCTGGCCTCCTGCAGAAGTGAGGAGACTTTGAAATCGTTGAGAGCTAATAATGTCCTAAAGTTCGGATGGTTTAGCGTGTGGTTTTGTTTTAACAATGATTACAATCCACTCTTTCTGTTGTACATCACCCCCTGTAAAAACATTCTGGGAGCTCTTTGTAGAGCTTACCTGTGACCCTTTAGTAGAAGCTGTAGGAAAATTCTAAGACTCTCCTGTGTCCTAGAGAAATATTATGGTTATTTTATTAATTACAACTTTATAGGGGAGAGAATTCTATAAGTACAATATAAATAAAATAATTCAAGTTGTAAGAGTTCTCCAGAGGTCTCTGGCTCAAACCCTGCCCAAAGTCAAAGGCAGGTCAAGGTGCCCAAGGCCTTTCTTGTTTGGCTGGGTTCTCAGTAGCACTGAGGAAGGACATGCATGGCCTCTCTGCTTTCTGTGCTTGATCATCCTCGTGGCAAGGAGTAATTCCTCATATTCATACGGAATTCAATCCTTTTGCCATACAGCTTAGAGAAGACTCTGGCTCTGCCTTATCTATAACCCCATCAGGGAGCTGCAGATAGCAGTGTGATCCCAGTAGCCATCTATTCTCCAGGGTGGAGAAGCCCAGCTCCTTCAGCTTCCCTGGAATGCCCTGTGCCCCTGTCCCTGGGCAGCCTGCCTGCCTCTGCTGGACTCGTTCCCATGTGTCAACATCTGCCCTTGTAGTGGGGCCAAATACATTTAATTCATTGCATAAGTAATGTGAAACCATGTTAGCCTTCACCTGTGGGGTACAAAGTTCTGCACATGGTCTTATTAGTTCAGGAAAACACTGGCATTACCTGGATCAAGTTCTGTTTAATAAGTTCATAAACACATGGATATGTTTTGATAGCGAGATGTTTTAATCGTATCAGTGACTTTGTTTGCTTTATTGCTCAGTTCAAATGAGGCCTTCAGGAGCTGGGTGAGAGGCAGAGCTTCCATTTGTGCTGCATTGGTTTCTCCAGGCATGTGGCTCAGTGCAAATAGTTATTGGCCACACTGTGGTGAGAGAAAGCCAGAGATGAAAACTGCAGCCTGAATTGTGTCTAGCAGGCATTTTGGAGTGATTAGGGGCATTTTCATGAAAGAGCTAAAACTAATCGTTATTTCCCACTTTAACAGCAGTTATTTGTTAATTAAATAATGTGACAAACCCCAGGAGTGTTTAGAAAAGCATGTTAAATGATTTGCCATTCATTTATCAATGTGTTATTTATGCTGAGAAGCTGCATATCCGCTAAGAAAATTTTCCAGCCTCAGTTTTGATTCTTCCAGAGAATATGAAATCGATACTGAAAAAAACCAGTAATGGGAAATGTAAAACAAGAAATTACATGAGTAAGTGAGAGAGGATGTTGTATAATGGCCAAATCCTGCCCTGGTGTCAGCACACAGACTTTATGGTGCTCAGGACCATAACAGGCAGACCTGAGGTGTGGCACTGCCTTTGCTTACCTGCAGATTACAAAACCATAGAATCTTTTTGGGTTGGAAGAGACTTTAAAAATCATTTTGATCCAACCCCTCTGCCACAGGCAGGGACACCTTCCACTATCCCAGGTGGCTCCAAGCCTCGTCCAGCCTGGCCTTGGACACTTCCAGGGATGGGGCAGCCACAGCTTCTCTGGGCAGCCTGTGCCAGGGCCTCGCACTAAAAAATTTCTCCCTAATATTTAATCTAAACATATCCTACTTCTGCTTAAATCCTTTCCATTCCCCCTTGTCCTGTCACTCCACACTCTTGTCCAAAGTTCATCTCCAGCTCTCTTGCAGGATCTCTGCCCTTGTGCCGGCTGCTGCACACCGAGGATTTTCCTTTAGCCAAATGGTCATTAGCCATGTGCTGCATCTGACTTTGAGGATTAGAAGACCATAATGAAGTGGATTACAGCAGATCAGTGGCAGGATTGCAGACCAAATCCTCTTTCTAACTGTTGTTCCAGGAGTAGCTAAGGACTGAGCGACCTGTCCTACAGCATGAGCTTAGCCACACGTGGGATTTTTCCACGCTATTATCAGAGGCAGGATAATCTGGAGCTGTAACCGTAGGTGGGGAGGCTGTGGATGCTGAATGGCTGGAGGCTGTGCAAGTGTCTGAAACCTGGGGAGTTCTGGGTGTCACTTTTGTGGCTTGCCTGGGGGGTACCTGAGTGACTCAGGTGTTCCCCAGTCACCATTTAATTGTTGCAGACCTGAGTCTCCCTGAAGTGTCTGTAGGTGAGAGAGAGAAGGAATGGATCTGCTGGGCATCAGACAGGCATTGTGGTGGTCAGAGAATATCTGGGTTGCCTGGGGCCAGTGCCAGACCCAGTGCTGAACCCAGCAGCTGAAGTGGAAGATTTTTCTCTGGTTTAGCACATGCCAGACTTTGGCAGGAAGGTGCTTTCCACTCATCAGGAGAGGTTGGTCCTGCCTAAAGGACACCACTGTCCAGGGCAGGGAGCAGCATGTGGGCACCAGGCAGGAGGAAACCTGTCAAAATCTGCCAGGTTGGGGCTGGGAAGGCTGGTGAGGATGGTTTGGAGAGGTCTGGGCTGGAGGAGGCAGTGGCAAAGTCCGTATTTAACCCAGAAAGATGTGGTCCCCTCCAACTCTGCAGAGCCTGCGCAGGCAAAAGCAGCAACTGTGACGTGGGGAACAGCTTCAGTAACTCCTGCACATGCTCAGGGAAAAGTGTTTATCTTCTAGAGATGCTGTTCACAAGACACATCAGGGCAATATATCCTGAAGATGTGCCAAATCTGTCTGAAATATTCATGCATGCTCCCTGTAATTTATAGAAACAATCGCAGCAGCATAATTATTTTGATGCTTCTCCCTGTGAAGAGTCTCATCTCTTGTAGGTAAAAATGTGACCTGCAGATGCACACAGCCATGTTGTGGCCTTCTGGGCATGCCAGGAGGGGTGATTCCATGCACTCTGCAATATATCCATTTAAGGATCAAAATATACCCTTTTAGGCTACTGTGGGGGATCAGACAACAGCACGTTTGCTTGGGGTGAGTTTCATTGATTTCAGATGAATTTCATTTGTCTAACAGGTGGTGCCTCGTTTGTTAAAGGCAGCACCTGTAAAGCACCTTTTGCTCTGCAGGTCCCATGGTTCTGAAGTCTACCTTAAGCACAATGCTTAGCTACCACGACCACCCAAAAACCTCCAAGTATTCTTGCCATTTTGAAACTGTGAAAGGGATGAGAAACAGGTTACAGGCAGAACTCACTCCTGCAAAATTACAAGCTACTAAAACAGCAGAGGTGCAGACCTGCTCCCAGGCAGGAGCAATTTGGATGGCACAAAGGCTGGTGGTGTGAGACAGACAGGGAAATGGGGACAGATTCTATATTTTAAGTATCATTTTCTAAAATATCTGCAAGAGGAAAGGACCTACTGTACTTTCAGGCGTAGCTGGTGCAGTGTAAATAGGTTCCCAAACCTTCAGTGTCTTTTGTTCTTCAGATGGCTTGGCGGAACACTCTGAATCCGTGTGTTTAACTGGGACTGGGTCTGTAAATAAGTGCTCCCTGTTGCTAAGGTTCAAGTGACATTTTTAGTGGCATTTGACAGATTTTTAACCTGCTTTCAAGTCTTCTACTGAGCTCTTCTATACCCAGGCAGTGCAACTGTCAAGAAGTCTTGGCTTTAATCAAACTGGTGCTAAGTACCTTTGGATTCACGGGTTAGACACGGTCCTGCCAGACTTGCCTGACAAAGCTTACCTGGTGCTGCTGACAGCAAAGCCACACCTGACCTGTGTTTGTACCTAGAGGTGAACATCAGGGAATTTGGGGAGAAAAACCCACCCCAAACCAGAAAGCAAAGCAGAGACTCAGCCTGGTACTGCATCCTGCCTAAGCTGCTCCCTGATGGGAGATGTTGCTCTGCAAGAGACAAATGAAGAATCACCTGTTTACACCCCTCAATATTTTGTGCTGCTTACATTTCCACTAAAATCCCAAAGAGGTTTCTTTTGTCCAAAAAGCTGTTAGTTTGCTTTTGACCACTCAGAACTTGTGATACTTGTCTTGATCTATTAACCAGGTGTCCAGCCAAAATCAATTGCCTAGCAGTCGCAGACCATTACCTGAAAAGTCAAGACCTCCATAAATATTACCGGCCTCATTGTGCTGGTGACAGATTCTGCGGGTTGTTTTATGTTACAGTTGAACAGTTTAGACATTGCATTTGTATATATTTGCAGCCAGCCCTGCAGGGACCATCTCGTGGGCAGTGTGGGAGCAGGCAGCCTGCAGACTCCAGACACCTCCACCATGACCACGGCAGGGCTTTGGGTGCTCCTCTCCTTCGCGCTTTGCTGCGTCCCAGGTGAGTGACTCTCCAAGGTGCTCACAGAGGCTCCGTGTCTGACTCCTGGCTGTCTTTAAAAGGATAAGACAGAGGCTTCAAAGAGAGAAAAATCTCCTTCAGAGAGCTCTGCTGCCTCGGTTGGCACCGTGCAGGTTGCAGGAGTGTATTTCAGGACAGTCCTCAGTGGCTCGCTGCTGTAGCTGATTGTTTGTCATAAATATAAGTAACAGCAAGTGGAGTTCTGTGCTGGCCACTCGTGCTGTTACACTTTGTACACTGATGTTCTCACACCATTACACTGCTTACACTTGTACAATTACAGCAAATGGATGAGTATTTGAAATAAGGCCGTGAGAAGGGGGTCAGACCTCCAGTAACTAGTAAGGAAAATATTGTAATGGCACAAGCAAGTTCTTTGCAAGACCCTGGCAAATTTCCTGCAGTGCTCTTTCTGCTAATGGAACAACAAGAGATGAAAACAAGCCAGACTCTGATGTTCTCACTGCATATTCACAACTGATGAAATTACAAAGCCAAAGACATTTTTTTCACACTCGGCTTCTTTAAAATGCATATTTCTGACAACAGATGCTGTATGTATTTGCTTATCCTGTAGGTGACTGTTTGCATTTATCTGTGTTGATTCAGGTGTATTTTCAGATACGTTACAGCAGTGCTTTAGGGTCAAAACTGATATGTAAAAAGATAAGGAAGAAAAAGCTCTTCTGTTTTGAATTAATAACTCTGCCTATCTCAGAAAAAAAAAAGAACAAAGCTATTCAAAAAGGTGTTTCATCACAGCCAGTAATAAGCAGTGCTATTATACTTATCAACACAGAGGGAAAAAAAAAAAACCCCTACATAGTTTATTTAGTTCAAAACCAATCACTGGCAATCATTCAGCTCAGTCCTGCGCACAGAAATTTTACATCCATATTTCCAGCTTTAATTGAGGTCTTATCATATTGGCTTTGGCTCATACTTTCTGCCTCTCTTTTCTTTTCCAGATACTGCCTTTGGGATAGAGGTGAGTGGAAGATTTCTGTCACTTTTCTCAAGTATGTGGCCTGGTAAAGACATAACCAAAGGAAGGGGAAAAACCTCCAGCCTGTAGATGCTCAGCTGTTTTTCACCTAAGTGTGACCCTCATGTCATTGTAATCAGATTCTGCAGTGTAAAACACGAAATTGTACTGCTCTTGGCTCTGCATCTATGCTGTATGTTAATCATGTTTTAGTAGTGATGATACAAAGTTTTTGGATTAATTACTTTTTCAGTAAATTTAATTGGTCTAAGCATTAAGCTGGAAATATATAACTGGTTCTAAACTGTAGCAAGAGACTGTGCTATTGGAGCTTACCTAAGGGCAACCTACTGAAAGACTAAAATACTGTGTGCTGCTCCAGCTTCCACACACCAGGTCGTTAGTCTTGGTCCTCTGAAAAAAACATGATAGTGTATTAAAAATGAAAAAGTAAAACCAGAACTGCACTGGAGGGGCCACAAGCATGGAAGAACTAGGGACCAGTGGAGAGCCTTTACAAAATGATGCCAAGAGAGCATGAGAGAGCCCCACTGAATTACCCCATCCTAGGGGCTGCAAGGTCAAAGCTCTCCTCTCCTCCTCCTCCTCTTCTGCTGTGTGCAGCCATCTCTCCAGGAAGGGTTCACCTGTTGCCAGATGGATCCACAGCAGAAGTTTGGCTGTGACAGTGAGAATGCTTGTACCTGGTCAGTGTCCCACGCAAAATGAGAGCTGCGAACGTAACGGGTCTTCTCACCCCGCTGCTGTTGTTCCTCTGGCAGGTGGACTGCAGTACATATCCCAACATGACAAACGAGGAGGGCAAAGAGGAGCCGGTCTGCAGCGAGGCCGTCAGCCCCATCTGCGGTTCTGATGGAGTCACCTACAGCCACGAGTGCCGGCTCTGTGCCTACAACGTGTGAGTACTGTGTGGGCACTGCGTGGGGACCTCAGCCAGCACAGCTCAGAGCTCCTGGCAGCACCGCTGCTCAACAGTCAGTGATCTGTCACATGTCACCTGTGTCAATTCCTTCAAAATGAGCTTGGGTGTCACAGCACAGCGCTCAGGCAGTGCTTTACTCACTGTGTCTTTCTTCTGCTTGTGTAATTTATTCGAGTTGTTTTTTCTCCAGCTCAAGGATCAGCCAGGTGATGGCTCTGAGAGCACATCTCATCATAGCAAAAGGATGGAGATGCTCTGCGCAGAGCTGTCCAAAATGGTTCTAAAGCTTACCAGGGTTTTACATCCCTGCCAGCTACTCAGCTGGTTTGGGAGGGTGGCACTACCTTCTCAAATATATGTGTAAAAAAGCCTGACTGAAAAAGAGTCAGCTTTCCCTTGTATTAATTCTAACACCATTGGATAAAACAAGGTTTCTTTGCTGAACTCCCTAACATTTGCCTTTCCCTCTGCAGACAATATGGAACCAACATCAGCAAAGACCATGATGGGGAATGCAAGGAAGGTGCCCCTGTAAGTTAAACCAAGGGCAAAACAAGGGGTGTGTCCTGCTTCTGAGTGGCCAAAGGTGCTTATTGGAGTAATTCAAACCCTAAACAAGAGCACAGATGAGCTGTCAGAATCTTGCAGGGGTCATCTCCAAGTGAGCTGTCATCATGGTGACTCACTGCGGTGCTGTCCTGCATGGCCAGGCAGGCACACTGACCAGAACTACCTGTGTGCTGTAAGCAAGGCCTTCACCAGGGCTTTGTTTGTTCCCTCACCAGGTGGACTGCAGCAGGTACCCCAACATAACCAGTGAGGAGGGCAAAGTGGAGCTGCTCTGCAAAAAAGACCTTAGCCCCGTCTGCGGGACCGACTGGGTCACCTACGAGAACGAGTGCCTGCTCTGTGCCCGGAACCTGTGAGTACTGAGCACAGGGACCAGGGGTCAGTGCTCCTGGAACTGCTCTTTTGCATAGCAGGACTTCTACCGAGGCCTTGTCTGTGAGGTGCTTGGGCTTTGACCCTCCTCTTTTCCTCCTGACTCAACCTTGTTTTCCTCTGTGATTAGAAGGAAAGCCGTGCCTTTGATCTGGACTGAGAAGTAGAGGGCTGGCTGGGGATCTCACACAGGGCAGGATGCTTCTCTCAACTAAGTTAAAAGGGTCTGTGCGGCAGATGCTGCCTTGTGGAGGACAACAGCTAACCTAAGGGACACTGACATTGTCACACAACCTGTCTCCTCATCCACCCTGACCCTGTCCCTCACATCACGCTACAAACCAGCACTCTGGCAGGCAGTGACACCACCTGAGCTGGTCCCTGGAGCCACGTGGACACAACCTAAGCTGGATGTCTCCTGTATCCCATGCCGGCTGAGGGATGCTCAGCATTCCTGGGTGATGGGGTTCAGCAGAACAGGGTGCTTGTAGAGCTCCCTAATGCAGGTCTCTTCCCTTCCCAGAGAGGCTGGAACCAGTGTTGGCAAGAGGACTGACGGTGAATGTAAGAAGGAAACTGTTAGAGTAAGTGAATTGGGTGATCAGGGGCTGGGTTTTGGTCCTGCTGCTGCCAGGGGAAGGACTGCCAGTGTCTGCAGCAGCCCCCAGACCAGCAGTGTCCTGCAGAAGTGAAACAGCTGCTGTGCTGCAGCACAGGGGGGATTTTGCTTTCTCTACACGTAATAAATGTTATTTGTGTGGATGCCAGGAAAGGAGCAGGTGACTGCTCAGGAAAGGCTCAGTAAAAGAGTGGCAGAAATAATCCACCAGGGCAGAACTATGAATAAGAACAGAGAATGGCTTTTGGGGTCAGACCAGTGGTTCATCCAGCTCGTGACAACTTGGTGCAGAGCCTGCTGTTGGCAGGGGCTGTGAGGGTTGTGTAGGAGAGAGTGAGAGTAGAGAATGTAGAGAAGAGTGGTTTCTACTCGTCCAGCCTCCAGCTGTTTTCAGGTGGAGGGCCTCAGCTAGGTGTGATTTCTGTGTAATCAGTAAGCCTTGATGGATTTCTCCTCTGTGAAATTGCTCAGCCTCTTCCTGCACCCAGACACATTTTTTGCCCCACAATGCTCCTCAGCAGGCACAGCACCCATTGCTCCAGGAAGCAGAATCCTGCTCTTGCAGTATCCAGCTACATGCTGATCTTCCTGTTTTAAGACTCCAGGAGGGATACTGGACCCTTAGAGAGGATCAGCACTACATTTCTCCAGACACCAGTGTTTTTCCATTTAATTTCCTGGCCAGTTGGGAACACAGAGCACGGCACCTTCACCGAGTGAACTGCTGCTGCTTGGAAATGCTGTGACCAGGTTATGATATACATCTCTTCAAACAGGAAATTATGATCTATTTTTATATTATTAAATTCTCCTGGCATAGGAGAAACTGACACCTCAGTTTATATCAGATGTGCAAGGAAGTTAATTACTTTCAGTAAGATTGGTATCATTAGCACTGCAGCTCTAGCTCAGGGTTCAAGCCCTTGTGCTACTGACTCCTTCACATCAGACTCTTTTATTTATTTTTTGCAGGTTGACTGCAGTGACTACCCCAAACCTGTCTGCACACTTGATGACATGCCTCTCTGTGGCTCTGACAACACAACATACAGCAATAAGTGTAACTTCTGCAACGCAGTCATGTATGTGCAAATATGAGTGACATTTGTGTTATCATTTGCCTCCTGTGGGCACAAGTTTTCACAGTTGCTGCTTTTTTGTTTGGTGGACACTGTTGATTAGGGATTTGCATTTTAGGAGGGAATGCCAGCCACCATGTCAAGCATTCATTTATTTTTTTCATTAGAGCATAAAAAGAGCTATGGCTGCTTTGTTAGTGTGAATGGTTCAAAGACCATTTAACCTTAATGGAATTTTTCTTGCATGTTGCAAAGGAAATGAGTTTTGAAAATCCGCTATAGTTTCCCCACAGATATTGTCAGTCTTAAGAATGGGTTAAATTGTTCCACTCATCTCTTAATAATCAAATAGCAAATGGGATTTTGAGTCTGCAAGTTCCTTGGCTCTGGGGCAGGATCCCATCTGACAGCATCTCTAGGAGCCATCAAAAAGACAGATTATAGCAGGCAGGACTCTGTGTTTAATTCATTCTTTCCTCTCCTTGCTTTCAGGGACAGCAATGGGACTATCACTTTAAGACATTTTGGAAGATGCTGAGTATCAGTGCCAAGAGAATTCACCACAGGATCCCCACTGGCAAATCCCAGCTAAAGATCTCACCTCAGTTCATCTCACCCTCTGGGGAACTCAGCTCACTCCTGATTTTCTTTCTCAATAAACTAAATCAGCAACATTTCCCTGTCTTCTTTCATGTGTTGTCTCATGAAACATTTTCTTCTGATTTGTTGAATGATGATGCCAGGCAGAATAGGTTACGTGCTCAAAGCTCTGGGGTAGAACAAGAACAACGTCTTGCTTCCCTCCCTCTCATAAAAGGCAGAAAATGAAATACAAATGCTCAAACCCCAGAGCTGTGTGTCTTTGCACATAAATGACAGTGGCCCTGCATTAGTGCTCAGACCCTCCAGATGTTTGACACGGTAAAGGGCAGAAGTGGTGGCACAGGAGGGTCTCTCCTAAGGTACTCCTGGTGAATTTTCCTTGTCAGCAAAACCCGGTCACACCTTGGTGTCGGTGCCCAGAGCTGATTCCTGGCTCTGTCCTCAGCTGAAGTGCTGCTCTCTCAAGGGCACTCAGTTGCCAAAGCCCATATTTTCAGGCACGTGCATTGTCCCTGTCTATTTGTCTAAGTCCTCCAACTGACTTATTACCAGATTTTTCTCATCCTGGAGTCGCCCTTTAACACCCTTCAAGTGTTTTAAGATAAATGCCTTCCTAGGTGTGGTGCCTACTCCTGCCTACTTGTCTTCTCTCAGTCTTCAATTACACAATGCTCTTTGCCAGCCCAAGGAGTATTTCAAAATCCAAGGACAAAATATCCTTCTGTTTCTTGAGAGTGTGACCTGTCATTGGCGTATTGTGCATGAAATTTATTTGCCTTTTGTCTTCTGTTTGAGTATTGAATTTGGAGTTTTTTTGATCCACACAAGAGAAGCATAAATAAATTTGGCTTATCCCTTCTAAAATGTAATGTCTCCCACATGCGTTTCTTCTGGGAACCAGAGGGAGAGGGGTGCTTGTTCTCCTTGATGGAGGTTGTCCCATAAAGCAATGCTTTGGTGGTAAAACAAAGAATTTATGTAGAGATGGGCAGATGGATGAAGCAGTGATTTCCAGATTGGGTTCAACTTTTCTAGGATCCACGCTAGGGTCTCAAATCATTCTGTCATCATCATACTAAAAGTCTATTACTGCAAAGCTAATGGCTTTTAGGGGAAATAACAATTGTAAATTTTTTTTTGCATAATCCCATAAAAGTTTCTCCATCCCTTGTCATTTCCGAGAACTCCTTTCAGTGTCAGGGACACCCTCTTGCTTGCCTTCCCAGTTCATTGCTTTCCTGCTTTCACTATAACTTAGTGATGTTTCGCTTGGGTGAAGCACAAAAATAAAAGGAGAGCCCTTCTGCTATGGAAGCATTTTATTCAATGTTTTTCTCGTAAAAAAGCACTGCACAAAAATAGGCACTGCTAGGTGAACACAGCGAAAACCTGACAGCAGTTTGTACAGTCGCTCTTTTGCCTGCAGGAATTTTCTGTGGTCCTTCAGGAGGAAACTGTCACATATTTCACTTAAAATGACGATGCAGAGGGTGTATCTAACACATCTAAACTTCTCGTGACTCCTGTTGATGAAGAAACATCTTTCTTGGCTTACAGCACATCTTACCTCTGTTGAGATTGCCACTGAGACAAAAGGCTGGAAATGTTGCTGCAGGATAAGGGTGGATAAGGCAAATATGAACATGCACAAACACACCCCCCCAGTGGTGCGGCCGTACATATAAGCGTGATTGCCACCTGAGGACAGAATCCAGGTTGTGTTTCCTGAGCAAAAGCCAAGCTCTGCTGCTCACAGCTGCTCCAGCCACCATGAAGACCACGGGGGTGTTGCTGCTGCTCTCTCTGGCCCTTTTCTGCATCTCAGGTGAGTGGCTCCCCGGCCTCCTGCTCTGCCTCGGAGTAAGCGTGGGCTGTCTTCAGAACCACGCAAAAACATCCTCAAACTGGAAGGAGCTTCATTCTGCAAGGACTTATTTACTCCTAGAAAGATAGTGTTGAAAAGACTTGACATCAGAGACTATCACTTATGGGGTAATATTTTAGCAACAGAACTGAGTGGGTAAGAACAACTGTGGGAACAGCTCTACTCTCAGCGCTAGTTTATGCATAATGAAAGAAGTGACACGTACGTGGTGCAACCCGGAGACTCAGACAACCAGTATTTAACCTCTGAAATGTTGCAGAAACACAAATAATTTTACTGAATGAAAGCGAGCATTTCTTGTAGTCATCCTGCACCGAGGTGCAGTTTGAGAGCCTGAACTGCTGTATAAGCTTTATAAATTCGCCTCTCACTAAATACTATTCTTATTTAAGAATAATAGTGGCAATGCATCTAAGATGCTGCCTCTGTGTACTTGTCAGCTTTGTGTCCCTGTTTACCTCAGTAATTTGCTTTGCTTTGAGTTCATGTCCTGCTCCATCTTTTGAACCATGGAAAATGCTTTTCTCTTTTTCATTTTGCACACCTTTTTCCATTTTGACTGTAACCCTCATTAAAAAAAATGCTACAGAATCAGCACACAGTATGGCACAACATTTTGCCTGAAATTCCTTTTGTCTAAGAATAATTTGCTAACACACAGGGAGTTGGAAGTTATGTATTCAGGGCGTGCATTCACAGATTTTAACAGAATCCATGAATTGCGTTTGTAACATATTTCCTTTTTTCTTCTTTTTTTTAGTTCCAGCTACTGATGCGCTGCAGGTAAGAGGCAGATTTTTCTATTACCCATCCTTTCTTTCCTTAAAGCAGTTTCTGTATAAATCTTTACTAATCACATTGTGATTGAGCCTTTCAAAATCCTGAGACACCCAGCTGCCTGAGCAATATTTGCCACAGATATTATCGGGTGAAATTGCCATTTTCATCCGCTGATAGTTTCAACAAGTAGGGCAGTATTCAGTTCATGTCCAAGTTGTTGTCAAAGTTCCTGCAGCCTCATTTGCAGTGGTTACGCAGGCTCTGCTTGGCTGGGGGCAATCCTCCACTGCATCCTGCCCTGTCCCCCAGCTTGTCCTCAGCATCTGGGCAGTCAGGGGGCAGCTCCAGGGGTGTGCGGGGCTTCCTAATGCCACCTTTCTCACCTTGCTTTGGTTGAGAGCTCTTTTTTTTTTTGAATACAGGCTGCATCCCTCTACTGCAGGAACCAGAAGACAGTCAGGAATATGTGTACCATGGAGTATATCCCACACTGTGGGTCTGACGGTGTCACATACCCCAACAAATGCACGTTCTGCAATGCATTCCTGTACGTATGGAATAAATCTCTTCACCTACTAAATGGTGAATTAACTTAGCTTAAACTGGCTAATCAGTCTTGGAGACTGGTTGGAGAAGTAAAGTTCTTGTATTTTGTTTATTTGTTCTCTCTCAAGCAAGGGTAATTTTTTTTATTGGAGGAGTTTTCTGGGAACTCCCTTCTTTCAGATATAAAGAGAGAACACAATGTTCTCCATTTGCCTCTTAAGTGATTTGCGGAGGAGCTTTCTCCCAGCAAACAAAGTCTATTTCCTACAGAGTATTTGGTCTTTTAAATTAGGAATTTTTCTTGTCTTTATATGTCAGTAATAAAAGGAAATATGTGGAATAGAGTTCAGAAGTCCCTCTATGCCATAGAGGGACAGACTAACAGTAAAAGCCAAGATGTTCTGTCTCTGAGATACTGATTTCTTTCTCTGCAGGAGAAGCCGTGGAGGTCTTCGCTTGATGTCCATTAGTGCATGTTAAATTCTCGGCAGGATTCAGCTGAGAAAGAGGATCCCTCCCCGGCAATGTTCCCCATGGCAGATGACTTCCTAAACCCTTGGCCTGACCCTTAAAAACTTATCAATCCTGAAACCTCTGCTATTAAAAAAAAAGCCCCAGCATTTATGTCTTGCTTTAGTCTCATTCTGGTTTTACCTAATATGTTGCATGATTATATCACTGCACCAGTCCTGGGGTGTGGGAATTAGTGGGTGAATTGCAGGGAGAGGGAGAACGGCGTTCTGATCTACAAAAACATCAACCCCAACCACAAAGGCAATGGGCAGCTTTTGTGGGCATCTGCCTTCATCTGGCTTTACAAAAGAAAACCAGGGCTGGAGATGCATCCTGGTGCTCCTGTCCATTTCCTTACTGCTCTGAGGGAATCTCGGGCAGACGCTCTCTGCCTGGCTAAGAGGAGCTGCCTCCCTCCCCGGCTGTGGCTGTCAAACACCTGCAGCCTCACCCAGCGCTACTCTTTGTAGCCTGGCAGCACAAAGAGGCCCCGGGCAAGCCTCAACGTTCACATAATTAGAGACAGTCCCAAGATTGTTGCAGCTGGAGTGTCCTGGCACTGTTCTGCCACACAGAAGGGGTCTTGCTGGCACCATGAGCTGCTCATCCCTGTTTCAGTTTCCAGGGTTATCCCCGATTTCTTACACCTACAAGAGAGTATGTGAAGAAGGTCACATTCCAAGCTGCCCCTGCCTTGCAGGCAGCATTGAAAACCCACCTACAGGGGAGAGAAGGCCTTTTGCAATCTGCTTTGCTCCCCAAAGCAATGCCACAGGATGTTTTCTCTGGGCAGGCAGATCCCTGTCTGCCCACGTTGGTTCATTGCCGAGGGGCGTTGCAGAAAACCAGTGGGCAGCCAGTGCTAACAGACCTGATGTCCAGAGGATGCTGGCGATCACCGCCACAGCCCGTCCGGGCACCTCACCCATCACTTAGCTGCTGGTTGAAGGTAATTACGTCAACTGTCGCTTGTAGAGGATCCTTTGAGATTCTCCGGCCTCTGGAAATCTCGGCTGATGAAAGGAAGGGCTCAGAGTCACGGTGTTAATTTATTATTCATTAACAGCGAGGCGCTGCCAGTGCCTCGTGCTGTAGAGGCAGCAGTCTCACAGTCAAATAGTTAATGATCTTAAGTGACAATGTGTCACTTCCCAGAGTCTGGAGAGAGCAGCTCTCTAAAAGGAGACAATTTATTTCCAAAAGACATGACTCTCTGCAACCATTTAGTGCCAAGTCCCTTCCCGGGGCTGGAACGTCCCTCCTGTGAGAGGGAGGTCTGTGTGCAGGAAGGATTTTCAGCTTCAGATATGATTTCTGAGGACGGGGATAAATTGAGGCTCTGGGAGGTGGTGCTGGGGGTGTGGGGCACATTAAGCCTCCTTCTTCTCCCCCTCTGCTGAGTGTGGGAGTCAGGATAAGAGAATACCTGCTCCAGCAGTTATTTTTTTTTCCTGGGCAGCAGCAGGGAGGATGAGGATGGCCCTCAGGACTCACGATGCCCTGGAGACAAGCAGAGCTCCTGACCATGCCGGAGATCCCTGTGATGCTCAGACAGCCTCTTCCAGGGGCATGTCTGCTAAACAGGAAAATCCAGCACGCAATTAAGGGGAAACTGTGAGTAGAAATGATAAATCCTCTGTGATGCAGAGTGATGCAGGATTGCTCAGGGGTGGCCAAGGGCAGAGCAGGACCCCAGAGGAACCCCCGGCCTCCCGCCCCAGCAGCTCATCCTGGATGCTCCTTAGGATGGAGAGGAGGGGACTTCTCCTTTATGAGCACCTCGTTGGAAATAATTTTTTTTATTGCTTCTCAATAAAATCCTGCCACAACAGCACAAATCCTCTCACCATTACTAATCTAACTCTCCCTCCAGGAAATTCAAGGCAGGAAACGTTGTCTGCCTGCCAAGGTATTTTATGGTACAATTCTTTAAGCAGTACCTCGGCACTTTATGTCATTATCTGATGTTTTGGATTTAGGAAATGCCATTCAATTACCCCACAACCTGATTAACACATTGCATGTACTTATTTTGTTCTGCTTTATTTCATATCGTTCCTTCTATTTTCGTGCATTGTTCTACTTGTTGCTGGCCAAAATATACCTCAGGCCAGTCTAGACCTTTCTGTTAATGCAGTTTCTCTCTATGGCTTCATTCTGGAGAAATGGTTTGTTACTGCATCCTTTCTTCATGTGGAGAAAAATAAAATGATATTTGAAAAGTGAATTAACTGCAGGTGTTTTTGGGGGCTGGCTGTGTTAGAGCTATTGCAGCGAGGCAGAGCTGAGATTCACTGAGGGATTGGGATCCTCAGCCTTATGCTGTTAGCATGCAGCTCCCAGACAGTCAAATTATTCCAGACACCCTTGCCTGTGATATCATCTGTGCTTAAAAGACTGGAGATATGCAGGCAGCAATCAGATAGCTGAACTACAAGGAGAAATAATGGGTGAGTGCGGCTTAGAGCAGGGGCTTTGCCGGCTGTAAATTGAATTTCTGTTCTCATAGAAGATCCAGCTCTGCCCCCGTGTGCAGAGGTCTGGGAACAGCAGCTTGGCTGGGAGCTCCTGCAGTTGTTCCACATCCCCAGCGAACCGCAGCGAAACGCGGTTTGCGCCGGTCCCTCCTCAAGCACGGGCTGGAGCCCCTTTGTTCTCTGTCGCCCTGTGGCAGCAGCAGCCCGGAGCAAGGACAGTGACACCGCTGCTGGCATGACAACACGTCTTGCGTGCACACATCCATCTTCTCATCTAATAATAATAAAAACCCCACCCCTTTGTTGCTCTTTGCAGCCAGATGAAGCCCATGGCAAGTTTTAAACCAAAGCAGGGAGCATCAATGAAGAATTTTTTAGGTTGTGGTGGGCTGTGGACTTACTCGAGGTAGGGGGTCTCAAGACCAGAGGAAAAGCTTCCCAGGAAATGATCACTTCTATGGGAAGAAATACTGCTGGATTAGAAACTGGCTAGAATTTCCAGCGTTATTGGAAATTTACCTTAATACAAGAGGACCCATCATATGATGGCCAGAATTTATCCCATTCATGTGGCCATAACCTTCCTGAATGTTTGCCCTCTAAGAACCTGAAATAGAAGGAAGCATTTTATTTAAGGCTTTTATTTAAGCTTTTGTATGGATCTCCTGTCTGTAGAAACATTAAAATAATCCCGAAGTCAGTTTACTGAGCCCTCCATCACGACACTCCTGAATTTCAGAATCACAGAATCACAGGACAGTTTGGGTTGGAAGGGATCTGTGGAGATCACCCAGTCCAAGCCCCCTGCCAAGGCAGGGACACCTGGAGCAGGTGACACCGCAACACGGCTAGGTGAGTTTGGAATGACCCCAGACAGGGAGACTCCATGACCTCCCTGGGCAGCTGTTCCAGTGCTCTGCAGCTCTCAGTGGAGAGAAGCTTTTCCTCATGTTGAGGTGGAACTTGTTTTGTTTTAGTTGTGGCCACTTGCTCCTTGTCCTGTCACTGGGCACCACTGAGAAGAGTCTGGCACCATCACACTCATCACAGAGGGGTTTGGGCAGGTGGCTTCACTTCGCCCTTCCAAGCTGCAATAGGTGTGTGACATTTCCCAAGGCTCGCTGTCGTGGGAACTGTTGTTTTTCACTGCTCCTAATGCCTGTTTTCAGTCCATCCGCTTCCCTGTGATTACTCCTGTCCCATTCCCTCTGTTTCTTATTAATGGGGCTCCTTGTGCAATCCCCTGTCACACCTGTCGCAGCAGCTCTCGTGCCCTGCCCTGGATACTGCCCTTTGTCTCCCATCCCTTCTCCCAGACCCTGTAGCGAGGCTCTTGCCTTGTTTCTCTTTTTCTCCCTGCTGCCCTGTGAAGTGGCAGGGGCTGTTTTGGGAGCAATCCCGGATGGCCACCGAGACCCTCAGGGGCAGCATGTGGGGCAGAGGGGATCTCCCAGCGGATCTAACTAATGACAGGGCAGGTGTTGGCCCAACATGAGAGCAATGCCGCTCCCTGGCAGACACCTGCCAGCCACCACAGCTCCTGGAGGCTTCAGCCTGGCAGGAAACACAACAGGAGAAGCAGCACAGTTTCTGCTAATGGGGATCTCGTATCTGGAGGTGGGTACGGAGGGGTCTGGGTCACGGGGCTGAAGTGGAGACAGACTCTGCTCCTGGAGCCCCCGGGGCCACAGGGCTGGCCAGCACCACCTCCACCGGTGGCTGGTACAAGTTCTGAGGAAGCTTTGTTTTCAGACTTTGGCATTCCTGCCCCTGGAGATTAATCAATATTAATGCTTCCGCGACTACTGCTTCCTTTCCAAATATGCTCGCAATCAGTTCAAGAAATCTGAAAGTCAACTCACTCAGGATGCTAAGAATGCGACAGAAACAACTTTCAAAGGAACCCTTCAACTTGTGATATTTGTGAAAGAGATCCAAATAGCATTATTCATTTATTTTTCAGGAAAATGATTTCATTGATATAAACAGGCCAAATCCCACAAGCTCCATTCTGTGACTACAGTTCCCTTACACTTTCAGCTACATTTTTATGATTTATCTGCTCATGCCAAGTGTTGAACATCTCCCAGGATAATAAGAAAACCAATTCTGATTTTCTATTTAAAACTCAGGCTGCCTTTAAGCCACATGTATGAATCAAGCTTCTTCTGAAGCACAAACAAGTTCCATCCGTCACTTCCTTCCGTGACTACCTTAAATCAAAAATTTATTATTTCATGCAATATCCCTTATTTGTTTTTCCATACACCTGCGATAGAGTCGAGCCACTTAGCAGAGCCTAGCGCATTATTTATCACTTATCTTCCCTAAAACACGACTTTCAGCTGACACTCTAAATTTAATGCCATATAATGGAGGGAGAAGGGGGAAGCCTAACGGCTTTCCTTCCGCTTGCAGTTACTGGAATTTTTCTGGAATGCCTTTGGTGTTAACAAGCCCCTTTCACCTGCACACAATACCAGTTGCTTGCCATTAATAGGAAACATTATCCCAGTACAGATTTAAGGCTACTTATTCTCATAATTTCTTAATCAGACTCATGCTCATTGCCAACAATGAGCCAGCATTGCTCCTACACAGAAATGTCTTATAAACCTCTGGGGTTTTTTGTAATGATTTTCTCTTGTGATGACTTTGGTGAGAAATCCAGTGTACCAGGAAATTAAAGGAGAGAGTGAGGAGAGATTCACTGTGACTTCAGCATCTTAAGTGCACTGATGCCTGCCAGACCCCAGATTTGATGTCAGTAAAAGCTTAGAGTGTCCCATGCTGCTGTCCCCCCACTCTGCTGTACCATGAAAGTCTCCCGGAGCCCAGTTCCCGTCTAGCCCAGTTCCTCTCTAGATATGGTGAGCACAAGTCAAACACTTCCAACAAATGGGCTCTTTTTTCCCTTCCCCAACTTCCATATGCCATTTCACAACATCCACTATTGAGACAGTGCTCCTGTTTGGAAAGTACAAATCACTCATTGTACAGCAAGGCGCCTTTGTTAACAAGCTGGGTGTAGCTCACATTTTTGTTTAATTCTGCTGGGCATCTCTCTAACAAACAAGTATTCTTTGGAGCTCAGCTCAGTAATCGATACAATTTTCTTAGTTTACAGAGCAAATAATTACTTTCTGGTGATGACTTCACAAGGTCGGGGAGACGCATATATATACTGGGGAGGGAGAAGGCTGAGAACCATCCACGGACTCTCCGGCAACCGACCCACACGGAACAGCCACTACCACCACCGCCGACATGAAGATGGCCATCTCTGCTGCCCTTCTGGGGCTGGTCCTTCTGGGCTGCCTTTCTGGTAAGTCATTTTTGTTACATTCTCTGCTGGTCTAGACCTCCTGATCCTTTGCCTGTCTCCAGGCAGCCTAAAGGAGAGTGCAGCCTGTTGGGGATGTGATGGTTTAGGAGTGTGCGGGCTCTCTTTTCAATGAGCTTCACCCTTGTGCAGACAAACACATGGGATCTACACTTTAAGCTTCTGAGCTTTAGTGGGGATTATAGTGCTAAAAAAGGATAAAATTTTGGGTCCTATTTCTTGTTTAGTGAGTCAAAGTTTCTGGTTTCACAAATAAATGATTTTATTTTAATCTCGCTTTATCACTTCACATTTACTTGGAGTAGATGAAACATTTGAGAAGAGAACCACTTCTCAGTAATGAGAAGGTGTATTTGGTCGCTCTGTAGGGAAACTGATGATTCCAAAGTAATTTTAGTGAAGGACATCGTACAATTTTTACATTTTATAATTTCTGTTTTTATTGTAGATCTTGCTGTTGCTCAAAGACGGGTGAGTAGTAGATCTTTGTCATTTAGTCTTGATTTTTAACTCTAGATGAATAATTCATACTCACACTATATTCCAGGGAAGGCTTGAGAGAAGAAAAAAAGAGGATGAATAAGAAAGAAGTGCCCCTAAGTGCACCTCTTTTCCCCAACATAAAAAACTACCTTTGTCAGAGAGAGATAATTTAGCATGTTGATGATTAAAGAGACAGCGATTAATAATGTAGAGTGCGAGTCAGCATGGCACAGAGTGCCAGCAGAAAATCTATATGACTATTGAATATCTGCCTAAATATCTTCCCCATCTTGATTCCCCAAGGAATGATCATTTTTGCCTGTAATTCTTGCCAAAAGTACTTTAAGTCTTAACAGCAGAGAGGTGCTTTCGTGCGCTGTCAGAAACACAATATATTTTTTCTGCACCATGGAGGAGCCATAGAGATTCCTCACAGTAGCCTCCCAGCGCAGCAAAAACATGATTAGGGCAAGAACACCCTTCTCTCTGCTTGGAGACATGACAAGCCCTCTTTCCCAGGCCAACTGCGGCGCATACATGCTGTCTGGAAAAACCATGAACATCGCCTGTCCGCGCAACTACCAACCCGTGTGTGGTACCAACGGCCGCACCTACCCCAACGAGTGCTCCCTCTGCAGGGACTTCCTGTGAGTAGAAGGTCCCCTGATCACCGCAGTGCCAGTTCAAGCAGCAGGCAGAAGCCCTAGGGGTTGTGACTAATCATGGGATGGACTAGATTTTTCTTAAGTTTCTGTCTTCCCTAATGCCCGGGATTTTCCGTGTCAAAGCTCCAGAATCTGATTAATTACTGGGGCTTTACGGGTGGAGAGACTTAATGATTGAGATGACTGCATGGCCTGAAAAGATTAATCCTTGCTTTCCTTCTCCCTCTCTCCCTCTCTCCCTCTAGCCGCAACCGTGGCCTTGACAAGAGACACGATGGAAGATGCGTTAAGGTACGGTCCAGGGTCGGTTCCTCCTCCTGCTGCTCTGAGCAGTGGTGGGTGATAGCCAGACACAAACCTTGCCTAGGATTCGTTCTGTACTGAACCCACACAATTGCTAACTCTCAGAAGTCGAGTGAAAAGGAAGAATTTCAGATTTGCAGGAATTTAATTTGCATTTTGTTTGAACTGCTAAAATCAGCGAGTTTTAAAATGCAAAATATCTTCTGTATAACACCAGGCTTTAGAATGGAAACTTTTGATTTCAAGAGTGTTTCATTCAGTGTTAGGAAAACAATTCTCTTTAGATTTAGACTTAGAGGCTTGTTGTAGCTAAGAAATTCCCAGAAGAAGTTTGGATTTCAACTAAATTATAATTTTGTAACAGAAAACACTGCTTCTATCAGAATGTTTATCATAAAGTTAGGTTAAAGTTAGTATCAATATATGGAGCTACCATGAAGCAGCAAAGGATGTCTATTTTTAGTTTAGAGAGAGAGAGAGAGAGTAAAGAAACACTCTGGCTGTGCAATTTCACATAATACAATGACTTCCATTTCAATACACTCAGAGTAATTGCAGGAACAGTGAGCTGAGCGTGAACTCCATTTTTGAAAGGCGCTGGCACCTCACAGCGGAAGTTGCTGTTGTGTAAGTTATTTTAGAGAAGGATCCTTCACGATGGCATTCAGGGGGAAAATCCCCAAGATGACAGGGATGAAGCCCACCTCAGGAGAGATGCTGATGCTGTACCCACACGCAGAATTTCATCTGTGCTCCCCCAAACCCGCCACACTGTGGCTGGAAGCCCCTTTCATCTTGCAGCTCTGGGAAGAGGGGGAGATGTCTCTTGCACCACTCCCCATTACACACGGCTGATGCAAAGGGGAGCAGAGATTCAAATGCTGCTCTGTGACTGTTTCAGATCGACTGTACCGGTTTCCTGAGGCCTGGCCGTGGTTACAATGTCCCCTGCACCATGGAGTACACCCCCATCTGCGGCACCAACGGCATCACCTACACGAACAAGTGCCACTTCTGTAATGCTGTGGCGTAAGTGAAGGGCCTGGGTCAGGGGAGGCGTTCTGGATCAGTATTACTCTTTTTGGTATTTGGAGCATAACGGGGTAGTTTGGCTCACGAAGCAGCTGCACTGTGCTCATTCATTCTCCACTCCCTTTCCCCCCAAAGGAGCGGCCTGGAAGTGGACCTGCAGAGATACGGACAGTGCTTCACACAGGTAAAGCCAGAAATCTGCACTCTTAACTGCTGTTACATTTTGCAACACAAATTCACGGCTAAATAATAGAAATGCCTGCGCTGTCCTGGTGCATTTGGCCTGGAAATAGGACTTGAGGGAAATAGTTATGCCAGGGTCAACGGTTATGGAATCAAATCCATGGCTCATGTATCTGGTCCCCTCTCTGTCCTGGGAACAGCAGGCAGAGGGTGCTGAGACCTTCATTTGCTGTGAAACTGAATGAGCAAGAGATGCAGCATCACTTAGTAGCAGTGGTGCCCTGAGTTGGAGAACTTAGTGCTCTGGGGCTTGTGACCACCCCCTTTCTGTCCACTTGCCTTTGCTTGCCTGCTGAACCAGAGCAGCCAGGAGAGAGCCAGCTTGGAAACAGCAGCACGGACATTTCACTACTTATAATAATGTTTATTAGATTTTTTTGCCTCTGCCATCTCCCTGCTTCAGGCTGTTCCAGGCAAGCACATTCTCCAAGTCTGCAGAATTGCTGGAACAACAGAGCCCTGCTCCCGAGAAGTGCTTTTGTGCTTTGCCATATCACGAATATTAAACAAACATAAAGCACTTATGTAGGAAAATAGAGGGAAGGAAAGCTTTAAACCCTATTTTTGCTCCATCAGCAAACGATCGACTGCAACCAGCAGAAGGGCAGCAACCTCATCTGCACCTCTGATTACAACCCCATCTGCGGCTCCGACGGCAGAACTTACGGAAACAAGTGCCAGTTCTGCAACGCTGTCTCGTAAGTACAGAGCTCCCCGCGCGGCTGTGAAACCAGAGGAGCTGGAGCTCACGTGCAGCTGTGGCAGCTGGTGTGGAAGCCTCAGAGCTCCCGTTAGCTCCCATCCCTACCCCGTGTTGCTCTCCCAGCGCTCACTCCTCTGCCACCCGCCAGGCGCTGCAGATCTTAAGCCTGAGTGAGTCTGCTCCTCCTCCCCTTGCAATTAAAAGCAGATCCCCGCTCGCAGGCTCATAGCATTGCTGACTGCCTCCCTGTCAGGGTGATTGAAACTGTAACCATAGGAGGTGTCCAAAATTATGGGGTTTGTCCCAAATCTCCTCAACAGATGAAAGCGTGTAACATGGGGAACCTGAAAAGAGGTGGAACTTTAAGTGAAGTACTTTATGACTTGGAGAGCACAGGGGCATTTGGCTTATTTGGGTAAAGTTAGGCTGTAAAAATGAGATCCATGTCTCTAATTTTGGTCTCCCTCTCTCTCTTCAGACGCTTCGGTGGATCTCTGTTCTTCAGGCACCAGGGCGAATGCTAAGCGCTGGAGCTGGACCTTTCCACATGACATTTCCCTCACAAATTCTTCAATCAAACATGCTCTTCCTTGCTCCCTCAACTGTTATGCATCAGTCTCTGCTTTGATTGATCAATAAATTAAATGCAGCCACAATCTTTGCCATGGAATGGTTTTTGATTTTGGTTTTGTTTTCTGGGTGGGGGTAATGGTCTTCAGGCTTTTGGGTAGTTATCTGTCAGGCAGGAGAAGTGGTGAAATAAACCACAATGAAGAGCAAAACACCAGCCCAAGCCCTCATGAGAGAATGTAATTCTGTAGCAAACCATCAGAAAATGCTATAAAAGAGTGCAACTTTCCTAATTTTGAAGTCTTGCAGAGTGTAAATAGATTTGTCTTTGTCGCAGCACTGGAACTTGGAGGAACTGAACCTTTTAGGGGCCTTGGCCTGAGGGGATGGTCCTGCGGAAGTGTGAAAGGAGGCTCTGATCATCTCTACCTGGTCACACCCGGGCAAGGGGCAGGTCTGGTGGTGTGTTATAAAAAGCAGGCTTATGGCAAAGGGAGGAGGTATCTCACAGGGAAGAAAATTAGGAACTGCTGCTTCCTTGAAGGGTGTGTCCATCGAGACTGTGCCCATCAGCAGAAAATTGAAGCAAGCTATGCAAGGCTGTAATGAGCCTAATGAGAACCTGAGGAGAAATTAGACTGGGCTCAGGCTTTCAGCTTCTTGGAGGAGAGATCTGAAAAGCTGTACTGCTTTTGGTATTTAAGGCAGAGGACCCTTCAGGAATAGGGTTTTCTAACTCCAGGAAAGAAGGGCCAGATGTGCTGGCAGCTCAAATGTGCTTTCTATCTTGGGAAAAAAGGTGTGAAGATAACATCTTTGTGGGCGCCTGAAGCGTGCACTGCAGGAACAATGACATATGTGACTGCTCATGATGATGTGCCATCTTTTTGGGTGAGTCAAGGAGTTAATATGCAAACAGTGCAAGCAAAAGAAGTCCCAAGTGCCATGGCTCACACACTCCCTTCCTCATCCTTTCTCCACCTCCCGTTCTTTTGTTATGTAAAAGAACACCTGCTGCTAAGGCTGATATTTAGGACAAAATCTGTGACTTTCAAGACACTTCTTTCGGTCTTGTTTCCCAAAGTAGATAATTTCTTGACCAAGGATTTTGTAGGTGCTACCCACCAGAAGATAACAGGCCTGTTCTTCCTAGAATCAGCACAGAGAGCAGGAAGAGGAATGAAAATTCTTATTTTCAGGGTTTTTTTTCTGGTGTTAGTACAGGTAATATAAATCACATCATACCTTTGTGCCTGCTCCTAAGAAAAGACAAATTGGAGTGTCATGAGAGTCCTCACTGGTTACCTGCTTGTGTGACTGAAAAAATACTTAAGGAACAGTAAAACAGCCAGTGAATGTGTTTGGCTATAATTTCTTGTTGGACAAGAGATTTATAGAGTGGCCACAGACTAGTGAAGTTCTGGCCATGGCAGGAAATTGTCTTCGGTGGCAAGGTCTTATGGTGAGCCTCCTCTGCGGTGGTAGTTTGTGCCTGAGGAGTTCAGAAGGCTTTGGAAAAGCCCAGAGAAGAGCTGCTCACCTGCAGCGAAATGGGGGGGCAAATGGTGAATACATGGCTGTGTCCCAGCTGCCTCATAAGCCTCTGGCAAGGACTCTTTAGAAGATGGAAAGGTTTGTAGTATTTAAGTCTAAAGATGGCCCAGCACAGGTTAAGACTCTGCCCAGCCACCCCTTAGGCTGCACAACGAGGTCCAGGTGCCTTTCTTCCATCTCTGACCATCAGGGGGATGGAATTCCCCCACCTTTGCTACCAAGTCCACTGCTCAGGTGTCATAAAGAAGTGGAAATGGGCCATAACAGTAATCACCCGGTTGGTAATTTAGCCTTTTCCTCTGCTCAGCCCAGAAGGGGTTGCTCCCTGCCGTGTGTTTGCTGAGGCTGGAGCCAGCCAGTTGTGCTGCAGCAACCGAAACGTTTGGGCAGATAAGGGACTGAGGCATCGAGGCTGTGGTCGTGAGCGGTGACGTCTGAAACCAGAAAAGGCAAACAAGGAGTGCTGCGAGCGGCAGAACTGAGCGTGGCTGGGAACAGCGCTGCGGCTGACGGGTTTGATAACTAAATTATATGAGAGGCTGCGTCGTGAGATCACCCTTAATAGACAGCTGAGGATTCGCCTGTCAGTCACGGTTTCTCTGCCACTGTGTGGATTTTAAGATGTCTGGCAAGCTGCAAACTGAAATGCTTCCCCAGATGTAGGGCACCCATAGCACGGCTCTCCTGCAGAAACTCTCTTCCTTGTTGGCTGGGGATGCTGGTAGAATCTTTTCTCTGTTGCTAGAAAAATGTATAAAAAAGTGATCGTTATTTTTAATTTTTTTTTTTCCACTCCCGTGTAAAATTTGGCTGGAACTCGTTGCGTATTCAAAATTCCCTGGGGGAACTAAAATCCAGATATATCTACACACATTCCTCTCCTTAGCCTTGTCTCCTTAGGAAAACATACTGAAATGTAAGCTTATTCTTATCTGGAGAATGGTGCAGCTGAAAAAAAACCTTTCACAGCCTCAGCTGGAAATAGAGCTTGGATCTGCCAATTCCCCATCAAATTCCCTTCGCTGCCACTTGCGGTGGGAGCAGAGCCCTAACATATGTTTGTGAATGTGAAAAACTGGGAAAACATTGACAGCTAGGGTTTAAATAGTTCAGGGAGGAGAGTCAGCAGTCCTATCTGGGACTGTGCACACAGCGAGGAGAGCATGTCACAGCCCAGCTCTTCCCCACCCCAACTCCTCAAATTTAGAACCATCCTCAAAAATAGCCAGGGAACAACGTATAATTGGTTTCACAGACAACACATTCTCATGCTGTGATTTATTTCGTAACGTCTAGTGAGTGTCATCACGCCGCGCTCAGATCCTCGGTGCTGGCCCAGAGAATGAAAATTACCAGCTTCCCCGATGAATCACTGCTTTGAAAATTCACCCTTGTGAGAATCCTGTGACTATTTAGAAAAAAAAAAAATTATATTACAAGCACGTCTGTCACTCATATAATTATCCCTTTCTAGGTTTGATGTGGACAGGGCAGCATTCCTTAAAGCACCATAAACCGGCCAGGACCAATAATGGCTTTAGAAATCAAGTGGAGAAGTTCTCACAATTAAGGTGGGGAATGAGGACAGGCACATAAATACACAGAAAGGCAGCTCTGTGTGCACACTGTGGGCCCTGGGACTGAGACAACACCTCCTGCTCCGGCCTTGGCTTGGACTAAAGAGCTCCTTGCAGCATGAGGGCTACAGGTGCCTTTGTGCTTCTCAGCCTGCTGCTGCTCTCTTTCTTCTTGGGTAAGTGATCTTTTCCCTAGCCTAGAAAAGAAAAACAAACACCAAAACTTCTCCTGACAACAGATTCTGGAGAGTCTTGATCACTGGCTGACAGGCTTGAAGATAAAGCTGAGCAAGTAGAAAATATCTGTAGGACTTGCTCACTCGTGTGACATATTTCCACTCCTCTTGTGCCTCTGCAGTGGATAAAGCAGCGGAGGTGTCACTGGGAGACAGAGCAGGCAAATTCTGAGCATTTCTTCAGCAAATATACCAAAGCAGAGTGTAATTATGAATTTTTGGTACAAATGTTCACTGGAGAGTTGTGCTGAACCAGTTAGAGAAGAAACTCACTCACCTCCGGGTCATCTGCTCTTGTTTTGATCCTAAGCATCTTGGTATTTGGCGTTTTCCTTGGAGAAGTGGAGGCGTAATTAGATGAAAGTTTCAGCTTTCGTTGATGTTGCAGAGAAAAGCTTGAAAATTAAATTCAAATGTCCTCAAGGAGTCAGAACAAAGAGGGCAAATTAAAAGGCTCCAGCAACTATTTATCTGGAGATTCACACATCTCTGTGATGATGCGGGGAAGCTGAGTGAGGATTTTTGAGCCTATAGATCATGTCAGTGTTATCACTTGCTTGAGTCCAGCTGACCCAGCCCTGCAAGGTGTGTGGCAACAGTTATTGAAGAATATGTGAACAAGAATTATTTATACTTGTTTTTCTGTGAATAATTTGAATAAAGAAGTCACTTGAGAAAATGGCAAGCTGTGCATGGAGAAGAGGTGAATTGCTTTGTACACATTATTCATTATGAAATATTCATCTGTCTCTAATTGAGTCTTAATTGGGACTGGGTTCCGTCAGAAGGCTGCTGCTTCCTTCCAAGGCCAGGCAGAATAGCAGCAAACTCTGTGATCTCCTGTAAAATAAACAGATGTCAAGAGGCATCATCACAAATTCTGCTGTAGCTGCATGCAATATTTATAAAAAATATTTAATGAGCTGTTTTGTAAATAATATGCAGATAGCCACACCAGTGCCTTCAACATTAAGGCAGCCTAAGCAAACCTGAGCACAGGGTAAATGTGCCAGCACCAGGAAAAAACACCAAAGGACAACAGAAATAGCAAAAGAAGTAGGAAGGGTTGATGGATGAGGATTGAGCTGACTGAGGGCTGGGTAGGATTTCCACTGGGGACGGATGAGTGTAGGACAAGGTCCTTCCACCTCCTGTCCAGAGCCACCTGAGCAGCACCACGGCTGGCAGTGACCCCGCTGACCAGCAGCTGCAGCCTCCCCAAGTGCTGGGTATTTGTCCCACACTGCTGTGACCCAGATTCTGCAAATCTGCATTCAACCCACCCCGGAGTGTCAGGCTCCCCCTTAGAGACATGACAGGGTCGCCCCGTTTCACAGCTCTGACTCAACCTACACGCCTGCCTGCAGGCTTGGCTGGGAAGAAACATGAAGAGCATGGACTGATTAGCTCCAAGCCCAGAAATGTGGTTACAGAGGGGATTTTTGTGCTGGTTCTGACGGGCGCAGCCTGTTCTGCTCTCTATCACCCCATGACGTCTCTTTGTATCTCACCCGGGCTGAGCCTGTCCTGGGAGTGTCTCTGGGCTGTGCTGAGCATGGTTGTGATCCCAAGCACGGGATCTCCTTCCCCATGGTCGACTCCTGTCAGCAGCACCAGCCACTTTCATTGTTCAGAGGTGCAGGAGCCTAAAAGCCTTAAAAGCCAATATGGGTTTAAAATCTCTGGGAGCGCGGTTCCACATCCGATATGGCAGCTTGCTTCCCCGGGAGTGGCTGCCTTCCAGGAGATTGGGTTATGTGTCTGAGGTGTAGTTAGCAGCTGAATGAATGATTGCATGTTATTTTAGTAGCATTTTTCAAAATAGGAAAATACTGAAAAGCAATTCAGATAATGTATTTCCTGCCCCCTCTTCCCCTGTGAGGGATGACGGAGTAGGAAAAACCTGGAGTATGTTTCACTGTGGTTTGCATAAAGGGTTTGTGAATTTAGCTCAGACTTTATCAGAAAGTAATGCTGACGTGTAAAATCTGTCTGGTTTTTATTTGGTTTTTTACCAAAATTTCTACTTGTTTTAGTTCCAGATGTAGCAGGTCAAGAGATTGAAGAGGTTAGTGCTGCTGTTTCTGCTTGCTGAATCTGCATTTAGTAGAATCACGGAATCATTACTGTTGGAAAAGACCTCCAAGATCATCGAGTCCAACCTTTGACCGATCACCACCTTGTCAAGTAAACCATAACACTGAGTGCCACGTCCGGTCATGGCATTTCACTTTGGAGGAATGCTTTTAAACCCAAAATCTTGGTGATGGGTAAACAGTTTTTAATGTCCGCTGGGAGCAGGTGGGTCCTTCCAAGGATTTCCTGGTGCTGGGGAGTTCACTGCTACCTGGGGGATGTTATGTGTGGCCACAGAAGCAGGTAGAGCAGGGAAATAAATGGTTGATTTAGCAAATGCTTCCCACGGTTAGGCCTGGGTGCTTGCACAGGGGGTGTTTATGTCCTGCACCACTTTTGACTTGGCTTCACTGTCCAATCTTCTCATGAAGCAAACAGATTATGCAGTGTTCTATTCCCCCAAATTTAGTTCATCACTGGGACTTGTAGAGAGACAAAATACCTGTACACTTCCCGGGCGTAATTTTTAATTCCCTAGGGAATTCCCCTATGGTTTTCCCCTCCTTCCTCCATGAAAGCAGGAGCTCAGCAAGCACCAAGCTGAGTGCAGGGTTTCGCAACACACTTGAAGTCATGCAGCAGGGAGGGAGCTCAGCTCCAGGTGCCTGACAGAGCATCAGTGCTGACTCCTCTCCTGCATGCCTAGGCTAATCCACTCCTGTTGCTGGGAGATCAAGACTTCTCCCAAGTGACTACAGTTTCCCTCCTCAAACACGGGGCCAAAATTCCCCAGAAACGCTGCTTCTGCTCATTTCTGAGAGGGCTTTTTCTGTCAGAAAATAGGCAGTGTCAGAAGTTGTCGGAAAAAGCATTGCATTAATGACCTTGTGTCCAATCTGGAAAGTGAAACAAAGACCATGGGGGTCCTGAAAGGGGTTTTTTAAAATTATTATTCCTTGTGCAGATTTGTAGAGAGTTTGTAAACAGAAGCGTGTACTGCACGAGGGAGTCCAACCCTCACTGCGGCACGGACGGCGTCACGTACGGGAACAAGTGTGCCTTCTGCAAGGCAGTGCTGTAAGTGACACGGGGGCATTGAAATAGCAGGGTTTGCCTCAATTTTCATGGATCTAATGATGTTCTTCATGGAGGGGAGGCCCTGTACCGAGGCTGCTCCTCTTGCTTGGACCAGCCTGTGAACCATGCCAAGCGGAATGCTTCCTCCTTCGGGCAGAGTGCTGTGACTACGAGTTAATTTTAATTCATTTCTGGGCGTTGCAGGCTGCGGGTTGCCATGCTGAGAGGCAGCACAGGGCCTGGGAGGCAAATGCATCCTGCCTGTACCTTCCGCACACACTAAACTGATGCACAATTCCCACTGTGTGCCGCAGGCTGCAGCTCTCACTGCCCACACTCCTGGGTACTGAGAAGTGCCTGGAGGAATGTGGGAGCTGAGCCATGCCAAGTTATTCCTGAAAAGTCTGAATGAACTTTGTGGAACAAGACAAGATCTCAGAGGAAGAACAGGATGTCTCTCCTTTTCCTGAGCTCTGTCACCTTTTAAAGGAGATGCAATAGGAGCCATCCCTGATGGATGGAATGGGCCTGCAAAATGTTTTTGCCTTAGCAATCCTTACATTTAGTGTGCAAGCAAGGCTGCCTGGTCCTAGGGCAAATCAGAGAAGAATGAGGAGAAAATGGCCGGATATTCCTTGTGAGGTGCCAGGGACGTACACTGGCACGAGTCAGGCCTGCTGGGATGGATGAGCTCCGTCCCACGCTGCTGTGTCTGCCATTTGCTGCTTGGTCTAAGTCTGTCTCCCTCCTTTTACAGGAGAAGTGGAGGGAAAATAAGATTGAAGCACCTGGGGAAATGCTGAGTCCTCCCTGTGACCGAGCAGCAGGAGCTGAGCCACCGTCGGCCACGGACACGGGAGCAGCCCGTCCTCCCTCTGCTGTCTCTGCTCAATAAAACAAAACTCAGCACGATTCCTTGGCTGGATTCTTTTTTCCGTAATACCCAGAAAAACGCTTTGATCCAGCCGAGCTGGAGTCTGATGCATGGCTTTGCTCTCCTGTGCTGTTGCATCACCCTCCTCCTGGGAAGAAAGGCGATTCCCACGGCTCCCGTGGGCTGTGTCCTCCTGTCCCTACCAGCCACAGCTCCTCTGTCCCGTCCTGCCTGGCAAATTGGCGCACGCTGGGCAGCCAAAAACCACTCCTGCTCATGGGCTCCTGCCCGACTCTGCCCATCCCAGGGAGTGGGTGACAGCAGGAGCCTCGGTTCCTTTCCCAGCCTCCATAGCCGTGTTCCTTCTCAGGGGTTATTGTGGGAGGGTGACGGGAGAGCTGATGAACAGCGTGACTGCAGATGCCTCATCTCCTTTGGAAAGCAGAGACAAGCAAGCTGAGGGTAGGGGATATTGCTCCATTTAAGCCTGCACCCAGAAGATGGCAGGTGGAGGCTGGTTTTAGGCAGAAGCTGCAAGGCTCTTCTTCCCAAATGAGTCTTTTTCCTTCTTCCCTCTAAGAGAACGCTTTGTCTTGAAAACTGTGAACTCGCCAGCATTAGTTTCCTGCTGCCAAGTAGCTTCTCATGCTAATAAAATTATATTTAGAAGAGTGCCAGATTGTATAAATTGTCAATAATTTTTTAAAAAATATTCCCTGGAGCAGAAGAGCTGTGGGCTTACTATCCTCTTCTCTGGGTTAAATTCTCTTTGAATCATATACAGACCTTGACTTCCCCAGCACACACGTTTGCATTTATTTACAATTTTTAATACACAAAGACTTTATTCCTTTCTTCACTTTTCACACTGCTGCCCTCTCTCTTCTTCACTCTGCCTGACAAATCCCTCTTTGTGCAAACACAAGAAAAGTAATTTTACAGTCTCTCCCCTTTCACTGTGCAAAACCCTCACAGGGAAATACTTGTGGCATCCTCTTGTTAAAACATTGGCAGTAGATCAATGGGACAGCAGCTCCTTCATGTTAAACACTTAACTTTCAAAGGGAGCTTTAGATTTTATCATGAGCCTCAGGGGTCAACATCTTTTGCAAGCACCTAAACGCTGAGCACCTAAACCTCTGGACCTTGTTTGGACAGAGCTTGAGCATTTGCCTCTCCTGCCACAATCCCCGCTTTGAACTCAACTGGGGCACAATGCCTAAAAAGAGAGGCCTCAGCAACGTGCTCAGCACACCTAATACCAGCTTCTCCTCTGGTAATCCACATAACCCAATTCTGGCAAATCCTTTGTCATTTGGTAACTTCCCAGGCAGGCAGCCAGTGGTTGAGCTGCACAGGCAAAGCTTTGTGCTGGAGCTGGTTTGGAGCTTCTCTTGGACCAGCTGCCTTTGATCCTGACGTTTTTCCCATCCCAGCCTACTGGATTCTTGCAAAATCTGCCACCTCTTCTTTGAAGCGGACCAAGCCCCTCTGTGGCCCAGTTGTACAGCCTGGGCCCTTGGTTGGTTTTAAATTCAGATGTTGTGTTACTAAACCAGAGCATGGGTGCGATTGACGGGAGCAAGATGCACAAGTGGCCATGAAGAACACATTGGGAAAGTGCCTTTCCTCACCAATCCTCCAGCTTGGAGCAGGATGACCTCCGTGACTTCTCCTACCTCAGTTATCCTGTGATGATCCTGTTACATTGTGTGGCTCTGGACCAGCACCATGTTCAGAGGACAAGAGCAAAAAGACCACATTTTTAAGATGGAAAATGACATTTTAATGAGAGAAGGGCAATTGGGCATCTTTAAGCCTGAGATGGCCCTCAATGACTCCAAAATACTCACAGCATATTGCCATATCTAATCCTTTTTAATCTGGAGGCTGAGATAACAAGGACAGATCACAAGAGAACAGAAATTGCAGAAGTTCACTCTTTAATAACCATCCTGTATTTTGCTTTTTCAGAGAAAATAGCAAATAAAACACCTCCGTGCCTCACAGACCCAACTACCATCTCCTGCACCTGTGCCAGGGAAGTGGAGAGTGGGAGTAATCTGCTTTGAGGAAATTATTTCCCTCACTTGGGGAAGCTTCCCAAAATGTTGTCCTCAGGAGAGGCCAAGAGAGGTGGCGCTCCAGCAAAAGCCACTTCTGCTGTGATCCACCCTTCCAGCTGAGCAGGCACACGACTCCAGTTAACTGGGATGGAAGGGCTGCTTTGCTGGTGCCAGGTCTGTTCACTCCTGGTTTTGGAATGCTGGATTCACCTTCCCAGTGGGGCTGATGGATCCCTGGGACAGGGCGCAGTGGCCACAGGCTGTCCAGCCTGAGCTCCCATCTGTGTCTGGCTGCCTCCCCAGAAACACACACCAAACCAGAAATCAAACCTTCAGCCACTGAAGGTGGAACCACTTTCCTTGATTTTCTTCCTACACCTTTTAAGTTGTGTTGGGTTTGGGTTGTTTTGTTGAGTTGGTTTTCTTTCTGACAGCTTTGAAAGGTGAGTGAGTCATGATACATTTGAGATCTCTCTCAGATAACAGGAGCATCTTCACAGCTCTTTCTCTCCCTGGGGAGGAAGGGGCAGAGGCCGGGGTGGGAGTCACCCCTTGCAGTGGAATGAGGGCCAGGTGCTCCCCACATCTCACTCAGTCCCACACCAGTTTAAATACAGTAAGAATGAAGTCTGTGCGTGTCTCACTGCAAAGAAGCCACTGCTCACAGCTGAGCACCCTTCTGTGACCAGGCCATGCCCACGGCAAGGGAAGGATGCTGTTTCCCCCTCACAGCTTCACTCTGCTGGTGATGCAGCCAATCCTTTATTGTGTCCAGGCTCTTGGCCCATTTAACTTTTGAGCTCAACTGCTTCCTCCTCCTCCCCCAGCGCAGGCACGTGTCACTGTCGAAACTCAGTTGAATCCTTTGCCCTACTTTTTTCCCTTGACATTCACAGCATTTGACAAGGCTTTTCAAGCTGCCATGGGATGATCCAAGGGTGGTGGTGCTGACTGCAGGGTTCCCACAACCCGGCTGGGGAGGAAGTTCCGGACTCGGTTATCATTCCGGTTCACCCTCTTTTCCCGAAGAGAAGCAGGCTGGATCAGCTTGGAAGGGACTTTGGTCCAACCTGCTGCTCATGGCAGGGTTAGTGCTGAGATCTTATCAGCTTGCTCAGGGCTTTACCAAATTTAGCACTGAAAGGCCACAAAGGTGGATGTGCAATCCCCTTGGGCTGCCTGTCCCAGGGTTTGGCTGTCGCTCTGGTAAAGAAACTTTCCCTTGTATCCAATTTCAAGGTCTTTTCTTTCAACTGTCTCATCTCCAAACCATGTGCCACCATGAAGAGTCTGAATCCATCTGCTCAGGAACCTCCTTTGTTGCTGGTCATTGCTGTTATGTCCCCCTGAAATCTTCTCACCAGGCTGAGTGACCCCACCTCCCTCTGCCTCCTCTCACCGAGCAAATGCTCCAGCCCCCAACTCTCTTGGTGGTTTTTCACTTCAGTTTTCCAATGCTTTTCTTATTTTGGGGCAGGGCCTGAAAATTAATAGTGGAGCGGATCCTGAGCCATGGGAACAGGGAGAAGGATTGTTCAGGGAGCAGGGGGGTAGAGCTGTAGGAGTGTTTCAGGGCACTGAAAAGATGAAGATGGTGGCATTTGCAGGGAGCAGCAGGAGGATTTCAGAGTGTATTGGGTCCCTTATGGATTAGAGAACAGCTGAGCCTGCCCTGGGGTGACAGGGCTCCCAGATGCTGGGAATCAGGCAACAGTTCCCTCCATCCCTATCACAGCTGAAGGGCTTAAATAGGAGCCCAGGGGAAGGATTTGTCTGTTTTCATGGACTACAGAGCAAAGAGAAGGTGAGGAGTTTGCTTAGTGGTGTCAGTGTTGGTGTTTGTTTTTTGGGAGTTGGTGGGGGTTTTGTTGGTTTGTTGCTTGCTTTTGTGGGTGGGTTGTTTGTTTTTTTTTCCCCACTGAAATAAACAGTGTAGTTTAGGAGCTTCTCACAGGCGCAGCTGCAGTAATTGTGTCTGGTGTAGGTGTCTTATAAGCAGCTCTAAAAAAGCTGGGGAAGGCTCAGAAAATGTGGAAGACAAGGATTGCCCCGATATAGAAAGGAAGACTGGCGGAGGAGTAAGATTTACCCCTACAGAAATGCAGCTGTGACAGGAAGAGCTGCTTGTTTCAAAGCTCCAAATGAGGTGGTGCTTCAAGGCACCTCTTTGGCTTTGTCACTCATGGGGCAGTGAGGCACAAGGCCTTCAAGAAGGCCAGCTCCTCAGGACTCTGGAGACAGCAGGGCTGTGGCAGAGCTTCAATCAGGAGTTGAAGGATAAGGTCAAAACTGAGCTTCTGCTGGGCCAGAGGGATGCCCTTCCCCTTTTGAAGCTAAAATTGCTCAGTTAATTGTGAGTGAACAGGAGTGTTGCTGTCGTGGCAGGGGCTGGCTCTGACGCTTCTGGCCTTCCCAAGGAATGTTGTGCCTTCCTTTGGCAGGGTGATTTTGGGGAGTCCCCTGTGATAAAGCCATCACTGCCTGGGAGCTGATGTAAACGCATCCTCCGTTTTCAGACATGCCCTAAATCCTTATGCATAGTTACACCAGGCTCCGATTTTGTCTGATTGTGGTGATGCCCCATTAGAAAGGAGCCAGGAGAGGCTGCGGAAGGTCACCCGCCCCCTTTCCCTGTCCCCGCAGCGCCGTCCCTGCCCGGAGGATGCGCCGTTCCCGGGCGTTGGGCTCCCTCTGGTGACCGCCGGGAGCTGGGAACGGGCTGTGGTGCTGCTGGATAGGCTCGTTTTGGAGAGGAGCCCTAAAACCCTCTTTGGGCCGACTTTTGGGAGAAAGTCAGCCCTGCGAAAATGAGCAAAAGGCAGTTTTAGTGTCCCTAGGGCTCTGCTCGAGCAGGATCCATCACCTCCCATCAAAAAGCTCAGGCACAGGGCACAGTCCCCTTCATATAATGGGTAAAAGGTAATGACTTTCTTCGCCTGAGAGTACTCAGTCCCCTCTCTTCCCACAGGGCATTGCTCATCTCTCCTGCAGACCCTGGAGGAAGAAGTTTGGGGACAGAGAATGCAGCTGGGGTGAGTTGGTTTTTATATCACTGTGATTTGGGGGAATGTTTTTTGGTTACTCTGCCGGGTGCAAACACTGAGCTTTAGCATCAGTGCTGGGACTCCGAGCATGACACATTTGCTGCGCTCGCCACTGAGCTCATCTGAGGCCTGGGCTCTGCCTCTGGGAAGGATTTCCCCCCTGAGAAAAGAGACACAACCAGGGGCTGCTCCTGTACCCAGCAGCTGTGGGGCAGCTCAGCATCAGCATCCATGCGGCCCCTGCACCCCAGCAGGGTCTCAGAGGACCTTCTGCTACGGAGCGTGTGCTGCTGTTCGCTGCTGTGTCCGCTGGCATTTCCAGGTCCTGCTTAAAATGGTCCAGGCCTTGGCGTGGGCAGGCTGCAGTACTGCCGATGGACACTGGATGCTGCCACAGACCGGGTGCTTTTATCGTGTCTCTTCGGTGTAGCTCTGGCACCAGGCTGCGACCCCTGAAATGTTTGGTTTTGTTGTTGTTGTTGTGGGTGGTTTTTGGTTTGTTGGTTTGGTGTTTGTTTGTTTGTTTGTTTGTTTGTGTTTTCCTCTCGTAAAGCCCCAGCTCCTGGGCTGCAGTGATGAGGTGAGACCTAAACTTCTACCTCCCGAAATAGATATTTGTATATGCGTTTATATAGTTTAAGCCCTTCTAATATGAGCTCAAATCGTGATTCAAGAAGTAGGCTGAGAAAACTCGGAGACAGAAAAGCAAACTTGTTTGAAAAATCAGCATGGTGTTGTATGGTAGGGGGCAAAGAATTCCAGGGAATTAAACCCCAGGCCCTGTTTTGTTTGCAACTCTGATTAGCCCTGGGACACGTCCTGCAAATGTTGCCCTGGGAGCTCCAGGAGTCTGGCAGATGTCAGATATGGACACAGCTCTATGATCCTCCCTGCCAAGCTCTGGTAATAGCCCTCACTCCTGCTGTCACAGGGCTCTTCTCCTCCAGCTGCTCCAGTTGTGCCAGGGTGTGCTGGTCAAACACTCAGCTTTGACCAGTGAGACCTCACCTCCCCTCAAAAGCAGCTCCGTGCTGTTGAGACAGGAGGGAGGACAAGGTGTAATTAGAGACGAGCCTTAACCCCTGCCCTTAGCAAATGGATAGTCCTCGGCTGATGGTGCTTTGTTCATGAGAACGAAGTGAAAAGCACTTGAGCTTCCCTGCTGTGCCGTGGCTTTGTTGCTGCGTGGATGCTGGCAAGGTGGTGGAAATCTGAGAACCACAGTTTTCCTGTGGGCATTCATGTTTAAAAGGAGAGAATGTGCAGGCTGGGGACTGGTACGGGATCAGTGGGAGGATATCTGGGGTAAAGGAGCAGCAAGCAGGAAAAGTGGGCTCTTGGGGCTAGTGGGAGGCTCTTTATGCCCTCATGGGCAGTGCTGACCCCCAAGGGGTTTCTTGACTTTTGCGTGTTGTGGGTAGGCCAAGCTGAGTGCACTCAGCACTGAGCCTGGGAATCAAAACGAGCAAAAACTTTCCTTAAGATCAGCCTGAGTGGTTCTGTGGCTTTTCTCCAGCAATAGAAGGTTTCTGACACCAGGTGTGGGGATGAAAGCAGAGACAGATGGTGGCTGTGGGGAGATGGGTGTGCAGGGCGCTCTGCTCTGGGACGTGAGTGTGGGTATGGAGCTCTCAGCCCAGCTGCTGCAGCGCGGCCAGGGGCTGGGGGGAGGCAGGAGGGCAGCACCTGCAGATTCCCCTCCAGCCCGGCCCTGTTGCTTTTGGGACACATCTGTGCTGTCTTGAGAAAATCCTCTTGTACCCGTGTTCTGTTGTGACTTAGGAATAGGGAAGCAGCACTGATCCAGGGGCTGAGGAATGGTTTGGGTGAGCACACCTGCTGCTAGGTCCTTGTAGAGCCGGCGAGTGTTCGACACTGGCTGCAGGACACCCTGCCCGTGCTGCCCCTGCCAGGAGAGATCAGGTCACTCCGTGCCACCTCCTGCCCCTGTAAAGCTGCTGCAATCCAGCCATCGCCTCCTAATTGGCTCTGGCAGGAGCTTTAGCTGAAAAGCTCCTGTCTGGTTTCCTTCCAGACTTTGGAACAGCGCTTGTCCCATGCCTGTCCCAAGGCTTCTGCTCACCCTTCTGGAAAGGCAGTGCAGGAGGGGGGTGTAAAATTCATCTGATTCTTATGAAAGATGGACCAGTGCTGGAAACTCTGCCCTTGAGTCTCCCTTTGCCCTGCTTACTGCCTGAATAATCTGACAGCTCAGTAATGTGGCTGCTCTCTGGCTTGATTCAAGTTTCTTTGGAGAAAATACTGTGACTTTCCTTCCCCACTTTCTGGAATTGTGCCCTGTACTCGGCTGAGTCAGGCACTGTGGATCTGTAATTATCTGTGGTGCCTACGTTTCCATTAAGGGATTTTATATGTTAATCTCACAAGATTTAGTGCTCATTTCGGGGTTTTCATCTTGCCGGCCGCCCATAACCTCTTAGTGCGAAGTGCTGGGTTAACTGCAGGGCCAGCAGAGATGCAGGCAGGCATTTCTCCCTCATTCACCCTTATTGCTGATCCCAGCAGCCAGCTGAGGCTCCTGGACCAGCAGGGAGCTGTGGGGCTCTTGGCATGTGCCCTTCAACACACCTTTCCAGGCATCAGAGGGTAATGAATAGCTCTGCATCAGTGATCTAAGTTTAGTGTAGACTCTGATTTTGTAGCATCTCTCAGTTTAAAACCAGACAAACTGTCATAAACTTGGTCAGGGATTGCTGGGCTGAGTGAAAGACAAGCCATGAACTCATTTATCAGTGACAACATTGTCATCTCAGTGCTGTAAAACTGAATGTTATATGTTTTACTAGTTGCAGAACTAAATCTACCTAAATTTACTGAACTGTAGTCTAGCTAAAGTAATCATTTTATCAATGGGTTGTTTGATTCTTTAAAAAAATTTCTTTCTTTTAGTGAACCAACCAAACCAATCATATTAAGGCAAAAGAAAATCATTGTTGCTTACTTAAATTCTTAAAATTTAGGACTACTTGGAAGTGGAAATGCACATACAAAACACAATATTTTGATTCTGTTTAAAGAAGTCAGAAATTTCAATTATTTGCCTGCTTTCTTCTAGCTGCAGGTACTCACTAAATCCAAACCAAAGTAGCTTAACAGCTTCTGAATGTGTTTATCTCAACTAATTTACTATTTGTGGGAGTGGGGATATTACCTAGGTGTAATCACAAATCCTCTGTATCTGAAGCTCAGAATTTCCTTCAAGTGTTAGACACCAATTATTTTGATTTTAATTTCATACCATTTGTTATAGAAAAAGATTTTGCAACATACCTGTTCTGTCTAGTCACATCTGTAAGGGATTAATCAGATTTAAAAAAATCCCACATCACTTTATCATTTTCATCTCCTAGGCAGTTTAATGCACTTAAATTTTCCAAAAATGTGTTCATTTTGGTCCTGATTCAAGAAGTATCCATCATTAGGACAGCAGAGGGACCCAAAAGTGCATCAGTTGCAGTTTAAGTGTCTGCTTGAAATTCTGCTCATGTTCCCCCACTAAACTGATGCAGCTTTCACTGCTCACAAATGTCACACACACCCCTGTATGTCATGAAATGTGAACTAAAGATAGAAAATTGGATAAACAATTGTAAGTTTTGCAAAATACAATTCTAGAGCCACCTCATCTTGCCACAGGAACCAGGGTGTCTTAGAAGAAGAATTCAACTAGAATTTGTTGAATTTACAATATTCTTACTGTGCCACCATTTGTTTTTCCAGTATGACCCAAACTGGGGGGGGAAACACCTGAGGGATAAAGTTGGGTGTTCACCAGTGGAGCTCTTGGCTTGTAGCTCATCAATCATGCACAAAGCTCCTCCAGCCCCTCAGTCATTCCCATGCCACAGCACAGTGCCTGCCATGGAGCAGGAGCCCACTGGGCCAGCGAAACAGAGATGGAAAGATACAACACACCCACACCAAGAAACTTTTAAGAAGTGAGGGGGGAAAAAAAATCATAGAGCACTGAAAAAACAAAGCCTGGAAGGAGGCTTTTACCCACAGTGTTATTATGAGAACATGCTCAGAAGTAGAACTCTTGAACGAGCTCAGCACTGACACCCATTTTTTTATTCATCTGTGGATGTTTTCCTCCAAAGTGAAACAATTTAAACAAGTTTATTGACCAGCCTGTGAACCATCACTCATGCCCAGCTGTCTGGCCCTGCAGTCTGTGCTCCGGAAGGAGCATGACAGATCCAACTCAAAATCCAGGGGTTGATCTTGCAGCAAGTAGAACAGGCTGGAGATGAAAACCTGATCAGATCTGAAGGTTGAGATGTTTGACTCAGGAATTTATAGTGAACTTTGATGCCCTGGTCCTGAGTTTGACTTGCTTTGCTCTCAAGAGCAGCACAAATAGTGAAGAACACTGTTGAATACCGAATACTTTAACACCACAGATATTTGGTACTAAAAATCGAATGCAACCTTAGTGTTTCAAAACACCAAGGTCAAAGTCTTCTGCAGTGTTGCTGGGGGAGGAGGGGACATCACTCAGCAGCAGTGACCGTGCAGGCTCTGCTCCAGGTCACCCAGTCCCCTTCCACGCAGGAGCTGCAGCCAAACCTGGCCCCTGCCGTGATAAATGATAAAAGCTGCTCTTTTCTGATGTATAAACACCTTGACAAATGGTGAGGTGTGAGCGGAGTGGGTGTGCAATTCCAACTAGGCAGTTTAAAGGAAAATAGAAAACACAACAAAAACTTTCAAGGGGTGTTAATGACGCACTTTTTGCTGTGCCCAGCACCCCAGCCGTAGTGCTCTGAGCATTATGCAATTTGAGAACAAGCTCCCTTTGACTTGTACCCATTCTTAACAGAAAATGAATTGGTGGGAAAACTATTTGCTAGGAGAGAAACAGAAATTAATGGCATGGCATTGTATGTGACTGTGTGTGGCAAGGACACAGGCCAAGCTGGGCACGGACTCCTGAGAGCTAAATGAGCATCCAAGTGCTCAAAGCAGCATCAATGCATCTCCAGAAATGAGCAAACTTCCTAAATAAGCATAAATAATGAAGCTCAGGGCTGTATGAGAAAGCTCATCAGTGTATAAATAGTTCATTTTGAAGTTTCCTATTATAAAACACCATCAGAAAAGGGCTGATGCCTGAATGAGGTTGAGGCCTTGTGTGATTATCAGTGATTTAAAGGATAATGGGGGATGCTAGAGATGGGCTGGGAAATACAAGTCTAAAGTGGTGTGGTGCAGCAGATGAAGCCAGGAGAGTCACACTTGGCACTGTGAGCCCCCAGAGCCATTTTTCAGCATTTTCAGGAAAACATCACCAGAGCTGTTCACCTCCCATCACGAGGCCGTTCTTGTTGAATCTTTGAGGCTGCTTGTTTCTAAACCATGTCCTTGCTCGTGCAGAGCCCCTTCAGAGTACAGATGTCAGCACCAGTCCCTGGTAACAAGATATTGCCCATATTGCTCACACAAGAAACTTGTAATGCCTGCAAGATGTCCCTTGTCTTCTCCAGGATAGAGCAGGATTTTTATCTTCTAGTCCTGTTATTCTGTCAACTTTTTCTTCTCACTGAAATTTTTCTCTGTCAATCCCCCAGCCAAAGCACTTCATCAGGCACCCTACACTGGGTGCAGCAGGTGCTAATATCCACTAGTACCTGCCACAGCTGCTGCAGTGACAACAGTGAAATGTCCAAGGATTCTGCCTCTTCATCCAGCATTTCTTGTTTTAAGCAGCTTTAATGAATCGGGAAAACGGTGTACTTTTCTTTAGCCTCTGAAATACAGTTTTTACCTGGCCTTTGTCTTCTTGGGAGCAAGTATTCAGCACTTCTCACATCAGTCTTAAATACAGCCTGAGCAGACAGAGTGGAAAATTGTCTTAAACCCTTTGGCATCCACTTGCTGTCAGTTGAATGTCAAGTGAGGAATAAAAATTGGCAACTAGCTGTAGATTTCACAGTCATGCAGCAGGATTTGTGGAGCTGAATTTGCAGTTCAGTTCCTGGCTTCAGCTGTCACTCCATGTACCTCCAGTGATGAGCATCCATGCCACAGTGAGGCATTGGAGTTGTCAGATATCCAGGGCTTACTGAAATAACTTCATTTGGAAATGGGCTGTCTCCTCTGGTCTGAATAATCAGACAGAACAACATACAAAATGTTTGACATGTACTGGGAGCCTGGGACAGTCTCTGACACATGAAAATATTTGGAATAGTTCAGGCTCCATTTAATGCTTCTCCAGAGTTTTGCAGAACAGTAAATTATGAGCTCTGTAATTAAGCTGTATGCTCCCTCTCTTTAATTATGCTTTCATACCATTTCTTTTAATAGAGATAGTGAAAGCCGTTGATCAAATACTTCTCAGGCACCTCAATATAATCTAAAAGGAAAGTAAATGTTAGCAGGGAATAAACTTTTAAACCTTGCTGTCCATAGTTATTCTCCAGACTTAACTACATTTTGGAAATACAAGTAGGTCAAAACTGCCTTCCCTATTGAAGAGGAGAAACAAAAATCAGCACAGGTGTTTTCCTCTGCATTTATGAGCAATAAATACATTGTTTTGGGGCTAAGCAGAAAACTACCCATTTATCCTTGCAGTTACTCTGGTAGCTTGGCACAGTCACAATGTAGGTATAGCCCTGAGCAGTCCTGGAGTGCAGCAAGGAGCTGCTCTGTGTGACCCCCTCCCACCTTCCTGAGCACCTCCAATTCTTTCATTACAGGTTATTAGACCTCCCTGTTCCCTTTAATGCTATTCCTTTTAGCTTCTGCCTGTGGACTTTCCCAGGAAGACGCTGAACTCCTTTCTGAACCTGCTGATGCCACCTGCCTCCACAACAAACCAGGGCAACAAAATCCAGATTTCTTCCCGCTGCTTTTACCATTTTTAACCCACTCTCCTATCAGTGGCCCCTGATTCTTGTACTGTCATTTGAACATCAGACTTGTGCCTGCCTTAGCCACAGCTTCATGACTTTAAAAATCTCAGCCATGTCTCAGCCAAGTAAATCCCAGTAGCATTTTTAGGAAATAACCAAATCAAACTGCAAGACTAGTCTTCAAATAGAAAATACGGTAAGGGAAATGATATTAGTCATAAAAGACATAACAACTTGTCAGCAACAGCTCTGTGTTACCACCACACTGAGATCACACTCTCATGTTCCAGCTCAGCTTATAAAAGGGGAGTGCACATCTCCTTCAGATCAGTGAATACTCTCAAATTCTGGGATGAAATCCCTGTGTCAAAAAATCAAGTTTGATTTTTGAAATGTTCCTCATATAAAGCAAAAGAAATGAGTATTGCTCATTCACTGTAACCTCCCACAGGCCAACTTTGAGCAAAAAAAAAATACAGGCATGTGTTTAAATACATTCCCTCGGTTTGGTTTTCTCTCTGCCCAGCACAACAAACTCCACAGCTGATTTAACTGCAATGCCTTGACTTCTTTCCACCGCCTAAAGTCAAAGGAATTCCAGTGCACCATACACCAGTCCTACATCCCATGATTGCTGCTGCAGCTTTTCCAGGAAAGGATCACTGTTCTAAGCTCAGGGATTCTCCCTGTGCTGTCTGCACAGGGGTCAGGCAGCTCCTCCATCAGAAATCAGCTCCAGGAGACGAAACTGCACATCTTCACCCTCCACACTTACCTAAACCACCACTTTTATGCATCAGGTTTCTGGTTTGCTCGTTTCAAAGGCAGCTGGGGTTGGCACTAAAGCGCACAGAGCCCTGGACAAGCAGCTGGATGTTCTGTGACAGGTCACTGAGCCGGAGCCTCGCGTGCTTGTCCCACCCAGCAGCTCATTTGTGCCGCCTGTCCCGACAGCCTGATGCGCTGTCAAGGCTCCTTTCCTGGCCAGCCTGGTGCTGCACGATTCAGCACCACTTCCCTAATCCAAAGAGGCACATAACCAGTCTCTTACTCAACTCTTGATGCAAACTCGGCGTCTCTGGAATCCAAACAAATCCTCCAAAACCGCCCCAAATTAATATTATCGATGGTTTCTCTGTTATGCAAGCTCACTGTTGAAGGCAGCACAGGACACAAAGTATGAAAAAGGTATTTATTATTTACACAACTGCTATAGTTCCTTAAGAACAATATATACCATTTTTTATTTGAAAGGGTCAGTCTTCTTTCAAATCCATGAACTGCATAATGCACAAGTGTTGGAAATGCCAAACAGCAGTCACATCACACTTCTATAGTGCAGGCATAAGCAGCGCAAGTAAATGATATTTTAAGAACAGTATGGCTGAATATCGTATTTAAACACAGTGTTTGCACTTAGACAAGATTTAGCTAGAAGAGAACAAGGGTTTTGTTCATGCTTTGTTAGGAATGTGACTTTCCCATCTGAGGTTTAAACCCTTTATCTGACGTACAGGGATTTTTCAGGCAGGCTGCTTTTCACTGACCAAGTAACAGTGGGTTTCTCTCTGTCCAACTTCAATCTTTTGTTTTCCAGTGAACACTGCTTTATAGTACAAGTTCACACACCGGGGCAAACTGCCCACAGAGGTGGTACTTTCCCATCTTACTGCCTTGCACAGAGAAACACTGACATACTAATACATACCAAAATTAGACAACTTGTAATTTATAGACTTAAATACTGGAGTGGGAGAGGGAGACTGTTTCTAAAGATGGAGGGAATAGAGGACTTATACAATTCATACACTGCCAAGGTTGGCTTTTAATCAACTTTTTTGGTCTAAATATTTTTTTTTCCTAGTCTCAGAATGGTTTTGGTCTTTGATGGTTATGGTTGTACTTCAGCAGCAAAGGAGAGGAAAGTATTTTGAGAAGTAACACCAGAACTGAATGCAAGAAAAAGCCACTGACTTGTTTCTCCCACTTTGAGCTTATTGCTGTGATCTTTTAAAAAACCCACAACCAACCAACTGGAAGACCAAGTTTAGCAGTCGTTCTGGCATTGGGTCCAGTGTCCAGCACTATTATACTCTAGCACAAAAGCAAGGAAAAGTCCAATGATCTTAGTGATGTTCCCTTCAATTCAGTGCCACACAGTTTTATTAGTGTTATTGTCCTTGCTTCTTTGAAAGATACCTGAAAGAAACAAAAGTACAGCTTTTCACCAAGTAAGAGGTGGGCACAAATAAACCTGGGAGCTTAAGATCAAAGTATGACTCTGCTTTCTTTTTTCACCAACAATCCTCCTACTGACAACCAGAAATTGGAAATGCAATCAATATCACTAATGATTTGTATTTGATTTCAACATCTTTCAATTCCATGATAGGTTATCTTGCACTAATTCAAAGTCGTGTTTTAGTTAGACTCTATCAGGCTTTTTAAACAAAAGAGAGGAAGGAAATGGAAACCTGTTTCATTCTAAGAGGATGGAAAATTACATCAGTTGGAAAAGTGGCTTTTATATCCTTTAAGATAAAAAGGCCCATTAGTAAATGGCACTCCTTCAAATGAATTCAGGGCTTTAATGAACTGATCCAGCATAACCTGAAAAGAACAGCCCTGCAGCAGCTTCTCTGGAGAATGTGAGTGGCTCTGAACTGCTTGTATTCTGATCTCACAGATCTCTTAGCACCAGAGCTGGAGCAATCTGGCCTCGTGGTGTGACACTGAAGGCTTTGCAAATACTCCAGGAGAAAGAATCCAAGCGATTTCACTGACAGTGTGAAATATCCAGTGAATCTCACTGCTTTCAAGGTTTAACATTTCACTTTCTGTTCTAATCAGAAAAAAGGAATTGTATCAAGCCTGTAAGGCTGTTTTCTTAAGCACTGAAGGAGTGGTTTTCCAACAGCTTTTCTTCACATGCATTAAAGCTTCAGGCTGTTGCATAAAACCATTAAGAAGGATTTTGCTTGAGCAGTTGGAAAATTCTTGTTCATAAGACAGTAACTTGGAGCTGGGGAATCCTGACCCACCCTGGATGGTGCCTGAGAACCACACTAACACCACCCTGAAGGAACTGCCAGAAAAGTTGCCTCATAACAAAGGAGTTGGGATGTGAAGCCACAGCCTAACTTTGCAGGGGTGGAAAGAGAGAGATTTCCAGGGACCAGGTTCCTTCAAAATTCTTTTCCTTTCAGGAGGCATAATTGCATAATTGGCAGTGCTGAATATTGGAGAAACATGAAAACCCAGATGCATTCTTATCATCGTAGTGAAGCTGCCCCAACACCACAGCCCTATTAAAATTCTCCTCAAACTAAAGGACCTTTATAACTTTAAGTTATAAAGTTCATCAGTTCCATTGTTTCTGGTGTTTGTAGAGACAACCTCAAACAAAACACAGGGGTCAGGGACAGAAGGGAGCAAGAATTTTGACTGTGTTCTTACCTTTCCCAATGTTTGTGATTTAGCTCCAAAAAGTCATCTAATTTTGCTATTTCTTTGAGGTATTGGGTGAGCTTTAGAAGCTCCTTGTCTTTATCCCGATTTAAATGTGCTTTCATGAAAGGCCTTATCTATACAAAATAAATAAACTGGGTATAACCATTTGCTCACAGAAAGAAAAATGCTTAATCACTTAATCACTTTAATCACCTGATTAAAATATATTTTTGGCACTATGACAAGTTATAACTTTTCACAGGTAAGAGGAGGAAAAACCTTTTCCAGCAGTGGTCAGATCCAATTTGTCCTGTTCATGCAAACTGGAGTGAGAGGCTTTTACCTTGCACCAACCAGGAAGAAGTTTCTTTTCTCTTGCACTTCTTCAAGCCTTCCCCTCCCAGACAGCCTGATACAATGATCTGGAACAGACTGCCACATTTTCTAATTGATCTCACAGAGATTTTTGCAGCGGGGGGTCTCAGTTCTGCATTCTGAGTTGTGTGGCATCATTGGAACCAGATGCCTTTTTTCAACAAAAAGCTTTTGACTACAAGCAGAGCTGCTGTGGGAAGAGATGTCAGAAGCAAAGCTTATCTGACAACTGCTTTAAGCTTGGAACACATCATTCCTGGGCCTTGTTTTAGTGACTCAGTGCTCTTGTCTGCAGCTGTTAACAACACTTTGACAAACACCTTTCCAGTCTGAGCTAGAGGGACCTCTCTGCATAATCCCCTCCCAGCCAGATCTTTGCTATTCCTGATTCTCCTTCCTATCAAGATCATCTTGTTAGACCTCATTAACTGCTCTCCTCTTCACATAATGGATACTTTCAGAGAGATACCATCTTGGATTTCTGCATTTGAAAACATCTTTTTCTTTTTTAGAGGGATTTGTGCAAGGTCCTTTAGTACCACACTGATGCCTTTTAAAAGTTAAAATCTAAGACAACAACACTGCTCTACCACCATATGTATATAGAAATTTATGCTGCATTCTTCTTATCCAGAACCAGCAGTAATAACAGAGCATACTCTGGTTGACAGTTGTATAAAATGAAATATTTGCTGGTGTGCATTCGAAATGGCTCAAGGTACAAATTACTTCTCATAACAGAATACTTGTGATTATCCTGTCATACTATCATGTACAAGTATCAAGTATCTGTATCATGTACATGTATCAAGTACAGCTACTTGTTATTTGACTTATTTTTGAATATGACCACTCTGGAGATTGAACATCACATATTTCAGTGGTGCCTGTCAGCAATGCCCAGCCTGATTACAGCTTGCAGAAACAACAATTTCATCAGTTTTGGTAATCTCTTAAACACTCACTTAATAGTGACACAAGGTTTACTTAATAGTACTGTTAAGGAAATACTAAGCCAGACAAATGGCGTTGTAAATTAAAAAAAATAAAAAAATATGCATCCTTACTAGTTAAGAATAGTCTTTCTTTATGCTACAGCAAAGGAGTAGGAGAAAGTACTACTTGAAGTATCAAGAAGAAGTAGCAATAAATGAAAATTCCAGTTTAAATTACCTTGAGGCCATTCTGTGGGTTCATCAGGAAGTTTCGGCCAATATCATCAAACATAATAGTATTTTTTTTGCTGTAATACTCTGAAAACTTTCCCCAGATAACACCAAGAGGCTTCACCTGCAAATACAACACAATACAAGGTATCTGAGGTAAATCAGATCATATGCAGAAGATGAAAATATCATCTATAGGAACCTGAGTCCAAACTTGAATGGACACTTATATTCTTTTGCTTTCCCATTAGCAAGTAGTTTGGCTTTAACAAAGGAAGAGATGTGAAATAATGCAATATAAATACCCCCCCCACACTAAGGAAAACCTTTCTGTTGGTACCAAGTTTTCTTGCAACAGTTACCTACTGTTTGATTTGGAAGCTGTGACATCTAAATATACCACTCAAAACATTAGTAGAGACTTTCAGTAGGAAAAAAAAATCTCTGGTTCCAAGATTCTTGCATGAAAACTCCAGAACAACTTTTTTTGTTGAAATTTTAAAGGGGCGTGATAAAATGCCAGCTGAATGCAGAAAAACATAGGAGAAAACCAGGTACTCACATCTATTAGTCCTCTCCGAGGAGTGTGCACTGTTATCATGGCAGCACTGTCCAGCATG
>WEIT01021189.1:8901-19257 GCA_013389985.1 Dryoscopus gambensis
GCCAAGCCGTGGGCGCCGGGGCTCTCGCCCGGCCCTAGGTGCCGGCCCTGGGCTGTCCGCGGAGTGCGGGAGGATCGGCCTCGAATCAGCCGCGGCGATTTCCTTGAAACCGTATTCCTGACCGCACAGCACCGTCCGCGGAGCCAGAGCTGCAGGGATGTTGTGGCAGGCCGCACGCAGTCGGCTGAAGCTCCTTTATGTTTAAACTGGAGTTTTAATATCACTGAGCTAATAAAGTGTTTTAATACGTACACTGCCCATAAACATAGGAATAAGTGCTTTTCAGTGCCCCCACACGATTCAGATTTTCGTTGTCCAAGTGACTATATCCACCTTTTAGCCTATCAGTAATGGCTAGGTGTGTAACACTTTAATGTTTGTAGCTCAGAGGATGAGGTGGATGTGCTCCTACATGGCACTCCTGACCAGAAGCGGAAGCTGATACGGGAGTGCCTGACTGGGGAGAGCGAGTCTTCCAGTGATGATGAGTTCCAAAAGGAGATGGAAGCAGAACTGAACACCACCATGAGGACCATGGAAGGCAAATGGAAGTCACCGGAAATGGGTAAATCACGCTTAACATCTGCCTGCATATGAAATCATGAATTATGTGTTAATGGCCAAATCATCTTTAGGTTTTGGTTGTGCAATTAAGAATACGTAGCAATATTTACACCACCACATCCATACAGCACAGAATAGGAATTTTGGTGCAGAGTGGCTTTGACTGCTTGGCAGTTCATCTAGGTATTTTTTGAACTTCTGTGGCCCTGAAATTTTGGGGGGCTTTTTTTAGTGGATTTTATTGTAATGAAGTTTGTGAAACAATGTGCCCAACCTTTATTTCTTTCACATGACTAAAGATGTCTTGTATGTATTATGTAGGGCAGAGAGAGGCATATTTAATGTAGTTAGGGAGTGTTTGGAGAAACTTCCCATCAAACTGTACCTGAGATTCAACTTCAAGGGAAGGGGAGCAACTTTGCTCTGAGAATGGCTATAAATGAATAAACACAAGTGATGTGAATGATAAGGGTGTGGGAATAATTTGGGAGAGCTGTTACTTAACACACCCAGGTAGAACGGAGCACTCTGGACAGAGTAACTTGAAAGTAAAGGTTTGTTCTGGGCTATATACTTCCTGTCATTTTAGTGGAGTGTTCTTACCGCTTCTGATTTCACCTGTAGGTACTTCCTCAAGTACTGGGCTGACTGGATCTGCCAGCACTTCAAAATACTATGATGACATTTACTTTGATTCGGATTCAGAGGATGAAGATAAAATAGGTAAATGACAGAGGCGAGAGGAGGGTGTCTTTATAGTACCACTCACTCAGACCCTGTAAAATCCTCATGGCAGGGGGGTCAAGAGGCTGTTTTTGAAGGCAGCATTTTGCAAGGGAATTACCAGCCTGTATCATCTCAGTGTAGTTCCTGCAATTTTATGATGTATCCAATGTAATGCTTCAGGGTCACGCACTTGGAGGAGAGATGAGCCAGGCCTTTAAGTTTCAGTTTAGATTTATTGCAAGGATGGAAGATGAAAATTGGAAATTGTTTATTTTGATAATTTGTGTCTGATGGATAGAACATGTTCTTGCACAAATTTTTCCAGATACGCAGGATGTCCGGAAAAACAGAAAACATCAGCAACGTCGGATTCTCTCCAATGATGAGCTGCTGTATGACCCAGAAGAAGACAGTAGAGACCAAGAGTGGGTAGACTCACAGAGGAGAGGGTAAGCAACCATAAACAGTTGAATTGTAAGATGCTTAACATCAACTGAATATTTTAAATGAAAATGGTAAATATAGATAAAAAGCCAATTCTGCCAAGTCCATGCAATGGAACTATTTTTTATATATAACTTAGAGCATAGAAAACTTAAAAGCCTGTAAAATGTTTTAGATATATGTAATGGAAGTTGAGTCTTCAAAACTACACAAAACTTCAAAATTTTTAAAATCAGGATTTCCAGATTCTGTAAGCCAGTTTTGTCTGTAGATCTCATCTAAACAACCATGCTGTGAATTAAAATGTTGCAAGATAATTTGATTGCTGATTAATATCTGTTCCTGATAAAACCTGTATTTCCAGTTTTGGAAAACTTTGAATTTAGCAAGCCACAAAATGTTCAGAGAAAACAGGAACAATACAAAGCTACTTTATTGAGGATCTTTTGAAGGTTGAAGTAGAAAAATGTTTGTTTGAGCAGAGGTAAAATTTTCCACATAAATATGTTGTATAAGATGATGTATGTTGCCTGCAGAGATTGCACTTGAGACACCTGCCTTGTCAGAGGAGAGGGTTATTAGGCACAAATTCTTATGCCAGATGTATTTGTCTCACCAAATTAAAATACTCTGTAAATGAAATTATACTGGTATGTTTTCCCCTCACCTTATGATTTATGTTCTTTAAGTTAATGAAAAAGGTGTCTAGAAGGAGCCAAGTATTAATTGGTGTATTTTAATGCAAAGAAAGGTTTGACACTTGAATTGATATGACCAACAGCAGGGGCATGTAATTTCACTTTTTGTCTCCCTTTCCTCCTCTCTGGAATTGGTAGGTACCGTAACCAGAGAAGAGCGCCACAGCAGCGGCAGGCAAAACCTGCACCTGTTCCAAATAGTGATGCTGTTCTGAATTGCCCTGCTTGCATGACAACGTTATGCCTGGACTGCCAGAGGTAACAATAATGAACAATAAGGAGTCTTTTTGTAATGTCTTTTTTTTGGCCAGTAGTAGTATTAGTTTATTCTATTTGATCTATGGATTGTTAACAACACTGTCTTGCAAGGTGGCCCTAGTAAAGAGAAGGCAGGTAGATGTGAATCAGATTTAGGGCTGGTTGCTGGTTTGGAAGAATGATGATCTGTTTAACTTGCAGTGTGGAGATGTGGAAGAATAGGGTGCAATGTTAGCATAGTGGAGAAGGTAAACTTTTCAAAAAATAATTATCATGGAGACTCAACAGACATTTCAAGCAGATTGGGGATTTCAGAGATACCTATCTATCTATATATATATTTTGGCTTGATGTTCAGAAGCATAAAACAATTTGAGGTTATTTTTGTCTAAAAGTGCCTTGTTGAAGGAGGATTAAGCAAACTAAAGAGAGTGTATTCTTACTTGGTTTGAGTCTTAGCAGTTACAGTTTTGAGTGTAGTTACATTTAAAAGTGCCAGGAGGTATTCAGGTGAGAATCCACAGTGTGTTTTGCCACTCTTCAGTATCTGACTACACTGCAGGCCTGGTTAGTGCTGCTACCCCACGCTACGGAAAGGACTCTAGAACTGGGAGTAAAGTAGAAAGAAATCTTCTGGAATGAGGAATAAACTACCTGACATTTATTGAGTTTTTCTGGTGATTGGGGATGAAATTCCACAACAGCCTAAAATCATCTAAGTACTGGGTCCTGTTTTTCTCTTTGCTTTGCTGGCTCTGGTTCTTCTTGACCCTGTTCTATAGTTAAGTATTTCAGTTTGCTAAGCTGACAGATAACTCTATATTTTTATTGTCAGGCTGGTCTTTCCTGGGTTTAAACAACTGAAATAGCTCAGCACAGTGTCACACAAGCAGTAAGCCAGCAGAATTTGAGAGTGGACTTCTGCAGCCACTGTTTCATTGATTTAGGCTGCTGTAAAATTGCAGCCCAAATTGCGTTAAATTGAACTACAGCACTGAATTTTGCTATATACTCCAGATACACAGTTGTTAAGGCTGATGACAGCTGAAATTTTGTTCTATGTTTTATTACAGACCTGCTTCTTCTAGGGTGATGTGTTGATGATGTTATTTATAAATAAGGAATTTCAGACTTGTACGACATTTTAGGATGTCCAGTAGTTAGTGCCAGTAGTTGAGTCATATGCACCCACAGCTTCCTGATCTTTTGCCTATTATCAGCTATATGAAGCAATGCATAATTCTGCAGTACCAATACCACTGTACTCCAGGGTGTTTTTTTCAGCAACAGCCAGTATTTTTTTTAAATGCCTTTAAAAAACAACAGATGGCTGCAATTCTATGTTTTTATTATTTTTGTAGCTGTGACTTCTGTTTATAAAATTCCTATCCATTTGGCTTTCAGCCTTTTGGCATTTTACTTCCTATCGTTATTCCCATTTTCAGTGGTGATAACAGATTTCTTGGAAGCAGAGTTGTATGAATGATATGACTTGCGTTTTCTCCCTTTCTCCATAGACATGAATCTTACAAAACACAGTACAGAGCAATGTTTGTGATGAACTGTGTTGTTAACAAAGAGGAAATACTGAAATACAGAAAGAAGGTAAAGAGAAGAAGTAAGAAAATGAAGCACAGCAAAGAAATTGGCTCTGTACAATCAAGTCAAGAAGAAGAGGAAGTTTATCATCCAGTATTATGTACTGAATGCTCAACTGAAGTAGCAGTAATGGATAAAGATGAAGTTTTTCACTTCTTCAATGTTCTGGCCAGCCACTCCTAATGAGCAAATGCAGGGGGAAAAAATCTTCTGCTGTTTTTTAAGAGCGTGGGAAGTGTAAGAAACGCAGGCATGCTAGCCTTTTTAAGATGTGGTCTTGTAAATGTACATTTTCATCTGAGAACTTTATAATGGTTGGACTTTTTGCAAAGTTTATAAAAGGCATATGGTTAATTGCGTGTATTTAAGAGCAGTATTCTTTCCCACCATCAGGCAGTTGCATCATTGGGGATTAAAAATTTTGTAAATACCATGTAAGATCTGTATATTGTGATCATTTGCTGTATATAGACACTATCCATTCATTATCTCCGTGTGTATTAGAACTGCTTCTTGGAGTAAATACTTTATAGTAACTGATTTTCCACAGCTGCATTGGTTATATTTATAGCAAGGGATAAACACCTTTCAGTCAGGATGTTTGATGTCCTTCGGCTGTTGTTCTTGGTAGACTTGCACACAGATGTAGTCTGTGTTACGGTTTTACCCCAGCTGGCAACTAAGCCACACAACTGCTTGCTCACTCCCCCCACCCCCTTCCCCAGCAGGGAGGAAAATTTGGACCTGCAAACCCGTGGTGAGAGGAGCCCACACTAGAGCCTAGAGCAGGTGTTCGGGTAGAACTTGTGACCCCGTGGCAGACCCATGTTTAGCAGGCTGTGCCTGAAGGACTGCACTCCTTGGAAAAATGACCCACATAGGAGCAGTTTGGGAAGAACTGTTTCCTGTGGGATGGACTCACATTAGAGAAGTTTGTGGAGTACTGTCTCCTGCGGGAGGTACCCCACAGTGGAGCAGGGGAGGACTTCTCCCAAAGCAGTGGCAAGAATAATGGGTGATGAACTGACCGTAACTTCCATTCCCTGTCCCCCTGCACTGCTGGTGGGGGAGGAAGTAGAGCCCAAGAAGGAGGGAGAGTTGGGGGGAAAGTGTTTTTAACATGTAAAGTATTTCTCATTATCCTGCTCTGATTTTGTTAGTAATAAATCCAGTTAATATCCCCAGGCTCAGTGTGTCTTGCCCATGATGGTATTTGGTGAGTGAGCTCTCCTAATACTTAATTAATGAACGTTTTTCTGTGTTTCCCCTGTCCATATGCAGAGGGGAGTGATAGAGCAGTTTTGGTAGGTGCCTGGTGTCCAGCCAGGGTCAACCCACCACAACAACAGAACTGCTCACCCCCTGCTGACCGATAGCCAGCTTGTCCCTGAACAGCAATCATCTGCCTTCCAGGTAACCCCAGTTTATATACTGGGCAGGATATTCTATCCCTCTGGCCAATTCGGTCACTTGTCCTGGCCATGCTCCCTCCCAATTTTTTGTGGAGCTCCTCATTGGCAGAGCACGAGACACTGCAAAGTCCTTGACTGATCCTAAGTACCACTTGGTGTTTTGCTAGTGAGTAGGGTCAGAGACACAGACACAAACAGACGTCAGCTTAAGGAATAGTGTAATTTGCTATAATGCAAAACTGAAAAGAATCACAGAAGGATAGGCTAAGCAATGCACATAATCCTTAGCAAAGAATTACAAAAGGATAAAATAAGCAATGCACCTAATCATTACTACGAAAGAGTGCCTATAGAGATTAAGAAAGATACATTACCTGTTACCCTAACACTAGACCATCATCCAAGTCCTCAAAACATCAACTGTGGGGGGAAGCTGTCACAGCACAGGACTGGAGAACCACACCCGGTAACGGAACTCCAGTGGTGAGTCCCCCTTGCAGGCCACGAGGCTCCCCCAGTTTAGCTGTGACAGTAGCCCAGATTTTGTACTGTTACACAAACAAGCTGACATAATTTCTAATTTCATTATTCTCTTTGCTTCCCCTTAAACCTCACCAGGGCTCCAAGAGGAACCAAGGGAGTTGTCTTTGACCCTATACCCCCCTAATAAGGCCAGATGTGGCCTGACCTGGTTTCTAGATATGGAAAGGTAAATAAATGTTTTGCCAATAAATGAATACATATAACAATACTTTGTTAATGAGTGAATATATACATAACATTTGGTTGGAATGTTCATCTAGAGGTTAACTTTGGCTCAGGGCCTGTTGTTTGGCTCTTAGTACTTACTTCACTTAGCAACAACCAAAACATGGGAGTGTTCATGAGAATATTATTCTCATACTAAATTCAAGCTACTGACAAGGATATGAACTCCATCCCAGCCAAAACCAGGACACTCTGATAAAGAAGGAATTGTCATGGTATTTGAATTTTTGGTTCATTAAGCTCTCAAAAAAATTGAAACTTTCCTTTATACAGAGTGGAAGATGAGCTTACATTGATTTTGCTGGCATGGACTGTTCTGCCACTGATCATGTAAATCAACATATTAATGCCTAGTAATACAGCTAAATGTTGTACATGTAAATATGTATATGAAGAAAGTACTGGACTTTATTGTCCTTTTTCCTTATGATGATACATTTTAAGAAGAAATTTACAGTCAGATCTATTACCATAGAACTCGTTTGTATGCTTTTTCTGTTTATTTAGTACATTTACAGCTTCTTTATGGAAGCACAAAGAGCTTCTGCTACTTGGTATTTATGTCTGTGAAGCCACTGTATTGTTAATACTGGATCCTTCCCTGTCTTCATTCAGGTGTGTGCCCAAGAGGTGAACTCTTGCTTTCTATTAGTAATTAACATCTCTTTATAGCCTGATATTTTTTAACTCTACTTTGAACAAGGGTCTGTCTGGGAAAAAAAAAAATCTCATCTTTGTATTTTTCCTCGTCATAGTACTAGGAATAACTAGTTATATGTGCTTTGAGGAATTGTCAGAAATATTTGAACTTAGGAGGTAGGAACCTGAATAACATCTTTTGTGCCTTAAATTATAATAAAATCTTGTAACTCTTTTGTTACCTTTTGTAGTCCCTGGCGTGGTATTTTACTAATCTACACACACTCATTTTATGCTGTTACATAAGATTAGGAAGAAATAAACATGCTGGTTCTTCTGTCAGGATTACATGAGAAAAACGCTGAATTACTATTTTCAAATCAGCAGAAACAACCTCTGCTTGATGAAGCAGAGAACTGTTGATGCAGCTGCTGAACACGTGGTTGGTCAATATGATGTGCCTTCCTCTGCATATGAAACCTACGAACAAAATGGAACTCTCCTGGTTCTGAGGCTTGGCGTATGCGTGAGACAAGATTTCAATCTCATCTTTGCTACCTACATTCAGACTCATTAGTGAAGTATCTAACTTGCAGTATCAGATAGCTGTGGGATCATCCGAAGTGGGATAAGTTCTTACTGTGCGCCACAAGCCAAGGGGTGTATACAGGAAATTTTGAATGTATGAAGAGCTGTAGAAGTGGTAGAAGTGGAGGACTTGGTAGAAGTGTGGAGGAACACATGTAATAGGGAATACAGTCTGTGCTCTAGAGCATGCTGGCCTCGATTTAGCTCTCTTCATATTCCGGGTGAGACACAAAGGCTCTCTGTAGTGTCAGGTTAAGGATGTTTGCACTGACCTGCTGGAAACATGAGCACGTGAGAATGTAGTTCAAGGACTCAAGTGTCGATGCAGGTGGTATCAGGAAAAACAATTACGTGATGACAGTCCCTAAGCAGGGGTAGAATGGGGCTGGTGAAGTAGGGGAAACTGTAGAGGAATAATGTCCATTTCCATAAGGGGCTAACTAGCAAAAAGCTCTAATGAGTATGCACCATACCAAAAAAGTGTAAGGGGCCACCTACCTGGTGGGTTAAGGCAGATGTAGGACATTTTGAAGCTGGCATGCCTCTAGGCATTACCTTTCCTCTCATCCCAGGTCCTTTCTTGCTGCTGCATTTTGCTTGCCTTACCTGCANAAGGTAAATAAATGTTTTGCCAATAAATGAATACATATAACAATACTTTGTTAATGAGTGAATATATACATAACATTTGGTTGGAATATTCATCTAGAGTTTAACTTTGGCTCAGGGCCTGTTGTTTGGCTCTTAGTACTTACTTCACTTAGCAACAACCAAAACATGGGAGTGTTCATGAGAATATTATTCTCATACTAAATTCAAGCTACTGACAAGGATATGAACTCCATCCCAGCCAAAACCAGGACACTCTGATAAAGAAGGAATTGTCATGGTATTTGAATTTTTGGTTCATTAAGCTCTCAAAAAAATTGAAACTTTCCTTTATACAGAGTGGAAGATGAGCTTACATTGATTTTGCTGGCATGGACTGTTCTGCCACTGATCATGTAAATCAACATATTAATGCCTAGTAATACAGCTAAATGTTGTACATGTAAATATGTATATGAAGAAAGTACTGGACTTTATTGTCCTTTTTCCTTATGATGATACATTTTAAGAAGAAATTTACAGTCAGATCTATTACCATAGAACTCGTTTGTATGCTTTTTCTGTTTATTTAGTACATTTACAGCTTCTTTATGGAAGCACAAAGAGCTTCTGCTACTTGGTATTTATGTCTGTGAAGCCACTGTATTGTTAATACTGGATCCTTCCCTGTCTTCATTCAGGTGTGTGCCCAAGAGGTGAACTCTTGCTTTCTATTAGTAATTAACATCTCTTTATAGCCTGATATTTTTTAACTCTACTTTGAACAAGGGTCTGTCTGGGAAAAAAAAAAATCTCATCTTTGTATTTTTCCTCGTCATAGTACTAGGAATAACTAGTTATATGTGCTTTGAGGAATTGTCAGAAATATTTGAACTTAGGAGGTAGGAACCTGAATAACATCTTTTGTGCCTTAAATTATAATAAAATCTTGTAACTCTTTTGTTACCTTTTGTAGTCCCTGGCGTGGTATTTTACTAATCTACACACACTCATTTTATGCTGTTACATAAGATTAGGAAGAAATAAACATGCTGGTTCTTCTGTCAGGATTACATGAGAAAAACGCTGAATTACTATTTTCAAATCAGCAGAAACAACCTCTGCTTGATGAAGCAGAGAACTGTTGATGCAGCTGCTGAACACGTGGTTGGTCAATATGATGTGCCTTCCTCTGCATATGAAACCTACGAACAAAATGGAACTCTCCTGGTTCTGAGGCTTGGCGTATGCGTGAGACAAGATTTCAATCTCATCTTTGCTACCTACATTCAGACTCATTAGTGAAGTATCTAACTTGCAGTATCAGATAGCTGTGGGATCATCCGAAGTGGGATAAGTTCTTACTGTGCGCCACAAGCCAAGGGGTGTATACAGGAAATTTTGAATGTATGAAGAGCTGTAGAAGTGGTAGAAGTGGAGGACTTGGTAGAAGTGTGGAGGAACACATGTAATAGGGAATACAGTCTGTGCTCTAGAGCATGCTGGCCTCGATTTAGCTCTCTTCATATTCCGGGTGAGACACAAAGGCTCTCTGTAGTGTCAGGTTAAGGATGTTTGCACTGACCTGCTGGAAACATGAGCACGTGAGAATGTAGTTCAAGGACTCAAGTGTCGATGCAGGTGGTATCAGGAAAAACAATTACGTGATGACAGTCCCTAAGCAGGGGTAGAATGGGGCTGGTGAAGTAGGGGAAACTGTAGAGGAATAATGTCCATTTCCATAAGGGGCTAACTAGCAAAAAAACTCTAATGAGTATGCACCATACCAAAAAAGTGTAAGGGGCCACCTACCTGGTGGGTTAAGGCAGATGTAGGACATTTTGAAGCTGGCATGCCTCTAGGCATTACCTTTCCTCTCATCCCAGGTCCTTTCTTGCTGCTGCATTTTGCTTGCCTTACCTGCAGAGTGTGTTGACAGGAATCACAGGATGTCTTGGTTTGAAAATACAGGTGTCATCTTAAGGAAGGCAGGAGCCTCCCTTGAAATGGAAACTGTAAACTCCCTCCCTCCGAATTATTAGAATTTTGAAATTAAGGGGCTCTCAGGCAAA
>WEIT01021189.1:21362-113128 GCA_013389985.1 Dryoscopus gambensis
CGAGCCGAGCCGGGGGCGGCCGGCCTGAGGCGCCGAGCGCGGCCAGAGGAGCGGCTGTCTCCGCTCGGGACCGAGGCTTGACCCCACCTTGCTGGCGGGGACTCAGCTCCTCACCCTTCCAAACTAACATGCTGCCGGAGCTGGGAATAATCCTCACTCTGGTGTTTCGCTTGTCGTGTCCGGGCGTCTGGCAGCCTAGTCCGTTTCTCCACCGGCATAAGTTGTTACCTGTAGAGTTACGGTAGTTCTGTCTTTTGCACTGAAATCCGAAGCTTTCTGTTAAGTGTCTTTAATGATATATTTTGTATTTTTGCTTAGAGGAAAGTAAATGTGCATGCTGCAAAACCTTGGAAACCTAGGGTTTCATGCTGCTTTGTCACATGGCTTTTATTACATGCGTATTTAATCCTCGAGCTGGTAAATTTGCTTGGCTGTTGTAGAGTGGAAGAACTTGATAGATGCTCATGTAAAGGCATCTATATAAACATTATTTATAGGTTTTCTTCTTTACCTGGCCCTTTCGTACAGACAGTGCATTTTCTTAAGTATTGCTATGGCATTACTAGGATTTTTCTCTGAAATGTGACTGTTTTGATCTTGACTTAAAATGATGTCTCAATATGAATGGCCCTGAGACATCTCCAGTTAAGGCTGAGAGGCAGAGAGAGAAATTAATTAAGACATTAACATAGAGAAGGGTATAAGCAGAAGCAAGAAGCTGCTTTTACTGAGATTCTGCTCAGTTTCGTAAAGAAACTCACATTTGTTACGTAAAAGTGGTTGCCCAAGTTAAAGTGGTGTGATCAGTCTTTTTTTTGTTTTCCTGTGCCAAGTCAGTAGAAATGGAGATTACTGGAAAAGAGAAATAATAAGTTTTTATAGACTTACTGTGCACAATTGTTCAGGTAGGGGTTCTTATGTTGTATTCCGTGTTAACATACCTTCTTCCTTTTATGCCATGCCTGTGTCATCGAGGAAACCTAATTTTTGTTTTCCCTGCAATTATATGAGTCTTGAGTATTTTTTTTCCTTTTTACCTTGTACAAAATATTTAAGTAAATGAAAGTGTGTGCATGTTTACTTTCATAAAACACTTACATTGTAGTTGCTACATAACGTAGAAATGTAAAGAGTGGCACAAGTATCACTTCTGATCTCAGATCACCGAAAATGTTTTCTGTCCTCAAAGTGGATGCTTTGGCCGTAGGTGGGCCGTGTCTGCCAGGTGCTGTATGGATGCAGTGCAGACACAGTGACCTTGGGAACTAATGGTGTGTGGCTGTGCTGCGTGTCACGCTGCTGCCTGTTCTCCAGTATCAGAAGTGAGCACTGATTTGGAAATGTGGATTTATGAGTTGACTTTCATTTTAGTATCTCTTGCTGTATAATCTTCTGGGACTATAAATACACTGAGCAGCTCTAATAGGCACACCTCATACCTCTGCTCTGCCGTGGGTGAGTCAGTCATAGAGCACTTGTTATGCTTGTGCTGTGGAGACTTGATTTCAGGAAAGCGCAGAGCACGCACAGCTCCTCTGGTTTCACCTGTGGAAACTGAGTACTGCTGTCTGTGTTATCACGCTTGTTAATCTCCAGTGTATTTTATAGTGTTTCTGGCTAAGTTTACTGAATCTCTGCAGGTAGTTGGATGAAATCAACAGGTTTTTATTCATTTTGAGTACTTTTGAATTTCTGAAACCTTAAGCTTTCTGAAACCATAATCTCAGTAATCTGATGCCGGAATTTGTTTAGATAAAGCTTCAAGAGCCCCTAGAGCTTGACAAAAGTCCAGCTGTACATATACTTTATAAGCTATTGTGTCAGTTCTCTATATAAGTTTTACAAAAGTTCCCTGTTAGGAGTTCAACTAGTAAAGTGGTCATCTGAAGATTTTTTTAGCTGATAGCTTCATGTGAAGTTTATTTTGCAGTGCAATCTGCTATAGTAAAGTACTAATGAGTGTGTTTAAGTACACACCTTGATTCAAAGCTATGCTGATGCTCTGAGGCTTTGTGAGCGAAGTAGTTAGAGAACATCCAGTGCTATCTGCTTAAAAAGGAAGTCATCCACAAATAAGAATGGTATTATTCTTTTTCGGTAAAGCTACTCATATTATTGTAGTTTTGTTTTGTTTTGGATTTTTGTGGTGGTTGACATTTTTTCTGCCTGGCTGAATGGGGCTGGCTTCTGCAAGACTTGCTCAACATCTAAGATGATGAATGTGGAAATGTGTTTTCTCAGTGCCCATTTTCTGTTCTCCGTCACACTTCCCATGCTCTGGCCTGTCCTCTTGTGTCACTGACAAGGCAGTGGATAACTTGCAAAGCATCCTTTGCAATTCAGCTGATTGCTTCTACTGGCATTCTGGTGTTCAGTAGGTTCTTCTGTGGCTTATAATTGCTCAATACAGTTGATCTTGTTGTTTCAGAAATGTAATGTTATAAGATAGTAACCACTAAAGTTTTGATGCTATAGTTTGTGTCGTCTTGTGCGGTTTATATCTCAAATGCTTTTTTCCTCAACTGTAATTCAGATTCCATGTTAGTTTCCATTGTTGGAATGGCACTGTACACAGGATATGTGTTCATGCCTCAGCACATCATGGCAATATTGCACTACTTTGAAATTGTGCAGTGATGGAGAACGTATTTTCAAGAAGTAACTGGGCTTTGAAATCTGGTCTGCAAAGAAGAATGAACCTCTTAGTTTTAACAAGATTTCTGCTGATGTCCAAAAGACACAATTATGACTCTGAAGACTAGGAAATGAGATATGTAGAGCAGGGATGTGAGATCTCCCCTATGTTGTGTTCATTCCCTTTAATTTTACAAGATATACCCTTGTATAGTAGTTTTGTCTACTTTAACATTGTGATTGTACTTTGATATCAGTATTTTCTTAACTTTGTGACAGTTTCAATATTGCACTGTGAAAGCTTTTCTTAATTGTAATTTTGAGTAAATCTTAATTGCCTTCTATTTTTAATCAGAAAGTCATCTTATTAAATGGGGCTTAAAGCTTTTGCTATCGTATGGTATGTATTTGCCTGGATATTTCTATTAATGCATTTTGTAAGAAAATACATCTAGATTCATATTAGAGACATGGATATATTCATCTAATGCTACTTACGAAAGTTAGTTTGTATGACTGAACTCAGGTGTACTGTTTGCTGTCCAGACTTTGTTCAACAGTATATTTGTGCATATCACCTGCATTTGGAATTAGCAATTATTTCAAGTTTCTGTATTCTGTCAGTTGGAGGAGGGAGGGGGAGCTGAGGGACTGAAGCAGAGTGAAGACTGCATTTGTTATGTTTGAAGTAGTGCTATGGTTCTGGGCTCTATCTGGGTGGGAGGAGAAATGGACTTTTCTTTACTGGCATTGGCCCACGTAAGGCTTTGGGATAGCACTTTAAATGAACCCTGTTTTTCTAGCTACCAATTTAATTGTACTTTTACAGGATGCTTTATTATGTTCCAATAGCTATGGTTTCTGCTGATTTTCACTCAACAGTTTACCTGTGTCCAGGTTTTCAAGGGGTTTTCTATTGCTGCTAGTGTTCCAAACATGTTTTCACTACAAATGACCAAAACATAGGGGTTTAAATGGACTTGAGTTACAACTACAGCAATAAGTAGCTGAATACTTGGCTGAAGTCCTGTCTTTTTTTTAATAGGGATTTTTTTCAGTTTTGTATTCTGAAATGTAAAATGGTGACAACTTTCCTACGTGGACAATTTTTTTTGTTGTTGTTGTTTAAAAAATAAAAGTTAAAAAGCAGAGCTTTGATGCAGAACTTTCCTGGAGAAGTTAATGTGTTTCTGAGTGCTGCTTGCTTTTCTCAGAACTTTCCAAAGTGATACTTGACCAAAGAACTGTGATTTTAATGGCCCAGTAATAATATGTACTGTTATGTCTTTTATGCAATGTCTGTTGACATCAGAAATTGTAGATGTCCAGTATCTATAGAGATATTGTCTTTTATTTAATTTTCTCAAAGGTGTACTCATTAGAAGAGAGTGTTTTTCCCTGTATTTAAAAACTTCGTATGTATTTGATTAAAAACACTGTTGTTGTTTTGGGACCTAAAACCAGCGAGCCTTAAACTTCTTAGATGAACCTGAAGTTGGTAGGAGTCTCCCTCTATTTCAGTGCTTTCACCTATTAATAACTGGCCAACAAAACATGGGTAGGTTTTTGGGATTGTGTTTTTTGTTATTTTTTTGTGGTGTTTTATTGTGGTTTTATTTAAACGTATCCAGAGTTGTATGTGAGCATTTTACGTGTATATATGGAGATAATGATAAGTTAATGTACTCTTTTTGAAGTAACATAGCATAAATCCAATGTCTCTGTGGATTAAATCGATACTTGATTGTGATGTTTCTTTGCAAACTACTACCGTGATTGATAACCTCTTTCTCAGCAGTAGATACATTATTTGTACGAGGATGAGAAAATCCCTTCTGTGTGGTGGCATTAGGAATGTTAAGCATGATTTTTAATTGTGAGGGGTTTTATAGAAGGGCTTTGATATACTGACTTTTATTAGCTGTCTGCTTTTTGTTGAGGAAAAAAAAGAGTAACCAATAATTTCCAATTATTTGTGTTATGTTGGCTTGATTGATACCATACTTGAATTCAATTTGCTAATTTGAGTAGTCTTTTTCAGTATTTCTTCTAGTATAAATCAAGAATCTTATAGTCTTGGATAGTTCTTTTTAGATTCTGAATACTTTGTTAAAGATGGAGTAATTTCATTAATAAAATATGATGTGTTACTAAAGTTTAAATTTCTAGAAGAACGTTTTTGCAGTGTGTCCTTTCGTTAAGGTTGAGCTAGTGAAGAGGTGGTTCAAGTGGTGATTATTATAAGCAGAGTTTTCTTTTTTAAAGTAAGGGTATTGGTAGGGATTTAATTAATCATTATATTTGAATAATAATAAATGAATCATAAGGCTACCAAGTTGTTTTCTCACCGCAATCTGCCTTATTGTCTGTACTAGTTTGAAAGCAAACTAGTGAGAGACTCCAAGTCAGAAACACAATTTAATAGGAAAAATAAAATAAATGCAATAGTACAATAAACCAACCCACTGACAGAGTCAGAACACAACCTGACCCCCTGACAGTCAGGGGGTTGGCAGCAGTCCAATCAAAGGGTGGCTGCAGTCCTCCTGGAGTGATGGTTCTGTTGAAGCAGTGATTCTGTAGAAGGGTCTGGTCTTCCTCTGAAGGTCCAGTGGTGGTGTAGAAGGGTCTGCTCTTCCTCTGGGAATCCAGTGGAAAAGGCTGCTTGTGCTGTTCCAAACCCCAGGTTATATCCAGGTGGGAATGCCTGGCTCCTTCCCCCGGGCAGAGCATCTCACAGTGGGATGGAGAGTCATGAGGCAAGGCACTGATGGGCCCATTAACAGGAGATGGTCCAGGATCGAGTTATCTATGGGTCATTCAGCAAGGCATTGTTGGGGTCATTAACAGAAGATAGTCCAGAGGGAGGAGGCAGGGAACATTGCTACACCTGGTTTCAACAGCTCATGAAGATGGTCATAGAATACACTGTAACCCAGGACATTGTCTTATTAGTTGGGGGATGTGTCCTCTATTATAGAACCATAAGCTTTTTCTGTGCAAGCTGGAGGTGGAAGACAGTTCAAATATCATTTGGAGGCAGCTGGTCAGTTACGCTTTTGTTCAAACATGTTGATAACAATTGAGGCATTAGTAATTTAGATAAAATTGGAAAAAAATAATTGTGAGAAAAAAAATGACCTGAGAGACTGTATTACATAGCAATTAGTTTGGAGACAGAGGCTGTGGGGTTTCTTTTCTGGTTTCATAACAACCCTATGAAGGAAAACGCCAGAGAATCCTAAAGTGAGACTTCCTTGACAAAATTTTGCAAGAAATATATTTGTATAACCATCAATATTAAGAAGAAATAGGTGTGAAAGGAGCATAGCACTGTAAAGAGGAATATTGTGTGATAGATGGGCATTGTGTTATTGCAGATTGGTTCCAGTGGTGTGGTGTGAAACATTGCAGTGTTCCATTCAGGTGAAGAAATGCAGTGTGCATTATAAGTGCTGAAGAAGGGGTACTTGCTGTTGACTAACACAAATAAAGCTTATATTGAGGTGAAGAGACAAAGCTTGAAGAGACTGGGTACCATGGGCTGTGCACAAAGCTGTGGACAGAGCAGCCATCCTCTAAAATACCAGAGTAGTGGACTCTGGAATTGGCACCCCAATAAAGGTTTTCAGCGCCAGAAGTTCCTTGCACCTGCTTATTTGCTCATGTTTTCTATGACTGCTATTGTAGGAAGACAATTTTCCCCCTCTTGCTGATGTTATCCTGATACCAGTGTGGTGCTTTTGTCCTTTTTTTTTTCCAGACAAAAGGAAACCAAAACTTTTATGCATTGTTTCTCTGTTTGATCTGCTAGGTCAGCCCTAAACAGCAGTCGTCGCTGAGCACAATAGCTGCTGTCTTTTCTGCCTTTTGTTTGTGTAGTGATGATTTAAGAAGAAAATCTAGCATCGTAGTCCAGAGCTGGATCTGCCCTCTCCTTGTAATGGAGAGAGATGAAACTCTAGGTCTGATCTAGATTCCAGTGTGGGATTTGGGCAGAAACCCCTCTGCTTTTCATAACCTTCAGTGCATCACCACAAGATCCTCAGTCCATCTTAACTAGCATTGCATGATTGAATACTAAGAAGTTACGAAGTTATGAAGAACTCTTCCTGAGAGTTCAGCTGGATAAGAGTTGAACAGGCCTTGATATAAACCTGAGTCAAACACTGATCCGATTTCTAAAGTAAAAGATCTATCATATAGTTGGAACTAATAGGTGATCAACACTTTGGCAATCATGTCTGATGTTTATGGTTTTTTATTTATTTATGTATCTGCAGGTAGAATTGTCTCAGCATGAATTGCATTTTGTATTCTTTGCAATTTGAGATAGCATGTCTCAGGCCCAGATTTTACGACAAGAAGATGCACTACATAACCCCCAAAAGAACTTCTTTGGGAAAAAATCATCATGGCAATGATTGATATTATTTGTCTTTTCTGTGAAATTTGTGTGTGTCTACTGAGGCAGAAAAGTCAAGTAGTTGTGATCACATGGAATTTAAACCAAAAATCTTCTGGCCAAGGTTTATGTTCTTTCCCACTTCTGTAATTCGCTGTTGTCCTCTCTTCCTTTAAAATGCTCTTGCTGCAGATACTCCAGAAACGAAGAAATGAATGCCTCAGAACACATTGCTCTCTGTTGCTATTTAATACACACTGGTACGGTTAGGAAATTCTGGAAGATGTCTTTGAATAATATTCTTGCTGCAATAATAGGATTATCCTATCAGATAATCTGAGGAGTGATCCAGAGGCATGCATGCAATATTAATTTGAATATCTAGTTAGTATCTAGGTGCCAGACTACTGACAACTTATTATTTTGCTCATCTTATGTTACCAGCTCAAAGTAAGCATGTTTGAGAGAAAGCCTCCAGTGCCACATCCCAGGATCCGAGTAGTTTATATGCTTAGGTAATACTTCCTGAATTTTCATCAGAATTAGCAAATAGTTCCCAAACTCGGGATAGAATTGGGTGGTGATTATATGAAGTGGGGTATGTTTTGTTGTTAGACTTGTTTTAAAAATAAAATCTTCAAAACCCCTTTTGTGTTGTAGAGTATTGCAGTAGGTTGGTCAAAAAAGTAGTGCTCAGCTCAGCAGGAGTGAGGATGAAATGTGCAGTCTGTTTGTCTTAGACCACAGAGAGGGACGGTTGAACTCTTGGTTTTCTAATCAAGTGGAAAGGTGAACTTCACTGGAAAGGGATCAAGGGGCTATCTGTACCCAGAGAATAAGAGACAGCCTCTGTGGATGTGAGGCTTTTTGGGTCAGGACACAGCTGCAGGGTGTGCCTGCACTATGTGATGGTGCCTAATGCTGAGATCAGAAGTACCCTGCAGAAGGACTTGTGCCACTTCTGTGCAATTCCTTGAAAAGAGAGTTATATTAAGCTATGCTTACATTGAAAAAATTTCAAGTGTTTGTGAGGAGTCATGAAGAAGTTGAAGTAAAGCATGCCAGCTCTGGTCTCTGCTTTGTGCTGCGTGGTGTGAGGCAGATGGCCTTTAGGTATCTGCATAATTTCTTGGTTTTCCACACTGCCTCTGCTCAATGTCATGTGCACGTGAGCACAAATGTTCTGTCTCGTGCCTTTTGAAAAATCATAAGGGTTGTTCAGAAGAGTGACAAGTGTAGTTCAAGTCTTTTGTTCCTCCTTTGCCTGGTGACTGCAATCTGGGGAGCAGGTGTTACACTGATTGGTAATCTCTAATTTGATAGATGATGGTGATAGTCATTCCTTTTGAAACCAACATATTATGTATCCCATAATATACCAATGATATAAATGTCTTTACCTGCTGCAAGAAGCAGTCTTGCTGGAAAACCCTCTTTTGTCTGACATTTCAGCAACATTGGAACTCTCCATAAAACTACTGATGGACCCTTTGCATTGTGCATTAGGCTGGTTTCAACCACTGTATGCTTTCTGAAGTAGTTTCAGGCCTAGACAGGACAGTAGACATAACGGGAAACAGGGATAAGAAAAACAGAAATCCATCCATGTCCATTTTATTTCACCTGCTGAGTTACTAGGTGTGTTTTGACCATTGGAGACTGGAGTAACCAAAGGTAGAGCACTGAATTACATTAACAAAGAAAAACAAGACCTGGAAAGTAACAGTCGTGATGCTGTGTTGAGGGTCTGCTCAGATGTCTGGCCTGTGAGAATGAATTATTTTTAAATTTTTTTTTAGAAAAGGCTTACTTATATAAGCAAGATACTTGTTAGTGAACTCTAAGACCAAAAAAGAAGTGAAAATAAGTAAGGACAGGCTATAAAGGAGATGTGTAAAAGCATTGCTTAGACAACCAGATGGCCGTATAAGATTAAATGAGTTGTTATGTCAGTGAGGGCAGTGGTGGATATTCTCACATGTTGACTTTAGAATGGCTTCTGACATACTCTCCCACAGTGTTTGCATGTGGACCAGAGGAACTATGAGTAAAGGGAATGGACTGTTTGGTGGTTTGAACTGGATGGATCACTGTACTCTCATCAGTTGCTCCATGTTAATTTGGGAAGCCGCTAAAAGCGGAGTACCCTGTAGGGTGATACTGGGGCTGATGGTCAGTATCTTCATAGCTGACCTGGATTGTTAGACAATGTTCCTCTATGGGGAAGAGAATTAATATGCTGCAAGATAGACCCTGGGTTCAGAATTTGGCTGACAGAAACCTCAAGCTGTTTGACAAGGAGAAATGCAAAATTCTCAGCTTTGCTGAGAGATATCCTGGGAATCAGTGGTGTGTGCTGGACATGAGCCAGTAGTGAATTCACAACATAAATATGGCAGCCTGGATGATAGCCTATGGTAGGAGAATGTGGGCACCAAATGGAGGGAAATTATTGTCCTCGTCATGCTGCTAGAGCAGCTGCTGCAATACTGTGTCTGGCTTTGGGCTCTTTGATTCCAGAAGGATGGTAAGAAACTATCCAAAAGAGACTATATAGTTAGGAGTTAGGAACAGATTTCCTAGAGCAGCTGTGAAACCTTTCTCCTTGAAGGTTTTCAAGACTTCTCTGGACAAAGCCATGACTAACCTGATTTGAACTAGTGTTGGCATTAGTCTTGCTTTCAGTGGGAGGCTGGATTAGGGGATCTCAGGATGCACCTTTGAAACAGCTTTTCTATTGTTCTTTAAAGACCAAGGAAGGAGTCAGGTGAAGGAGTGTGAGAAAAAAATTTACATGGATCATAATAGCAACTGAATCAGTAGGCATTAGGAGAATGATAGAGAACCCAGAGTGTTAGAAACTCATGGGATGACAGAGTGAAAGTATAGGGCAGGTGCTGAGATGACAGTGGTGACATGATTCTGAGATGATCTTTGCAGCAATGCTGCATTTCCCTCAATGCTATTTTTAGTCAATAAAACATTATAGTTAATAAGACTGAAACTAACAGAACAAACCCCACTATTTTCTGAGCTTGAAATCAGAAAAAAAAAATTGAGAGGCATCTGCTGCAATATTTTGCAAGTATGTTTCCTATAAAACTGAACAGCTTGCAAGCTGAGCAGAATTATTTACCTTACAATGAGCTCTGTTTTCAGAACAGGTGTCTCATGGACTTGCCCTGTACTTCGTTGGTTTTTTTGCCTTGGAAAATGTGTCCTAAGTTGGTCTTCTGGGGTTAAACACTGATTCATCCTTACTCACATTTGAGGACTTTTGTGTTTGAGTCTTGAATGACTCTGCTGTTAAGAAATCAAAATATTTCCTCTCATTTTCTGTAAAGTATTTTTTCTAGAAGAGAACAAAAAGAAGAATCAAATTTCCTTAATTCAGTTTGAGGCTTTTCCATGTGGAACTTGAAAATAGCTTATTTTTGGGAGCTTGTTCTTCTCATGAAAGGCCCGAAACTGTAAACCAGGGAAAAAAAGCTTGTTTTTGTAGTAAGTATTTATGGAGTAATTTTTTTTTCTTTTAGTTACTATAGAATTGCTATTAATGTTCTTTTATGAATTCCCAGATGATACGCAGTTACGAATTGTTAAAAAGGAATGCTCGGTTGTCTCCCAGCCCCGGATCTTCCTTAGCAAGAAAAAAAAGCGCCTTGTAAACAGCTTTTTTATTGTAGGGGTCAGAACACTTTAAAAATGCCACTTGGGTGCCTTCTGTCAGAGAACAGCCCTTTATTTTTTGTCCTTTTGCAGTAGCTGAAAAGAGAGAGAGCTTTTCTTCTTGCTAAAGCCGATTTTTAGTTTCTTTGGACTATAAGGTCTCGGAGATCTTGGCAAAAATGAGGATCCCTGTAACTTGAATTCCTCTCATCTCTATGTCCAGTCTAATGGGTATGGATGTGGTTACCCTTTCTAGTTGAAGTTAATGCCAGCTTTACTTAGGTAGCTAAAATGCAGGTCACTCACCTGGGGGAAACCCAGCTTCCAGTCATTGCTTTCACATTCAAATAAATTTAGGAGAGTATCAGAGAGACTGTAGCATCCCTCTTAGCATGTGTCCAGGCTAGGTATCCCTTGACCACACTGTGTGTTTAGCCTCAAGTACATTGGCTTCCAATTTTTCTTTACACCTGATTGAAAGTTTCACTCTGGGAATGAGATAGATTTTCCACTGACAACTCAGTTGATATACCTCAGGGCACCTTTACCTCATCCCTGCAATTCCCCTGGCAACAACTCTAAATTCAGTGACTTGTTTTGAATGACAGCATTCCAGGAATTAGAGCTCACCTCTACAGTGTGGGGTGAAGCTTGTGAAAATAATCCCTGCTCTCCGTTTAATTAGCCAGTTTGTCATACCATTTTGATGTACTGGTATAACAAGCCAGGACGTCAGGTAGATTAAAAACATCAAGCAACTGCTATGCTTCTAAATGAGCTGTAAGTCTAAGGTTTCCAGTCAAAACAACCTTCTCCCAAAGCCATCAGCAAATGACAACCCTGCAAGAATTACTCTTTAACAAGGGTGCTGTCTAGTGAGCCGCGGAGTTTACACTAGTGAAAAGGAAATGGCACCTGTCTGTCTGCAAGTGGCTGATTCTCCAGCTGCTCCCAGCTGTATGCTTTTGCAGAGCTCTGTTCCAATTAGAGATTAATTTTGGGGACTGCTAGTACAGCAAAATGCAGTGCATGGTTTTGAAGAGAAGGGAGTCTATTTACATGATCAGTGGGGTCTTCTATAGTGTTGGAAGCTAAAAAGTGGTCTGATTGTTCTTGTCCCTTTGTGTCTTTTCAGGATGCTTTTTGTATGTGTCGTATGGTTGTACAAATACAAACCAGATAATCTCTTGTGGGGCGGGGCTACTACCCTTCCAGTTGTAATGATTTTCCTTATTTCTAACCATAATCCTGCTTTTCCTTAAGCCTACTGCCCTGTCTTGTCTACCATGTGCAAAGATGTGTGATCTTTTGCAACAAGTTTTTATATACTTCAAGGCAGGAGGGACAAGGCAGGGAATTAATAATCTTCCATAAGCTAAATTGCCTTAAATATTTTCTGAAACTGGATGTTACCTCATCCGAGGCCTTATCAGTGCCAACTGAAGTAGACAAATTGTATCCTGAAATCCACATAAAATAATCTTGTTCATACATCCCTGTCCAATGTTTCTCTTTTCACAGTGGCATTATATTGACTTGTGTTTGCTTGGTATCTGCTGCCTTCCCCTCCTCTTAAGAGCTGTTACCTTGCCAGCCATTTCCTGTCCCAAAGTCATTAATTTGGGAGTTATTGTGAAAATACAATGCTTGACATAAGTTCCTGCTTAGTTTGTGTCCTTTTTCCTTCTCCCAACTGCTTTCCAGTTTGTTTATGTTGAATTCTGTTTGTCATCCAGTGTACTTGCAGTTCTCCGTACTTTCTCATGTGCAGACTTAATGAGGTTGTTTTCTCTATTGCCCAAATTATTAGTGAAAGCACTGAATGAAGTGGAAGTGGTGCAGTTATCCATGAAATATCCACCTCAATGCATTTTCTTTTTTTGCATTTATAAAAAAAAAACCTCTTAGGAACTACAGATAATTACCCCTTAGGAATAGTGTCTGATGACTTTTGCAGGCATCCTACGGTGGTTTGATCTAATCTTTGCTTCTGCAGCTTACTTACTTACAAGCTTGTTGTCATACTGGGTACTGTCAAAGGCCTTTACTGAAAATGAGTTTTGACATTGATGGAAAGTAGATTGGTTTGGTATGATTTGTTCCCTACCATTCATCTGCTTTAGTACCTCTGGTAGGTTTACAGATGGTATGACTTATTCCAGTAGTTTTCTGGTAATTGAACATGACAGGTTTTTAATTTCCGGCTCCTCTTTTTTTCTCCCTTTGTTAGAGGTGCTGTAGATCTTCTGCCTTCTAGAAACTGCCTATGAGTTCCTCAGGATGACTACCAACACATTCTCTGGGGTTTTATTATTATCCTACAACAGACAACATCATGCTCTACCAATATGGAAAAGGATGGCCAAGTTATCATAACCTATTGTTCTTACTGGGGATTTTGACATTAAGTGTTGTGGACTTGTGTCATTTTTTAATATTTTTCTTTTTTGAATTCCTGAGCTAAATTTCCTATTCTTCTAGCTGCCAGAGTGTCTATGTTAATGTTCCTTCTTGATTGCATCTCACTTTGTCTTACCATTCCTGATTTTGTCTCTAGGCACTCCTACTATTCTTCTACATTCATCTTTAATAGTAAGACCTAGACTGTTTCCTGTATATTTCCCTGTTTTTATCTGAGGTGAATAAAGAGCTTTTGTGTAATTTCTTTGAGGAACTGGCACCCTAATTCCTCCTTTATGTTTTTTTTTTAAATTTTCTAAATACAGAATATGAGTTTGTAACAGGCATTTTTCCTTAAATTTACCTTGTATTGAAGGTAATTTTCTTAATTCCTTTTACTCAGGCTTCCAAAGGATCAGTCAGTCTATCATTCCTTGGTGGCTATCACTTTTGCTTTCTCAGGTGATCCCTCCTTACATGTTAGCACCAAATCTAGCAAGGCTTCCTCATGTTCCTGTACATTCCATGTCAGAAAGTATTTTCGTTATCACTATCCACAGGGCTATGTCCTGCTGTGCTCCCCACCGATGATGGTATGGCTGGTTCTTCATTCTCTGAAATGGAGAGCAGAGCATTGTGTACTGAGACTGGGAAAATCGTCAGCTTGTCATCAAAACTTGAGAAGCCAACAAACTCCACAGAAACCCTGCGTGGTTTTGTGATGCTCTCTGCTGAAAGTCCCCCTTTTGCTGACTTAAAGGAAACTGAGTGGGGACAGAGAAAACGGCGCTGTAGGATACACAGATCATAGCAGCAGAAAATAATTTAGTGACTCTTCTTGTTCTTTAGATTTTATTTCATTTTTATCTGGGGGAAACACGCCGTAGGCTGTTTTGAAACTGTGCTGCAGCCAGCAGGGTACAGCCTGTCACTTGGGGTGCTCCTAAGGAAGGGTAGAGCCGTTGCCGCCCTCTGCTCCTGTGTCTGTGTGCAGGCTGCCGCAGGTGCGGTGCCTTGGCCGCCGGCTCAGCTGTGCTCCGCTTTGGGCCTCTGCCAGTCCCATGCCTTAATGGTGATGGCACAACAACAAGCTGCAAGTAGAAGACAGGCCTCCGGTTATCTTGAGCCAATGCTCTTGTTTCTTTTTTTCTGCTCAGTTTCCTAGTCGTCTTCAGATAGAGCAGGGCTTAGGTAGCTCTGCTGTTAGAGTAGCAAGTAGCTTGGCCGAAATGCTGAGGAATCCCAGCCCTGTTCAAGTCAGTGGGATTGCTGTGACTGATGTGCCAAGTGCCAGGATTTCATCTCGGTGAGTCTGGACTGTTTGGAGATACCGTGCTACTCTGCTGTATTGCATACTGAGCGCAGTGTATTTAGCACTTACTTCTTCTCCCTTCGTAAGTAGTTATGTAAAATTCAAACCTTAAGCCAACTAAATCCATTGTAGTGAAGCTGAATATTTGTGAGAAATAAGTGAAAGGCTATTCTCAAAGCATTAACACTTGTATTTTCCTCGCACTCAGTGTAAATGCTTCCATAAAGCAGTGGTGAAGGATGCCTATTTGAAGGCTTTAAAGCTGGAGATCTCTATCTTCAGAGCAAATCAGCCGGGAACTTCTGATGCAAGATCCTTGGCTGAACAGTTCAGCTCTGTGCAGGGCTGGCAACTTCAGGTAGCCTGAGCTGACTACAGTACAGCAAATAGTTCAGTCTGTGGCAGCACAGAGCAGTTCCATGAGATTTTTTTACCTTATTTCTTATAGTTAGGTACACTGAACCTCAGTGAAGAATAAAACTAAAATATGCTTTCTGGTGAGAGTCCATTTGCTGTACTTCATAAAGAGTTTATCTCTGGCAAACTGCCTAAAACAGCTTGTCACAATTTAGATTGCACTTCAGGCTGTGCTTGGGGAGTTGTGTGGAAAACGCTTCTTGCCTTCCCTCAGATGGTGTTCAAGTAGGGCTTACTTCCATAAGCTTTATGATATCGTTTCAGACCTCTCAAAGCCATATGAAACTCCACCTTATCCTTACTTAATGCCTTACCCTTCCTTAACTTGGGCATTTGCACTGCCACCTCCATGCTGCACCACAGGGTGCAGATGCTACCCCATCTGCACCCTGCAGTGCAACCCAAAGTGAGGGATGGAACCGGGGCATGCCCTGGAAAACTGGGGACAAAGATTCCTACTACTTATCTTCTGCACATTGATTTCCACTGGGTTTAACACAGAGCTTGGCAGCAGCTTAGGAAGTGAAAGGTAATCACAGATAACTGAGAAGAAAAATGATCAGATTTTTAATTCCTGCAGACCTATGGGGGTGCTAAACACAATCTCTTTTGACATAATGAAGGGCCAAAAATTGGGCAATCCAATCAAATTAATTCCATACCATTTTCCCTGCATCTGGTAGGGTGATAGGATGATTCACCCTTGATTTGAAGAACAGGCCATTTTATATGATACAATATTGAAAAACTGGTGATAACCTGAAGATGGGATTACCTGGTATTGAATGTTTTTGTTTTCCTGAGTGGAAGCTCATCATTATCACAGTAACACTGGAAATAGTTGCAAAATTTTGATCATTAAATAATGTTTTCATTATGAGCCACTATATATATACCATTGATAATTGCAACGATTTTCTGTATCTGAAGTCAACAGTTCCTGTTCACAGAGTGTTTCTGAAGGGAGATGCAGCCTTCCAGAAGGCATTACTGATTCCTTTTTCCTAGAAGCCCCTTGAAGGCCATGACCAACGGGCAGCTGAGGAAATTGGTTAACTGGGTGTGCTGAGTTCAAGCCAACCCTGTGCCGGACAGTTCGTGCTAGAGGGTTTATGGGTTGTCCACAGTGGTATGATTTGCTTTGGGAACAGAAGGGACTGACTTTCTGGTTTATACTGACTTATCCCAGAATCTGTTTTGTTGGTGTTTTTTACTACGGTAATTAATTTTTGCATTCTGTGAGCATACTATTTCTATGCTATATTCTACCGTACACACATTTCCTGCCACATGCTGCCTGCCTGTCTTAGGTCTCTTTTTATGCACAAGAAGCTGAAATAACCCCTTTTCTACAGGATCTTCTTAGTTAGCCATCACCACCTTGCTGTCCCTGGCCAGCCTCAACTCCTGTTTTGTTTTCTAGAACTGGCTTCAGAGGATCTTTGAGGACTGGGAAGTGTGGGGTTGGTGACTGTGCCAGCACTGCTAGTCAGAACTGATGGCCTCAGAGCCAGACCTGTTGTGACGTTTTCCTGACACTTGTGAAGGGTGGGGAGGTGTGCTGCATAACAGGATGGTGACTTAGGTGTCTTTTTATTATGGATCTAAGTATTTGTGGTCAAGCCTGGGCAAGTAGGCAGGAATGAGAACCTAGGTGATGAAACAAAAGTGTGGAAGTATGAAACATTGCTTGGTAAGGAGGAGTACTGAGGTGAAGAGTAAATATCTTGGCTTCTGGACTGTGAGTTTAGGCAGATGGTATTTGTACACTATCTGTGCTTTTATCACAGCCAGTGGAACCTCATCAGGAGAATATGGAGCCAAGTAAAGGTCTGTGCCCTGAGGAGGGTGGAGCTGAGTGAGGATGGCCTGTGCCCACAAACGCACTCAGCTATTGACCAGTGGCAGAAGCACACTCCGTGTGTGTTTTCTTCCTGTGATGCACAGAGACCACAAAGGTTATGATTATTTTATGGCTTGTGGGTTTAATGAAAGCTTTGATAATCCTGGTCTTTTTTATCCCCACTTAAAGCTGACTTTCTGTCATTTTTGGTTTGAAAAGAGTATCTGCATTGAAAAATCTGTTACGGGGGCACAAACCTGTACTTTTAGGTGGTTTATGTTTCAAGTCAAATATGGACATAGCTGCAGTAGTAGCTTAACAGGTAGATCTGAAGCTAAGTTAAACATGGTATTCTTTCACATCTTTCTCCTTTTCTTTATCTGCCATGCAGTAAAAGGGCGACACAAGAATGACTATGCCTAGGCACAGCACAGAAGAAAATACTCTGATCTCACCACCATCTCCATTTTGAAAATATATCCAGAGCACAGTAGTGACAGACTCTTATTTAGCTGGTTCCTAATTCCCCTTTGATATGTGTTACATGCCAAAGTTTATCTGGAGTCTCCAATGCCTCATTTTAGGTCCAAACAGACATTAATTAGAGACATTAAGGTCTCTGCTGCTCCTAAGCTTTTCATGCATCACAGCTGGAGTTTGTTTGTATTGCAACTCAGTGCCAAACAAGGCACACCCGAGAGCAGGCTCTGCACACAGTCAAAATCTTTAATAAACAAACTGAAGTTAAGCCCATTCTTTATTAAAAAAAAAAAAGAAGAAAAAGAAGGAGGTGGGGAATCTTTTCAGTCTGCAAATCCTGCAGGGGTGGGTTTTTTTGTTTTGTTTTGTTTTAGTTTTGTTGTTGTTTTTAATGTAATGATGTTTTGGAGACAGAATTCTTATTTTTATGAAGATGTAAGTTGACAAGACTGCTCTTTTCTGCTGTCCTGCTTTTGTTCTGCTGTTGGCCCTCTTCCCCCTCTTTGCTCACTGTTTTCACTTTCGGTTTCCATGCTACTTTATATTTATTTATGGTTGTACTGGAAGTCTGTTTCCTAATTCATCCCATTTTCTAAATGTTTGGTTGGTTATACTTTTCCTTGTTTTAAGGCTATTGGGGCAAGGATAGTAATACTTTAGGTTATGGATATCCTCTCCATATTTATTACCCTACTGTTCTGGTTTTATTTGGTCTGACTTCTGGGTACCCTATAACGAATAAAGCCCAGAACTTTAAGCTTTCTCAACATTTTGGTTTACACTTGTGTTTGTTTGCTGAAGTTGTTTTCATACAGTAGCTGTAGATATTTTGGTTAGGAAAGAACTGTGGAGTGCTAGTTACAGATTATCTAGGAGCTCCCCTGGTGAGCCAGAGTCCATATGTTGTTTTGGCTTCGTCTGCCAGAAAATTACTCCTGATTATTACTTAGTGCCTTCTCCCAGCCACAGATTCTGGGTATTAATAGAGGTCTAATTATTAATAATTTATATTATTAATTATAATTAATATTTGTGAGGGGAATTGAAATTAATAATTGGGAATTGTCAGGGAAGGCTTGTACAACCAGGTTGCTGAAGTGTCTGGTGTGGGGAAGGAACAAATACCTGCTTGTGTAGTTTTCAAAATTCCATCTAAATCTTACCACCATGGCGAAATGTGGCAGAAGTAGGTGGTTTTACTGTGTCAGATGTGTTTGCTGGCCACCAGCAGTGCGGGTCTGGCCTGGGTATGCTCCTATCACACCTCTAAATTGCACTGTGGTTTTACGTCTAATCTAGAAAGTATTTTACCTGACTGCTTGATCAGAAGTGTTTCAGCTACTCTTGGGCAATACGTCCACATTATTTATTGCAGATGGGACCAGTGTGTGACACTGGTGCACCCTGTGCTTTCGGTGCTGAGGTGACCTTGAGCAGACTGGCTGGTGCAGTTGCTCCCCTTTCCTTACATTTCTTCAGACAGTGTAATGATTGGCTTGCTAAGGGTCAAAGTTAGTCTGATGTAAGGGGGAGGCAGCTCTCACTTCTCTGCACGTTTGTGGCTTTTTAAGTCAATAAATTGTTTGTTTTGATGAGCATACAAAAGAAAAAGAGAAAGGCAGTGTTTGGATAGCAAAACCTGAGTTCCACAGAAAAAAATTATGCTGGACATGGCTTTGCTTGTCCCATCCACGTGCCGGATCAGCAGCATCTGCTTTGTTGAACTAGACAGACGCCTGTCTAACCTGAGACATCACCAGTGCTGGTGATTTTGTAACATCCCTGCTCTGTCTATTCCCCTGCATAGGGGAATGTGCATTTGTTAAATTAATGAGTGGTTATTGATTAATAACCTTAGTGACTCCACTGTCACTATCCAACCTGCTCTGGGATTTTGTGATGGACATGGACAAGGGAAGCAGATGTGGGTGGTACTGTGCCTGCAGTGCTTACCTCTTGTAGCTGCACCCTGCCATCCCCAGGGATGGGTGCTGATACTGCATGCAGGTGGCCTGACTGCAGTGCTCACAACTCTCAGCACTGCAAAGAGTAGGTTGAATCTACACTGGCCCATGATTTTAGATGGTTATTGCTTTTGGAATGTAATACTGAGGGGTGGTCACCTCAGTAATGATGAACCTTGCAGCCTGTCATGGAGCCTGTGTTCTGGAGGCAGATAGACAAGATGTGCAAACACTTGTTCCTTGTCAGCATAATAGCAATAATGAGATTACAATGTCAGCAATGCTAATTGAAATTAAAACAAAGCCAGGTGTATAAAATACAATGCAATAATGTAGAGCCAATTAAGCTTCATTGTAAACTGACAATGAATGTAGCTGCAAATTATTCAAAACCTCAAACTATGTGACAGTGGGATTAGTTTGTTTGCCTTGGTGTATCACTGTGTGTATCAGCCTGGCATGAATAGACTAGTTTTATCTGAAAAAACAAGCAGCGCTTTCCTAAATTTGTCTTTGGTTGTTGATTTGTAACTTTTGAAGGAGACCCACAGTTTTTTTAAGATGGTTGAAAAATAAGTATAACCTCCTTGGCAGTTTCTCACATTGCCTAATTTTCGCTTTGATTAGATTGTTTATATTCAGACTAATCCCCATTCCAGGTTGTACTGGATGAACAGGAAAATAAAAAGGGAGACAGTAATCCACAACTTCTAAATGACATTTATCTCAAATAACACTTGAGATTTGAAATATACTGCTACTGTGGGATACTGAGTTTCTGACAGTTCTTGCTCTTTCCTATTTATATAAATTGTCACCTTTCTGGTCCAGGTGCTAATTCAGTCACCTGAAATAATGCTACAGGACAGACCCAACTAAATGGTGGTGTAAATGCTTAATTCTAGTGTTTCAAGTTTAGCAGCATCATGCTTCTGTCTCAATCTCACTGACAGTTCATAAGGATTCAAACCTTTTAAAATGGAGGATGACAGCTGTGACGCATGGCCAGTGTATCTTGACATTTACCCTTGTGAGGAGATTTTTGTGACTCATTTGAGAACAGGCTGAGTTGCCTGATGTGCAATCACTGTACCTCTGAGAGTGAACCTAATCCTTCTCAAAATAGGTTTCTATACAAATTGTTCCTGTGAGAAGTGCCTCAGTGCTTGGGTGACTCAACAATGAAAATAGCAGTGGGTACAGAGCCCGCTCAACAGTAAGTGCCATAAAGACTGAACATCTCTCTGCTGATGTTCTGCCTCGTGCTATTGCCAGGAAAGGGCTCCCTTGATAAAACTCCAGGAGACACCAGAACTATTACTTCTCAAAAATACATGAGAGGCAGCTGCTTACCAATAGATTTATCTAGACTGCAATACTTGTCATTTCTTCAGAATATTGACATGTCACAGTGAGCAAAGTAAGAACAATTCATCTTTCCAAAGATACGCCAGGAACAGAAGAGCTTGCACTTAAATGAGCACCTCTTACACTGAAGGTCAGCCTCATGTGCGTAAGTCATACAGGAGGTGAAACAGAGCGCTTCCTCATGTTGACACGGGCTACTTTTTGTCATTACAGCAAAACTGAAGCTTTTATGATGAACATTGCTGGTGCTAGGCAGTTGTTTGGGCTGAACAGTCATTGCAATCACCTAATGCTGGTTTTGCCTTTTTCAAATCCCGCAGTTCTATTTCCCCCTCCTCCTCTAAAGGTATTTGCTCTGACCTTAGGCTTCTGCTCATTACAGCCTTCTAAGCTTACCTGTCTCTTTGCTTGTGAATCAAGCTCCATGACAAATATCTGCAGTTTTAATGCTGTGATGGTAGCACTCCTGACATGTTGTTATAGCAACAGTGCATACTGTATATCTCAGAATATCCCACCTTGTATCACTGAAATGAAATACTTTGTGTTCTATCAGGTACATAGAATCTACGGTGTTTTAGAGGATATGTTGTAGCACCATCTCCTTTCTTAGATAACAGCTCAATTTCCTTGCACTTGCTCTATACTTCCTGTGTTTCTAATCAACCATAACATGCGTCCCAGAAACACTGTCAGCACTGATGTATCCCTTTTGTAATGGAGCAAGCAGAAATGCATGTGTGCCTGTGGCAAAGAGCGGACAATCGATTTATACAGTGGCAGCAAAGGAGCCACTCTCTCCTGGAATAAATGTGTGTAACAAAATAAATTAATCTTTGGAATTGGAATTGAAATTGGGTGAGACCACAGGAAAAGTAAGCTTATTTCAGGGGAGGATGGGTTGCATGGCACAAAGTTCACAATGTATTGGGAATTACTGGAATGAAGCAGAACTGATGGCAGGACCTCCAGTGCTCTGAGGAGGGAAGATGCATGTACGTCATACTGGTCCTTCCTGATTCTTCCCTGCCCTACCGTGAGTAACCTGAGGATTCGTTTCTGCTTAAGACCTTTTTTCCTCCTGCAGCTGTCTAAGTCTCCTGCTTGTCAGTCCCGGCTCTGCTCAGCCCAACACAGCCCTCTGCTGTGAGCGAGTGGGAAGCCTCACAGCCTGGCTTCAGCTCATCTGCATGAGCCCGATTTTCAGACACAGTTTTTAGGGATGTTGCCCACCTACTTTTCTTTTTTTACTGCAGGCTGGTATATCGTGTTTGCATATTGGTTCAATGCTACTAATGTTTTTCTTGGTTTGAAAATAAAAAAAATCCATAGATTCACAATTTTCACAGATCAACGTTGTCCCTGCTTCGCCCCACCAAGAGCCTCCACAAAGAGACCCTCAGCCCACACTTGTGTGAGCACATGTAAAGGACATCTCTTACGTAGGGGCTGTTTTTACAGGTTCTATCAAAGTACTCTCAGGGAAAGGATCTGGAGTTGCAAATTGATTGTTTCCATTTACAGATACAGTGACTCGAATTGCTGCAGTTTCTGGCAGATAACACTTAGTGGAAGTACGGCCTTCTCAGTAGTTTTACCATTGACAATAGACTGTGCTAATAAATACACTGATTTACAAAGCCTTCATTTGCGCCTGCCTCTGCATGTTCACTGTCAAGGGGTGATCCCCACTGTGTGTTTATGGGAATTTGCTGCAGCCTGTTTCTCATGAAGACATATGAAGACACCTTGTTTTCTCTCCGGTGGCAAAAATATAAAAGGATGATGTCTGGATAAGTTAATAAGCTAGAAGGCTTTTGAGTCCTTTGAAAAGTACGTGGATGAATACCTCCTGCATGTGTTCTGCTTTTGCATGCTTGTAACACAGAGATTAGAAATCTGCAGCAAAGCAGGGGATGGACTAGATGACCTGCAGAGGGTCCCAATCAACCTCAGCACCTCTTTGTGTAAGAGGCATATTGCTAAAATCAACATAAAGTGATGGGGGGGGTGGAATCTCATATACATGCAGGGCTGGGGGAGGAGGGTGAAACTGAAAAAGAGTGAAAGTTCCCCTTTTTTCTTGCTTGTTGCTTACACTGATGTTATTAAACCAACCAATGTGTGTGTTTCTTGCAGAAACTGAGCACAGAATGGGAGACCCTGTTGTTAGAGAGAAATGAGGGGCTGGTTTCCAGCAAGGCACATACATAATCGTGCTTTCCCCTCTCCCGAACAGCACATACAACTGTGCTTTCTTCCCAGTGCCTGTTTGAGGCATATTGAACTCTTCTGTAATTCACTTCAACTTGACATCTTTGAAAGGTCACATCAACAGCAGGCAGTTGTGTGAGACTGGCAGGTTTTGCATAGGATCAGCAGGGGTATTTCAGGCTGGACTGAAGAAATGTTTGTAGGAATCTGCTTACAAGTTTATGTGGAATTTGTTTATGTCATTCCAGTGCTAGTATTTTTACTTTCAGAAGCATTGCAATTAAAAAAAAAGTGTAAGTTAAAAAAAAAAGACTGCCACAAAAACCTCTGCAAAATAGGGGATATCAAAACCTTGAATTATTTACTACCTGGGTAGTAAGTGTGTACTTTCCTCATCATGGGCTTTGTTAGATAGAAGGCTGTAATAGCATGCAGTGTCTTCTCTCTGAATGATGCACAACAGTGTGGTCTGAGCAGCAGCATGCAGGCTGCATGGGGCCCACGCACACTTCTGCCTGTTCTGTCCCCTGGACACTGCCCACAAAGCCAGACTCCTGCTCTGGCACACACCAGAGCTAGAGCTTTGTCTGCCACCTCTCCCAGTATAGGTGGTTGGGAGGTAGATGCTTCCACATCATCTGCAAACTGCTGTTGCTGCATTTCACAGTGGTGGGGTAAATGCTGGAGCATCTCGGCAGGCTCTGTGGGGCTGTGTCTGAGGGAGGCAGAAGGTGAAGTGTCTAGATAGTGCTTGTGGCTGTAGGTGTGTGTGAGTCATGAAGATGTGTTTGTCTCTGAGAAAGGAGTTGTGGTTACAAGACCATTGCAGGGACAGCCTGGAGCTACCTCTACAGCGAGAAAAACTTGGCAGAGGCAGTACTCTGAGTATTCCAGCACTGTAGCAGAGCTCTTGGACTAGAAAAAAATGGGTAACCACAGACCTGCAAGGATAGTGAAAGGTAAGCTGCCAAGTATAAGGCTCCCTGGGATCAGTTAATTAGTACTAACACATGACTGGTGGTGCCTTTGAATTTACATTGCAGATGGATGCTGGGTTTAAGTGCTGCAGGTAAGTCCCTTCTGCATTTCAGCCTGATCCCTACTTGTGCCTCGTGTTGCCTGCAGTGGTTGGAAGGGCTCTGTAAGGTCTTCAGGCCTCCTCACTGATCTCAGTGGCACTGTACACTTGTAATATAGATACCATTAGCATGATTCATAAAAAGTCTTTGGAGACCCTTGAGCTTATGAATTAATCTTGGCTCCAGCCAAGGGTGGACCTAAATTAGAACTTGGACTTTTAGTCCCTCTAAATTTGGGGGAAGTTTGAATTTTGGCCTGAGCTCTGGTGATGTGGTCTCATTTCCAATCCCATGATTTAGTGGGCTGGGAGTCCTAATTATGTAATTCTCAAAACTTTGATTTCTTTTGTGTGCCTGGCAATCTGGGCAATCACTGGGTCGGTTTGTTTCACAGTCATTCAAGGTGGTCAGAAACAAATACTTTGGGCAAGATGTAAGAAGCTCTGTAACAGAATAGCTGCCTAAGGCTCTTTTTGACCTTTGATTTAAAAGTTTGGATGTGGAGACTACATAGCTACATAGCCCTTGCTGCTCAGTGTTTTCTTCATTGGAATCAGTGGGACCTTGATCGGTCTGTGGCTCTGCTCGCTCAGCAGTCCATCCTCAGGACGTGCTTTGCTTGTTCTGTGCCCAAATTATTTCTGCAGCCTGCTGTTAAACATCTAGCATCAGTTTGCTTCAGCAACAATAGAGGAAAAATGTCTGAAAGGCAGTTTTTAGAGGGAATGAATCTCAGACACTGTTGCTTTTATTGCACATCTCTGTTCTGCATATGACTTTCAGCATCTTTATTAGTTTGTTATGTGGAGTTAGTTTCTGTGTGCATAACCCCTGGGGCACTTGACCCAATAATTGGACAGAGTTGTCTTGTGCATAACAAGAAAACTAAAGAGAGTAATGATTTATTAGGTGCCCTAGCACAATTTGATTTTTTTAAAGTAATGATGATAGGAAATGTCGTGATTCTCTCAAACTAAAGAAGAACTGAGAGCAGTTTTAGAATACGTCAGACTACAGTCAACAGATGCAATTGTTTCTGCTGTCCTCCCCCAAAAACTGCTGTTCAGCCTCATGCACATTGTAACAGGATGACTGCTTATATAAATAGAGCAGGCTAACAGCTGAACAGTTTCTGGAAAGATTTAGCAAGTAAGATAAACACAAACCACTGATATTAACTCTTGGAATAATCTTATCCTAAGATCTGAATGACTTATGTTTCTGCTGTATTATTTTATTTAGGTGAGATACACTTTTAATGCTTTGTTTAGAGAGTATGTTGTCGGAAATTCTATTTATTGTTAATAAATACATGGAAAAAAAAGTTTCAACAAAAAACAGATTAAGCCCAGCTTCTTGGGAAATGCTATTAACTCCTGTCAACAATTGCTGTCTGTTTGTGCAAGATAATAGGTACCCTCCCTGGATTGTTTTTAACTTGCTCTGGATGTACATTTTGTGAAATAAGATGGAATTTCAGCTTGTGGCTGTAGGATATTATTTTGATCTTTTTCAGTTTCTTTTTGCATCAGTTATCATATTTTTTGTTGCTTTTATTAGGAGAACGATCAGACCCCTGGTTAAATCCAGACACGTGTTCCTGAATACCTGCTCACAGCTTGAGGGGAATCTAGCAGTGGTTTTGACAAGAAAAACCATTATTCATCATGCCTCATTTAGCAGGCATCAAATTTTACATTTTCCCTCTGCCAGCTATTCACTCTCTTGCCCCTTCTCATCAGTCAAATACAATTAATATCACCTTAACTGACTGTTAACTTTGATTATCCAGACTAGTACTATTACTAGTTTTGTTTCTTGACATTAGCAAACCATGAGTAATGATTTATAAGCCAGTTAAAATGGTGTTGCTGACATGTCCATATACCATGAGTTTATATTTATTTTTTTTTACCTCAGATGCCTTCCAGACTAATTTCATATTACTGTGCTGTTTACTTATGCTTTGGCTCCCTACCAGCCTTAGTATTTCTGACTGTCTTTTACTGTGAATTCCTTTCTGCCATCAACTCTTCTGCACAACCTTTTGCTGACTGCTCTTCAAGGAAAGTTCTATTTTTTTCTTTTTTTTTTCTTTTCTTTTTTTTTCAATTTCATTATCCTTGTTGCTGGTATATCTTTCTTGGGAGTTTCTGAAGTGGACTGTGACCTCTAAAATAACATCATCTTTGACATTTAGTCAGCGTCTTGTACTATCTTAGTTTAACAGAGTCCTTCAGCTGGTGTTCCCCACTGCTCAGAAGCACCAAGGAAGGAGAGCTGTCAGTCTCAAGTAGATGGTTGCTGAGATTAAATTATTTTATTTGCTGGACCACCTGCTGTTAGCTGTTACTCTGCTTCTTCAAACATTTTTGCTGCGTTTACCCTGAATGCTGCAGATGCTCATGAGGTATTTGAGTAGCTGTTTGGCACAAATTGGCTCTGAGAGATCATTGCTGGAAGCAAAAAAATCAGATGTGGGAAAGGCCCGAAACGTTCCTCATGCTGCAGCTGAAGTAGGGCTGGTCACAGTGATTTGCTACCTTGCTCTCTGTCCCATGGTGACACCCTCTTTTCTGTGCCTTACCTGGGTTTTAGAAGCAATGATTCTTGCTGTAACATGTAAATACTCAAAATACCCAAACCTTTTGTTGTAAATCTAGGAAGAGCATTGAACTATCTGTGTTTGAATCAGGATAGTCATTCAGCCCTCCTGGAATGAGTTTGTGTAGTTGTCATGGAGGACTCCACTCAGGAACACTGGAACTGTATATTGATTTATTTGTCTGATACTCCTTAATCTGAACTCCACTTTTCTTCTGCAGCCCGCTTGCAGTGGGCTTGCAGGGTTTAATTTTCCACTGTAGCACTGGTGGGAGCTCAGCAGGGAGGAGTCCTCCAGCTCACGCCTTTCTGTCTTCCACAGTTTTTGTGGCTGACCGACTGGCAGAGGTCACCTCCCTGCATTGTTATTGGTTTTATTTGGCTCTTAAAAAAAAATCATTACTTTTTCATCCTGTTAATTTGTTCTATCAGGTATCTTCTTGTAACCACATATAGCCACAGACTAATGGGTGAAAAAGGCAAATTTCATTTCCTGCATGAAAGTGGTATGCTGCTATACTCATAAAACATGGGAGTAGCAATATCCTGCCCTCAAAGCGATGCATGTTCTAGAAACTTAAAAAGAAAGCAATGCTCCTGTGTCTGGTTTGAACATGGCTTAAACCCTCTACAATGCATCTTGCACTAAATGACTAATCATTCTGTAATCAAAGTTTCTGAAACTTTCCCAGAACTGTTGGAAAAGACAAATTATTTTGTGGAGATCTTGCATCTCTATTTCCTCAGCTCATCTATCCTTTTGATGACAGTAGGTTTTTTACCTGTGGGGGGCAAGTAATATTCAGAAAGACTTCTGAGATCTTATAGGTGGCTTTAAACACAACAATTAATATTAATGAATCCCTACAATCAAAGCATTCATTAGAAGAAGAATTTGTTCCTTTCTCTTGAGTTTAAGCTTTAAGGATGTAGCTGGACTTTCTTTTGTTCTTGTGGCCCAAGGAATAATTAAGTATTCCTTGAAAAAATAGAACAGCTTCAATCTGGTGGTTTTGACACCATCCTGGCCCTAGATGATGCACATCTGTGATGTGAGACATGTGAGTTTGAATTCACAAGGGACATGAGGGAAGCTGTACCAAAATCTCTCTTTGGTAGGTGTGACTTGTGGCCATGGGTCCATCATAAAGGGTTAGCACCTTAATGCAGGGAAGAGCTGAAGGTTGGGCATCCAGACCAGAGAGGGGCACTGCTTCTTACAGCAGGTCTCTGGTTTAACACACGCAATTGTCTTTTTTATCTCTCACCTCATGACACCTACTTGCATGTCCGTGCCCTGAACAAGGCAAAAGTTGTGGGGCTGTGGAACAGCACTGCTCTGCTTGAGCAGCACCTGGGCTCAGTACCTGCTTTTTAGACATAATTTGATATTTAGTGACAAAACTGTTTGAGCCAATGTAAAACACAGGGCAAATCTGCGATTGTGCATGCTCTGGGGTAATGTGCATGCTCATGACGCTGTTGAGCCTGTCATCAGACACCTAAAACAGCTGCCGATTTGCCAGAGGGGTGTGGAGACTCGCAGGGTCCCATTAATGCTTCATAGAATCATCAAGGTCGGAAGAGACCTGCAAGATCATCTGGTTCCTGACTAACATGTTGATAATGTATTGGCACTGGCCTGTCATCCATGCTGCAATTGGTTCTGCTCAGGCCAGCAGAACCTGGGCACCTGATTTAGGACTCCCAGTTCTGCAAGCTGGCAAAGTACCTAGGAGTGCTGAGAAACTAAGTACTGTATTTCCCAAATTCTTTGGTGAGTCAAGCTCGGAGACTCTTATCAGTTGTATATTTTAATTTCATAAATTTCTGGAGGCCAGAGGGAGGATCAGGATCTGACTGTGTTAGATGTTACACAGACATGTAGAAAGAGTCTTGCCCTGAAGGTCTTTCAATCTACATACAAGGAGATTAAAGATTAGAGAAACAGAAATATCATCAGGGACAATAATCAGATAATAAGTGGTAAATGTTGCATTAGTTCCACATTAGGTTTTTCCCTTGTTTTTGTGTTAAATTCCTTTACTCTTACCACCAAAGATAAGAGGTAAAGAAGGAAGACCTGATGCTTTCCACTCCTTTTACTATATCTCACCTATGGCAAAAGAGCAACTGGCCTTTTTGTTGGTCTCTGGTTATTATGTTTAGGTTTGAGGGTTTTTTAAATTAACATTTATTATGAAAAATATTACTATCAATAATGTTATTTTTTTTGTTATTATAGTGCACAAAGTCTGCAGAGATAGGGGCCAAATTGGAAAGATGCTCTATAAGCAGAGGAATAAATCCAGCTCTGGTTGGTTTTAGCAGCCCTTATTCAGCTACTTACAAGAAAATGAAGATACTTCTTAGAGGAAAAAAAAAAAATTCAATAAGTAAAGTATCATCTCCTTGAGCCCTAGCCCTCTTAAGGGACAGAAGAATACTGCTGTCAGGAAAAGTCTGTGTTTTCCAGCTTTATAGCTGTGGAATCATTTTTATGCATAGACTAGTCAATATGCTTCTCTGAAGATTTTGTTTCACTTAAGTGAAGTACAGCAATCAGCTGTCAATACTGAAGCTCTTTATGAAAGGCAGTCAATTTTCTTCCTATGTTCAGCTCTATCATGCTGCCTATAGCTCCAGTAGATTGCATTATTTGGCACACCTGTGAGTTTAGTGAAGTGCAGTACATATGACAGGAGGCTTCAGTTAAGTTATATCAGCATCTGGCACTTGCCATGATGAGATGTAGGAGGATTGAAAGAAACCATAGTACCATTGAAATCAGCAGTAACATTCACTGTACTCCAGTGAGGACAGGATTTCAGGATCTGTATTGGTAAGGGCATGTCCCTGGCTTCTCTTAAATGGTTCCACTTGCAGAAATTGTCTTTTATGCCCTATGTGGAGAGCACCTTAAACATAATTTCAGTTTATTATTGTTCAGTGTTCTGCTGGGGAGTAAATCTAACCAATTTATATAATGACAAGGTCTCAAACACCAAAGATGATCAGAGCACAATCTTCAAAAAGTTAAAGGAAAGTTTTCCTTCAAAAAACAGAGCATCTAGGAGGCTCAGTGATACAAATCCTTTTCCTGACACAAGTTCAATACAGTCATCAGCGTCAGAACCAAAACTTTTGCCATTCATTTTTGTAAAGAACTATAAAGGGCCCTACTTTTTCGTCTGTTTCTCTTGCCGGAGCCACCTGCTCCACATCCTGAGCCAGAATTTTCCCTGGCTCACCTGGCTGTCGGGAAGTCGCATGTTTAAAATGATCTACAGGCTCATTCTTCAGCAGGTTCTGGCTTTAGGGAACACAGCTCTCTTGGGGCAGCTTGGAAAATGGCTGTCTCTCCTCCCTGCTTTTCACAGCTGGCACTAGATGGTGCTGCGGCACCGGGCTTCGCTTCGGAACACTCCGGCACGGTCAGCCTGCTGCGCTCTCCAACGCATCCATCTCACACTGAAACTGGGGGACAGTAAAATGACCCTTTTCTAATTCTAAACGTGAGCAGTTTGGTGCAGGCTGTGTTCCAAACCTGGACATCGTTCAGCCCAATCTACTTGTTTCCTTTTCTTTGGGAAATAGCTCTGCTCTTCCTGTAATTCATTGGTCCGTGTGGAGTATGTGACAGGCCTCAGGGACCTGAGGTTACTGGTAACCACAGTATCCTATTTATCTTTAATCTGTTCCTGTAATTCCCCATGTCCCTCCCTCCTTCTTATATGCTCCCTTTTCTTAACTTGCATTTTCAAATATTGTTTAAGAATATAATGGAAAACCTTTAAACCTGCTTTAAACAGATCTGCTTAAAGCAATTTGCTGTAGTTTTAAATTAAAAAATGGATTTGATAGGTTCAAAAGAAAGAGATCAATAATCTCCAGCACAGAAGACAATAAAGGCAGGCTTTTCAGTGCAACACAGACAGTGCTGTACAAGGTCCATGTACAAAGACTCTTCAAGCATCTACCATTTTGCTGCCTAAGTGCTTGAGATTTGTCTTGAAATGCTTCTGCTGCTCTCTTCCCAAGTCTGCTTGGAGCCAATTCTGATGACCACACGAATGAGGGTAGAGGCCTTTATTTGAATCCCTTCTATTCCCTGCCTCCCACCATAAGATTTCTGCTGGTGTGAAATACCAGGCTTCGATGTTGTAGTGAGATGCTGTTGTAGGAGAGATGTCAAGTTGTGTTTGGTTCAGACCAGCTGTGATGATTTTGGCCAAATTTAGGGGAAATGTCCGAGGGGAGCGTCTCCTACAAAGGAGATGCCACCCCTCCCCCCCTTATCAGGTTGGGGAAAAAAAGAACAGTCTCCTTGGAGGAAGGTGAAAGGGAAGATGAAACTATTTATTTAACAAACAGACAGGTTAAAAGTAATAACAAAACCTCCAACTGAGGGGAGAGAACCTGAAAGATTTGAAAGTCCTTCTGTGGGTGCAGTTTCCCCTTCTCTCCCGTGAAGCTGGAATCAGAGCTGGCCAGCACGGGGTGCGGGGGGCCCCCGAAGACGGTGGAGCTCAGTGGGTCTCTGATGCTCCTGGTATTTTTGGCGACAGGATTCTGTAAGTCAGCAAGCTGGTCTTCTTCAAGGATTATAGCAGGATGGCATTCCTCAAACTGCTGGCATGCCTTCCCTTCTCACTAGTAGTTCTCTGAGTAATAGTCCCTCCTGGGCTCTTCTCTCTCTTATGTGTTACCTCCCTGAGGGTCAGCTGGTCTCTGACCCTTGGTGGAAACACCTGGTTCAACACAGCTGTTAACTCATCAAGGTCAAGTCTGCCTTGTGTCCAGTATAGTTCTTCTTTCAAGCATAACTTAAGTTATGCACAGTTTAAAAGCACAGAAAAGCACAGGAATCCTGGCTAAGTAGGGGCTGAATAATCACCCCGTGACACCAGCATGAGCATAGAGGTTTTCCTCATGCAGGTGGATGTGGCCCTGGATCCAGCTGATGAAGGAGGAGAGGCAGATGAAGGGCTTATGTGGTGCTGTTGTGAGCCTTCTGCTGGGCACATGGCTAAACCTCTCTCTGATGCTATCTGGCTCCTGGTCTGGCTGTGGGCATGTGGCATAGGCCAGGCTGTTTTCTGCAGGAGACTCCGGGAAGTAGGCAGTGGGCAGCTGTGGGGGAGGAAACAGCTGTCTGACGTCTGGCAAGATCTCTCCAGTCTGTATTTCAGTAGACTTACTGCAGCTATGGATAAATTAAAGGATGATGATGCATAACAGAGTTTGAGAAGACCATTCTCCGACCCTGTTCAATCTGAGGAGGAGGTCGAGCCCTGCAGAAGGGGCTGTAGTATCCAATGTACCTAAGAATCTAAACCAGTGCGTGACAAGCCTGATCTTCAGCTGTCCATTTAGGTTAATTCAAGGCTTTGCTTTTGTGTGTGTAATCCAAATCTGTCTATACCTCCAGCAAAAAAGCATGCAGAATGAGAAGCATAGAGTTTGGAGGATTTGAATCTGTCTGTACTCCAGATCCAGATTCATTCCTCCAAATTTGTTTCCTCAGTCCTTGAAATTTTACATCCATTTAGGGCGAAATTTTGCAAAACATAGTATAGGTGTCTGTTTTAGCTCTAGAATATCAATCAACATGAGAATATTTTCTCATTATTGCTGACTGAGGTTTCACGTGATGTTAGTTACAATGGATAGAAAAGAGCTATTGAAATGGTCTCACCACAGAAGTTTGGTAAAATGTATTGCAATATGACCATTATATTAAAGAGGAGGAAAAAAAAGGGAAATTTTCTGTGACAGAGACTTTGTGTGAGCTTGAGGTGCCCTCAGAATTACCCAGGCAAAATTCAGCTGAACTGTATATTTCAAAACCTGAGACAGGAGAAAGAGTGGCACAGATTAGTCTCTCATTTGTAGGAAAATAGTTAAAATGACAACAAAGACAAGAAAACCTACATTTCAATTTCAATACATCTGTTTGAATTATGGCTATTTGGTACTTTTGAGAATAAATTGCATTTGAAATGGATTCTTTCTAATGACTTATCTTTCAGGCAGGTATTGTGCACACCTTTTTAATGCATTTTACATGTTTGGAGGGGGGAAGAAAAAAGATGAATTATGAAGAAGTTAAGAGGAAAATAATTTCAGGAGGTAATGGATGAGCTCTGTCTGGAAGATTAATCAAGGCAGTTGCAAGAGAGTGCCAAAAGCATAACTGAAGTAGAACTAAATATCTGATTGTAATTAAAACTTTAGCCTTCTAATGGCTCCATGAAAGATATTTTAATAAACGTGAAATGCACTTTCTAAATGGCACGCTAACTTTTAATGACTTGGGTGTTTTGTTTGATTAGTAACCTGGACTGTTAAATTAAAGCCAACTGCAAATGCATGATAAAATATTGATGGTTTCAGGCAAATGAATTGGGGGAAGTTATGCTTGACAGATTTTTGGTATCATTAAGGATTTTAACTGGTGGAAAATATATATTGCTGGTGCTTAAAGATAGTTAAAGAGGATCTCGTCATTTATATGCCCTAGTTTTAATTTTGCAGTAATAATGGGGAAAAAATCTGAATTATTCACAGATGGTTGGTCAAGAGAGGTCACTTAATTTAAAAAGTGTTATTTTAATTACACCTGTTTCTCATTTCCAGCATAGAAAATTAAATATTTGGTGGTATTTGGTTATTTCTTTTCTTAGAGTGCCTGGAGCTTTCTTGAGGCTTCTGTGTGTTTTGTATGTGTGTTAAAGAAGGAAGAGTGACATGGTAGAAAGAGTTTTATTGTTTCCAGTATAAGCAGCTTTATTTGAAGTTAATTAAATTAAAAAACCATAATGGTGTCTGCAGGTTCAGAAATAACACATGGGATTTCCAAAGGAAATGGGGATGATCCCAGAACTCAGCCTCTTTTAAAAACAGATGTATGGAAACCGCTGAAAGTTTACCTGGCTCCTATTAGTTTGCATCAGCTGAGAACAGGTCCTTACACCTGAGATGCGCTCTGCTTTTATTGCAATGCCTTAGACTTTACACAGACTTTATTTCTACTGTACTGTACTCTATTCTTCATGCAAAGAACAGAGATCAAAATAAGGCAGAGCATCCAGAGCAGGGTTAACAGAGCAGCCCTTCAGAGTAGTTATAATAGGTGAGATTTCACTGGAGAGGAAGGGAGCACAGTAGCTTTTGCATGCACGTGCCAGAGTGGCAACTGCAGTGAAATCATACTTCCACTGAACTCAAAGGATGCCTGGTCAGGGATTTTCATAGGACTAGGTGTTTCCTAAAGCTCTGCATCACCTTTACACTGTCTGGTCTCCTTCCCTTGTTCTGGTTTCTGCTCCCTGTGCCCAGGCAGCTGCTGGCTGCACTTTGGTTATTTCCATGGCACTGTTCTTCTGACCCCAGGAACCTCTCAGGCTCTATGACAGAACCTCTACCTCATTTTCTGCTTCTGAGTTTCCTCTTATAGGCAGTGGCCTACAGCAAAGAAGCAGAAGGCAAAAGAAAAGTGTTTGGATGGCTGAAAGTGGACCTAGAGTCAAGAAAATATTAAGGGAGGGGTTTGGTGAGACTTTGGCCAAAGTCACATGTGAATACCTCAGTGGAATCTCATGGAAGACTAACTGTCCCTCTGGCTTCCCAGGGATCCCAGACCTGGGTTAGGACCAAATCCAGTCCCTGATGAGAGAGAGAGAGAGAAGGTGGGAACACAGCGGGTACTGTCCCCTTCTGAGGAGTGTTGAGGAAGACATTCAAAGAGAAATGGTGTAAGCCAAGGCAAAAGTAGGTGGCTGCCATCTAAACCAAAATCTGCAGACACGGGAGTATTTGAGATGTCTTAAAATGCCACATGGAAGTAGTGGGGAAATACCACAGCTGAGATACTACTTAGAGGGAAGCTCCAGGGCTAAGTCCAGTTTGAACCTACATATGGGAAGCAGGAACTTTCCACAACCTTTAGGTAATGGCCACATAGTCCTAGGCAGAGGGTCTTGAACTGGTTTGCAGTCTTTTGGCCAATACAGTTTATCCTGTGGAGGAAGGACGTGTTAGTTACTGAGAGAAAAAAAGTCATCATATAGGCTGAAAGAAAGCCTTGTAGACACTGACTGCTGTTGCGTATCTGATGACAGCTAGTTACCTGCTGCTGGTATCGCTTGCTGTTAGAGAAACCTCCAGACTGCAAAACTATGATGGTAGTTCTTCTGAATTTCATGTTATGTTCCACTTTGTATCTCCATGGACATTAGACATCACCCAATCCACCAGACACCTCATATTAATTTTATGCCTGTGAATATTTCAACCAGAGCGTTTCCAAAATTCAGTACCTTGGATTGCACACTCATCAGGCCCATCTTCTCATTGAGTCATGTGTAATACTGAGCCCACTACTGGTGCACAACTGACAAATTCTAAGTCCCTGGAAGCTCCCATTTGTCAGAGAAAAATGTATCCACGTTCAATAAAAGATTCTGTCCCTCTCTTGCTGTTTGCAGCTCTCTCAGATTTATATATTCAGTTGTTGATGAGCCATTCAGTGTGATGGGTGTGATGTGTCTTTTCAGTTGGACAGGATGACCACAAATGTTATCTAATTCCACCAGTCTGCTGATGGAAGACAAAATCTGTTTCCACACAATATCAGTACCAGCGTAGGAGATAATGCAATATTTATTTATGTACAGGAGGCCGTAGATAAATTTCCCATATTGTGAGCCTTGTGGAATGCTGAACGCTCATAAATGATGTACCAACTTTATCCTGGCAGAACTGGCAGATATAAACATGATGATATTTCTGACTGGCTCAGTTTTACTGTCATCCAAATGGCTTAGTATATAATGTAAAAGCACGTCTGAGTCAGTGAATGCCCATTTTTGAGTGTAGCCAGATGGATTTCTACTGTGCAGGCCCTTGTTTGATGTCTAAATTTGTCTCCCACACACTCTCTGTATCAGCATGCTTGGAAGAAAACCTTGATTTAAGCTGGTTATGGAGGCTCCATGCTTGCATTTACAAATTTTCTGACATTCAGCCAAAATGCTGGCTTTATTCCTCACCAGCTGGAGAGAAACACACTCTAAAATTTATTTATCTAAAAACCACAAACTAAGTGGGGTGTGGAGTTTCTACTCTTTGATTTCCGCTGGGGTGGTGTAGGCAGTGTGACCTTCTCTTATTTCTTCACATCCGGGAGGTGGGTTTCTCCAGCTCTTCTCTTTGAGTAGCTCATCTGGAATTTTTTAAAACTACCCATGCAACTTTTTTGTTGCTAGGTATGTACCCACCTCCCTCTCAAGGATGATAGAGACGCTTAGATCCAGTTGGGAGGAAGCTGAGATGTCAAGCAAGGATATCATCGGAGCAACCTTTGACTGAGGAACTTTGGAACCTCTCAAGCTAAGGGAAATGAAATTCACAGATAGGATTATTAAACTCAGTGTTTTTTTCTAAAGGCTATTTTCAATTTTCATATTGAAATGTTGATAGGATTTAAAATCCATAATGTTTATCCTGAGTAGTTCTTGCCCTGTTCTTTTAGCCATACTTCTTTTTTTTCTAGATCCCCTTGCCTTTCCTTTATACCAATTATATTTTCTTTCTTTTTTCCTTTTATGCTTTTTCTGCTAAATCCATTTGTTACAGATGAGGAAAAGAGTATGGTAAGTCACCAGTCCTGACTTATCCTCCTAACCATTGGGTTTTCTTTCCTGCCTGGTCAGGAGTATCTGTCTGCACTATCATGTACTGTTCTCAGTTTCTGGAAAAGCAAAAGGAAATAGACCCTTTTTCGATTCATCATAATACACCTGAGATGGTTATAGGATATGGTGCCAGTATTATTAATATTTTGCTTTGTTGAGTATTTAATTCAGTCTCCCACTTTGCTATGGCATTTGTGTGAATTTCTGATTGTGATCTTTTATCCGTTTTTCCTCTTTCTCTCACCTGTTCCTAGCATATGTTTCTTTCCAGTTAGATTTCTCTTCATTTTCAAATGGCTAAATATTTTCCTTTTTAGTTTTAATATTTTTTTCTCTTCTCTTCCTTGGGCTTTTCTCTTTCTTTTATTTTCTGTGTCCTGACTACTCTTTGCTGTGTGTTTCATCAGCTTGACCTTGCTTGTTATCACATGGATGCTGCAGTTCACTCTTCCTGTTCTCCAAAGTCCTTCCACACTTACTTTGCTGCTGAATACATTTTCATCCCCTCTGCATCCTTGGCATAAGAGGATTTGGTCAGGCCCTGCAGCCTTTATCTCAAAGAAAAAAAAGGCTGGAGCAGGGATGGGTGGTAGGAGGTGAGGGTGGATCAAAGATCTCATCTGAGCCTGGGGAAGGTTTTGGGGAGTGCCAGCCTCTGTGAGCAGGGACCTGGAAGGAGAGATGCCAGGATTTACTGTGCTGGGTATGACGTGGGGAGCTGAATCCCCTGCCTTTCTTTAGCCCTTGCTGCCTAGGGACACCCAAGCATGCCAAAACAGAGCAAGTGCGCTGTATTTTAATGTCATGTGAGTGATGGTGATGTGACAAGCATCACATCTGCTCATTTTGTTTTGCCCAGACTAGAAATTCTGCCGAGACATAGAGCCAAGAACCCAAGTCTAAGCAGTGATGGGATCTTCACTGTTAGTGCTTTTTAAACAACATAGTTTGGATGTATTAGCACAAATCGTCACTGTCCTTCCTGGGTTGCATTGACGCACTGATAGACCTCATATTACTTTCCAGGCTAATCATTGCCAAGGTAATATAAATATTGTGGGGACTGGAAAGGTGACTCGGTATATCTTATGAACCCTGTTTTGCAGTCTGAAACTACTCTTTGGCTTTCATTTGGTGGGACTGTGAAGCCTCAAATAAATAGCTCATCTTGAGTCTCTGCCAGAACCTTTTCCCATCATACTAGCTGAAGGCAAATTCACGAAACACACGAACAAAAGATGTTATAATGGTGGCTATTCTCATGGTGACACCATTCCTAAGAGAAAATATCATTCAAGTAGATACATTTGTGAAATGGATACCAAATTTTGATATGTACCACTGGGTTGTGAAGACTGAAATTAGAGAGTGCTCACTGGGGAGACCTCAGTTACCCAGCTTGCACAGTGGCAGCCACTTACCTACAGAAATTGAAGATTGCTTCTGCCAGTGGAAACATCTGGAGACACTGAGAGGGCAGTATCTGAGGCCAGAAAAGAGCCTATAATGACAGCTAATGAAGCCAGAAAGAGACTTCTGCAATGAGCTCTAACCTCCTGTGACCCTGGTCCATGCTGTGTGACTAGAGCTAGAAAATGTACTTTGGTATCTTGTCAAAACTGCTCTGTAATGTTTGGACTGAAGCTGCTTTGAAGATGGGATCCTTTGTGGGATTTTTTTTTTTGTTGAAGTAGAATGAAAAATGTTCTGTCACGTTCCAGGTTACAAACCGTAGCTGGATTAATAAAGGGTCACTTTGCCATTCAGCATCCATTTCCTATTCCTTTGAAGTCCAGCATTTACTGCCAAGTAAACCACGATACTTCACAAGTTTCACAGCAGTGTGGTGAGGCAGAGACATAAGTACACGAATAAAATAACTGATTATCTGGTACTGCTTTTGCTGCTAAACAAAATAGGGCCTACCCTGGTTTTCTCCACATCTGTGCTTTGTGCACTCTTCAGAGTTATCTCTGGCTGTCTGTACGGTATCTTTTAAACAAGGGTAAGTATCTTTGAAGTGTGTGGAGAGGGAAAAAAGCACCTTCTTTTGACGTCTCCTTTCCTCTGCTGTTTCATTTGCTTGGGAGAATTAGAAAATATTTTATCACCTATTCTCTGTCCCCTTCCTCTTTCCCCCTCTCTTTCCACAACTTTTCATATTGTGAAAAGAGAAAAAATACCTAGGAAAAGATGTTTGCTGTCCACAAGCAGAAGAAAAAGACTACATGAGATTGTAGCGTTTCTTAAAAGGTAATTTCTTTTGCCAAGCTCCCCTTTTAATCAAATAGAATCACCTGGAAACAAAGAAGCAAACCAGCTTTCACTGGTCACAGGCAGGAAGGAAAATGTTATTAAAATGATTGCAGAGCCTTTTCTTGGGGATTGATTTTATGCACCGTGCCATGATGTGAGGCCAGCCCTGTGCTGGGGACGATGCAACCCGTGGGCTGCAGGGGGCAATCCAGCACAGCTCAAGCTGGTCTGTCAGCCCTTTAAATAACTCTTTCTGACAACAAAGGCCAAAATTGTGCTCACGGTTTGGGGACTGTCAGGCTATGTACTAGCGCAAGGATCAGTCTCCTTTGTGCTCTGATTATGTATTGTGCAAAAACCCCTTCATCAGTGGCTCCTGTGTGTCTGTTGGGTGCACTGGAGTTGCCCATTTTCTCACCAGCAATTTGTTATTTGGGTGGAGAACTTGTGCTGGTGCTGAAGTGCTGCTTTAGAGACTGTCTGTCCTGCCGAGCTCCTGGCCAGTGCTCCCGTGCTGTGTCATCAGGAGACTTGGTTTTCTGGGGTTTTGTTTCCTCCAGTCACAGCCAAAATGGAAGCCATTTGGCAAATGAACTTAGAGTAAGCACAATTGCTGGAAACAGTTGCATTGGGTCCCAGAGTGGCCAAAGCCTGTTGTACAGTGGGACACTGGTGCAAGGGTAAAGGCATGGGAGCTGGTGAAGAGAAGTGGGGGAGCAGCTCTGACAGCATTTAATTTTTCCGTTTTAGCCCCTGACACACTTGATGCAAGACAGTGGAGAGGTGTCTTCTCCAGTTTTGCAGTGTGATGATTTAGTAGTGCTCTTGGACAAAGTGGCAGAGTCAAAGGCAATGCAGCCATCTGTGCTAGATTCAGGGGGGGTAGAGTTGATTTTCTTCACAGTGGCTGGTGTGGGGCTGTGTTTTGGATTTGTGCTGAAGAAAGGGTTGATAATATAGAGATGTTTTTGTTATTGCTGAGCTGGGCTTACACAGAACCAAGGCCTTTTCTGCCATGATGGCAAGGGGGCTGGGGGCACATGGCAGGCTGGGAGGAGACACAGCTGGGACAGGTGACACAAACTGACCAAAGGGATATTCCAAAGCATAAAACATCATGCTCAGTATATGAAGTGAGGGGAAGAAGGAGGAATGGGGGGACATTTGGAGTGATGTGATTCGGCTTCCCAAGTCACTGTTGTGCGTGAATGGACCCTGCTGTCCTGGAGATGGCTAAAGACTTGCCTGCCCACACCTGTGGGAAGTAGTAAATAAATTCCTTGTTTTCCTTTGCTTGTNAACTTTCCAGGCTAAGGGGAAGATTAGTAGTCAGGGTGCCACCCCATGGGCTGGGGCTTATAGTCAGGCTAAGGCATTCCCATACTTGCTGTTCAACTGTCTTTATATCTCAATCCATAAGTTTCCTAGTTTTACCCTTCTGATTCTCTCCCCAGTCTTGCTGGTGGGGGAGTGAGCAAGTGGCTGCACAGGGCTTGGTTGCTGACTGGGGTTAAACCATGACACTATCCCAGTGCTCTCCAGAGACTGAAATGGAATTAGGGCAGGAGACTTGCTGAGTTCCTCCTCCTCTAATGCCCTTGTGCAGGCTTGTTGAGAGCCTTCTCACTTGTTCAGTTTCTGCATCTGCATGAGCATTGCAGGCAGCTTTCTCCTGAGCTGTTGCCCACCTACTGCCTCTGGGCCACCCTGCCTCTGATATGCACTGATCCCAATCTCCTTGTTGAAGGATGTTTTTTGTTGCAGGCCCTGGCTTACTGCTGCTTGCTTAACGTGCTGTACCATGTGGGCACTGCCAGTGGAAAAGCATGGTGGTCATGCTGCTGCTTTCTCTCCTGCTCACGGCACGGAGCAGCCAGCAAGATGGTTTGGTGCCTGGCAGGATGCACAGGAATGTCAGCAGCTCAGGGAGAGAGGGGAGGCTAACAAAGGGACTTTGGACAGAGGCAGTAGGCTGATCCTGATGGCTCTGGCTCCTCAGCCTCTGCAGTATGGATTACCCTGGGCCATGCCGGAGAGAACCTGGCTGGGCTTTGGTCCTGAGTCATGGGCTGCTTCCCACAGAGGGACCACTGAGGTCAGCCACGATTGCCTGCAGCTGTGGCCTGTGTGATTTCCCCTGGCAGCATGGTCCTTGGGTCATCTGTTTCGCTTGCCTTTGTTCCTGAGTGCTGCAGGTGTTTCTGGTGAGTGCTGGGCACACATCTCACCATCACTCCTGCGGGTAGACACGACCAAAAGGGTCAGATTTTAATTGTCTGTACAAGTCTCTGTCCAGTCTTCGTATTTCCTAACAGTGAGACCTGAAAAGCCCTGCATGAGACTAAAGAGCCTTTCTGATGGCAGTGGAGAGAATGTTGGTAAGAAGGGTCTTCTGAACCTGAACAGGGTGGAAGGTGAGAAGAGGAGGACTTGGTGCCTCCTGTGTTCTTCCCACCTGCACAGGGGGAGCAGAGTGGGACTCTCCGTAGCAGCCCTTGTGCTTTGAGGTAGTGAGCAGTGGAATTTATTGCAGTTCATTTGCATCTCATGGTGAGGCTATCTCCTGTCCAACAGAGTGCAGAGATTGATCAAAACTTGTCCTGTGGTTACAGCACATATAAAATATCTCCAGTGTAGATTTTCTGGCATTCCGTGATAGTTTTGTTCCCACCAGAAATTTGTCTTAGCAGAAGCAGTATGCACTTGTCAGATTTGGTTAAAACTGGACAACAGGTTTGACACTACTAGAAGGAAGTAGAACTTGGAAATTCAGGCAGCACAGTCATATCAACTGCATTGCTTTTGGAAGTTGGATTAAAAATGAATAAGTGATGTTTTCATTAAGACCCTTAACATGCAATGCAACCCAAACTATTGGCAAAGATGAAACCTAATGTTCAAGATGATAGGAGGCCAGAAGGTTTTTCTCTGGTTATTTGCAGTAATTGAGCAATTCAGAAAAGTTAAGATTTGTGCAGTTTTTTTATGACAAAGAGCTTGTCTATTGAATAACAAAGAAACACTATTCTGTTTTAAAATAGGAGGAAATGGTTTTATCTGTTTCTTGTGTGTGGAAAGAGAAAAAAAAGAGAGAGATTGTTAGAACTAGAATAAACTAGAGTTTATCATCTGTAGGCAAGCCAGGCTGCACTGACGTAATCTGTGAGGAGCCCAGTGTTCTCATCTAAACTTTTCTCAAGTCTTTGGAAGTGCCTTTAAAAGAGAAAGGATTAAATTTCCAAGGTTAGATTCAATAATGAGACATTGATGTTACTGTAAACCTTCCAACTTAAAAAGAAAAAAAAAAGGCAAAAAAAAAAAAAAAAGACTTTTAGATAGGTTCTGTAATTTCAAAGCCCTTGTGTTGGAAAGCTTTTGGAACATCTTGTCCAACTAAGTCCTCTCCTCACCCACCATCAGTGAGTGGCCCGCACCGGTCCCAGGACCAAGTGATGTCCATGTCTCCCTTGCTGCCCCTGCTCCATGCTGGGGGAAGCAGCTTGCCCCTCCAGCAGGATCCTGCTGCGCTGCTCCTGGGAAGCAGTCACTTTGCCTCTGGTAGCGTTTCCGGTTCAGGTTTTATAAATTGCTACCGTCCATGCACAGGGCTGGCGAAGTAGAGCTTTTTGTTTTGTTTGCCCTAGATACAATTTTATTATTAATCACATCAAGGGAGGCTCAGAGGTTTTTAGGGCTAGAAGAGACCATTACTGTAATCTAGTTTGGAAAACATCTTCCACTGTGGTTTTGAGTTTTGTCAAAAAGAAAAATGTTCTTGTTTTCCTTTGCCCTTAGGCCTTAAAGTGTAATTTAAGTTCTTATAAACCAAACATAATGATAGAATAATCATTATCATAGCATTTTAAAAGTTTTTTTCATTTACTGAATAAATTTCTCCAAATTATTTTTAAGTATTGGAATAAAAATCTACCCTGGTTTTAAATGGAGGAAAACTCCCTTACCCTTTCTGGTTAAAACACAGACAAACTGATGCCATTGGGAAGTCCAAGGATGGGGGCATGGACACAGCACAGCAGGATCTGTCCAGGGAAGTTGAGGAGAATTTTGTCCATATCTGAATAACAAGCTGGAGTAGGCCATAGAGGAATTCTGCTCACATTTCTGACAGAAGCAAAACTTTCAGCTATTCTTGATGTTCAACTCTCAGGACTTGTTTAATATTCAACACTGGTTTCATCATCAAAGAAATTGAGGCAAAATTAAAAATTCTTTTCCTGGGTCTGTTATTTTCACAGCTTCTACTTCCTTTCAATTTTGATACTGCCATCCATTTTGATAAAAGAAAATGATATGTGAGGAACAAGGCAGGCAGGAAGAAGACAGAACGAGAAGTGCTTTTCAACACTGACTTCACCTCTGCAGAAGTTTATAATAAGGTGCCTGCAGATCCCTCCCCACTGAAAGCTCTCACAAATAACACCCTGTTTCGGAAAGTGAATTTAACCAGTCCAGCTACACATGACTGCTGGGGAGCACCATGGTACACTCTGATCTCCTAACAGTTGGTCTCTTTTGTCTAGTGCTGTGCAATTTCTTTCTGCTCTTTTCTGTTGAGCATGTATGACTTCTGTGTTGTTTTTTTTGTGTGTCTTGTCTCCTCCCTTCCCAAAAGCTTTTTGTTGAAAGAAAAGGCTTCCAAAAGCTTGTTAGGCTTATTGATCTGGATTGACTCCTGGGGCTGGCTCTTAGGATCCAGAAGAAAGCTCTTTTCAAGGTGTCTGGTTTGGAAAACATCGTCTCTGCCATTTGTTCCCCAAATAAATGGGTGAAGGCAGAGCTCGGCCTGTGTGGGCACCTTGAAGGGCAGCATGAAGGTGGTCTAGGCTTTGGGGGGACCCCCTGAAGCTGTGCATTAGGGTCAATCCCGGCTACGTCACTGCTTCCTAGCGTGACCTTGAGCAAGTTACTTGGTCTGTTCCTGCGTGCTGTGGTCAGGAGCCGCACAAAGGATGTAACACAACTCTAAATTATGCTCTCAGACAGCATTTGTGCTGCCGTCACTGGGGAAACACCTCCATTGCACCAGCCTGGCCAATGCTTGTAGCAGCACAGCTGAAGCATGATGTACATGGATTTCTCTTTTGGAGCAAGCAGAGTGGTGGTGATGGCCACACAGGCAAAGCCAGTGTAACGGGGTGAAACTGGGAGGTTTTCTGTGACAAAAGGGAAATTGAATGAATTTGTGCCAGTGCTCTAGACTTCAGTAGGCTGTTAAGTACAAAAATCAATGTTAATGTAACATTACAGCTCAGTTATTAAACCTGTTAGTTAACCTGTGGAGCTCAGCCTGTATTCTCACAGCCCCTTTTTGAACTGCACATAGACCAGTATCTAAAACACTACTTGCACAGAAAAATGGTAAGGTACTTCTCTTTTCTGTAATTCCAAAAGAGTTTTGCAAAACACAAAGTAAAGTTTGCCTAAGAACAAATTAAATGTGTGGGAAGTTTCACTTTATGGACTAAAGCCTTCAAAAAGTTCCCACATGTTTTCCAGAATATATAAAGAAAGCCAGCTCTTGTCTGTTAGGTGTTTGTTCACACTGGCATTTCTCAAAGCACTCCAGCAGAAGAGGATAGATCTCTGAATGTATCTTTGGATGAGATGCGGTTTAGATTAGGAATGTCCTTCTGTGGTCATACATGAATGGGGATGATGGGATGCTGGTCCCAGCCAGGCCTCAAGGCATCACTGCATTTGCTGGTGTTGCCGTTGGAGTCACTCCTGTTGCTGGCAGTTAAAAGTTGGTTCTGTAATTGTAATGCGTGTTCATACTCCATATGACTCTCAGCAGTTTTGCAAATTCTGTTCTTTACATGGTGCCACTCTGTGCATAAGAAAAAATGCTTCAATTTACATAGTCTCCAGGGGAGTGGCAAACAAAATCTGTAGCCTGATTGTTTTTCCTGTCATTACCTATTTTTCTGAGAACTCCTTGTGTGTCACTTTGCTCATATAACCCGATACTTTATTGCAATTAATAGACATGAATTTACTAGCAGCAGAACATAGTGGGCATTTGTTGTTCTAGTGACCCTTCTCTTCTCTTCTCTTCTCTTCCCCTAATAGCTCATGCAACTCATTCAATCCCAGCTGAAGCTTTGGATTCTCTCAGACTGCAGACGAGATAAAAGGCTGTGTAGCAGCTCAGAAGAGTGTGCTATATCCCCTTTAATGTGATGCATTGTGGGAATGGGCCCAGATGCACTTGCCTGTGGTTAAAAAAAGGAAGTATTTTTAAAGCTGTGTTGACATTATCATAGCCCATATGTACGGAAGGGTCAGGCTAAAGTTGTCATGGGGATTGCATCTGAAATCCTGGTGGCACTGAAGTCTGCCAGAGCTTTGACAGCCCCATTAATTGAGTTTCTGTGGTTGGTAAGCCTTCTTCCCTAATGTTGTTTTTAATTCCACACAGAGAAATCAAAATGCATTGGAGTTTCCAGAAGGGGACTGAAGTGTCAGTGCCCCCATGCCATTCCAACAGCTGTGATGGGGTGAGCAGAGAGGGTGAGGGCAGATCCTCCATCCTGGCTCTTAGCTGTCATGGGCTGGGTGGCTGCTGGCATTGCTCCAACCTGCCCAGTGCCATTGGGGAAGCTGCTGTGTGGGAGCTGGAGGTGCAGGTCAGAGGTCATGGTCCCATTCTTCCCTTCACTGGGATGCGTGGGGATGCAGAGCCCTGGGGGGTAGAACCTGTCCTTCCTGCTACAGTGGCTCTTTTTGGGGTGCCATAGTTTGGATTTTGACATATGGACAGTCTGTGCAGCCCTCAGGGTTAAGGACTGCATTAGCTGGCTGGTGGGTACCCAAGGGGAGGCTCCAGCTCTGAAGGGGATGTTGTACAGTGGCTTCTTGTTTCTTTCTTCCTCGAATTTAAACTCCTTAAAAACAAATCCCTTTGCTTCTCAAATAAGCTCTTTACTTCTGCCTTTCAACCCTAAATAGCTTAGCATATAAGTAGCTTCTTTTGGAAAAAAAAAAAAGTCGATGCTGTCTGTGTTTCTGTGATCAGATGCTCAGAATGAATTTCCATCTAATCCTAGTTTTGAAATTGATTCAGCACAATGACCTTGGGCAAGTTACTTAACCTCTCAGTGACCCAGTTTTTCCATTTGTAAAATAGAGATCAGAATACCCTTGTGCGCTGGGTAAACACCTCCTGAAGCTTAATTTAGTTATGCCTGTTTTAGAGACCTTTGAGCTCTGGTTGGAAGCACGATGGAAGAGCAGAACATGTTTCTTGTAGGGAATTTAATCTGCCAATGCACTGTGTGGGTCTGGTGCACAGGCCAGCCCAACCAGATCCTTTCTGTAGCCATTAAACATAATGCCAACAGGAGGTTCATGCTTGCTAGGAATGGTGTTAGAGCATCTTAATCCCACCTCTGCTTGGAGAGGCAGTGGAGCAGCCTTGCACTGCCCCAACTGGGTGCTAGGTTAAGGAGGAACGGATGAAGAGGAATGTCAGGTGTACTTGACCCTCCTGGTTTCCAGCCCTGTTTGGTTTGAAACATGACATGTGCAGACTGGCTGAATTCTGGAAGCGAAGTGGAAGTGTTGGCATGCCCGTTTGCATACTAATACAACCCGAATGCCATTATTTTTCCAGCTTCCACAGCTGTGTTATGACTGTACTAGAGCTGAATTCTAACAACCAAGCAAAAGGTTTGTTTGCTTGTATATGTGCACCGAGATTTTGCAAGCAAAACTGGAAAGCTTTCTAGTTGTTGCAGTTGTGTTTTTTTTTTTCAAACCCAGCACACTTTTGTGCTTACATTAAAAATTATGGATCAGCTGTATTTTAACAACTGTCTGTTCCCTAAATTTATGCAGTTGATGGCCTCAGAGCTCAGTTTGAAAGGTTTCCCCCTCTGTATTGCAACTGGGACTTCTTCCATAGATTTTTTTTTTTATACAGAAACAGTGTTTTATCTTTGTATCTTTGTCTTGTATAAAAGATAAAAATCTATAGTAATCCTTTCCTATGTAGACTGCTCTATTTTTTCCCGTAAAACACTCTTGCAACTAAGTCTGCAGATCTTTCAACACAATGCCTAAAGCATCACACATGATAAATCCTTCCCTAGTCTCAGTTTTCTGTAACCTTCCTCATTCCTCACAATGACACACACTTTCTCTCATTCATCTTTTATTACAATTCAATATTGTGCTTGAATATAATTAGGTTTTATACAGTATACCCTTCCCCCCATCCTTGGGTGTTTTTTTTGAATAAGGAAAAACTACTTGTTCCCATGCACATTTTATCTGGAAATTGACTTCAGTGTTATAGGTTCCAATATATTTACACAACAGGTAGGGAAAGGTATTGGGAAAAAAAGAAATATTTTTAACATCATAAACCTCTAGCAAAAATATGTATGTAATAGAATCTGGTACTGTGGTATTACACACATTACAACTGTCACTGTGACTTACAGCCTTAGTTTAGCTGAAAGAAAATCTATAACCCTAGAAATTCAACAATGTCCAAGTCACAGTTCAGAGTAATAAATGTTTTTCACAGAATAGTGTAATCCATATTTCCAAAGCTGATACAACAAAGGCATTTCTACTAGAAATCTTTCAATTTCATGGGCGGAGGCTCAGAGAGGGAGAGAGAGTGGTTAGGAGGAATGATAAGCAATAAAATGCCTGTGTTCAGAAATATTGGCCCTTTGGCTACTGCCTTTGGTTGATCTTTCTTGCCCCTAAATTACATCTTAATAAAGTATCATATGTCTTTTGATACCAGTAAAAAATATCAACTTTTAAAGTTCCTGCTGTCATTTCAGGCTGGTGAGGATGTTGGGTTGCAGGCAGCTGTGCACAAACACCTTGGTGTGTCCCGCATTGTGGGAGTCCTATATGGTAAGCACTGGTCCCTCTGGGGCAGATGATGCAGAGTGTGCTTTAGTGATGATATGGGCTATTTTTTCTGGCCAGGGGTCTTGGACATACTCCTCCATATCTCCGTGCTGGGAGCTGCCAGCTGCTGTGCCTCTTTGGGGTCCCAAGAATGCAATCTGTGCACCCACTGCTGAGCCCTTCACCTCTGTGGTGGGATGAAGCGATGGCTTGATGGGTGCATTCAGATTCTTCGCTTGGGAACTTGAACTGTGAAGTCTTATCCCAAATACTAATTTTTGATTCATCTCAGCTATCTTTTCTCTAGGAAAAGTGTTCTCAGCCAAAGGTAGCGAGAGCCTTGGAGTGTCCTTGTGCCCCTGGCTTTGGTTTGACTTTGTGTGTGGGGAGAGAACTTGACCATGTGCCAGAACAGTGAGGCTATCCTGGCAGGCCTTCCTGCCGGTGACAGCAAACAAATATATCACACTACACATTTCCTCTCTCAGAAGGGTATAGTTTGAGTGGCTAAGTAGCTTGTGTTTTGGGCTCCCAAGACCTTCATTTGTTTCTGCCTTCAAACTTCCTGGCAAGCTTGCTAATGTCTATTAATTTTCCAAAGTCCATGAAAGCAAAAAAAAGAGCAGATTGCATTAAAGTAATCTGTAATCATTTGAGTTACAGTGTGAGTGAAATACTCTCATAGCTGAGCAGTTAAAATGGAAATGCAGTATTGGGATGCTATATGTGCTATAGTTTATTGCCCACTATATGTATTGCAGAGTATCAGGTTCATTCCAGTACAGGTTAGTGAGATGCTTGCGTTTGGTTTCAAGTTAAAAAAAAAAGGCAAAAAAAAAAAGAGGCAAAAATCAAAGTAAATGGTAAATGGAGACACTGGTAATAGGAAAAACATCTGCCTTATCAGGCCCTTCATTTGTTTCTTCTCTTTCCTGGTGGGGCTGAGAAGATATGCTGTCACCCAGGACTTCTGAATGGGTTGTGTTTTGCCGCAAGTGTGTGGGTGGCATGGAAAGGCCAGTAGGTTGGTCTGTGCTGAAGAACCAAGCTTTTAATCAGAAATGCAGAAGCTCAGCATATCTAGTTGTATTACCATCTAGAAGCAATGCAAGCGCTTGGTATATATAGCACTAATATTGTCCCTACTATGCTGAGACATCATGCTTATTTTAATGCACAGTACTAAAAATTTCAACTTCACATAAATTAGCTTTATTAGCTACTTTACTTAGTCATCATTCCTATTACTGCTTCATTAGATAACTGATTCATAATCATTGACTTACGAAGAACAGATTGCAGAGTTTTCTCCTTTCCTTCTGCTCCTCACCTTCCCAGGCTTCAGTGTGCATTCAGACTAATGCAATGGTATAACGCATAACACCAATCCCTTTTGAATCTCGATGTGGGACAGCGTGAAATGCTCTGTCTTTGTAAAACTGTGTTTCTCTCTGACCTACTGTAGGAGACTCTATAATCTTGATTGGAGTGTCTGACTCACAAGGATGAGCTAATTTTGTTGGCAAGTTTCTGCTTTCTTGAGCCAGTATAATCATATTTTTTCTGGTGTTCAGGTGGCTGTGATAGGAGTCTGAAATATTGCATGTGTGTAAAATAGTCAAGGCATAAAAATATCCTCACAAAGTGGTGAGGCTATGTACAGCTTATGTGCCCTTGGTGCATAGGACAGCAGACACTCTCCGGGCTTTTTTCCATCTCACCAAGGTGAAGAAGCAGTTATCATCTGGAATCTGTGTCAGGAGACTACATGGCTCTGAGACCAGTAGTTACATCCACTGAGGCATGACCTTATAGCTGGGTGCAGGATGTGGCCTTTCTACAGCTACCAAGCACCTGAGTTCTCAAAAGTGGTTTAGCCTGCCTGTTCCTTTGGGTGTTACACTTCTCGTAGGCTTTGGGAGCAATTTAAAGAGTGAAGTTGGATGTTTTGAAAGGAGAAAGTAGGAATGTCTTTGTGAAATAAAATGGACCTCCCTTTAAATTGCTTTTATTTGCTGCTATCCTTTGTTATTTGATTGTTCTGTTAGCCCTGCCTTCAAGTGCTAGAGTTTCTCTAGTGACCGCTATGACAGCCTGTGTGTCACACCAGCAGTCCATGTGTTTCTTGCTTGGAAAGAGGGGGCTCTTACCAGTTCTTGCAAGGAAAGCTGTGCTTTTTCTTCAGAGTTCTTGGAAGGAATTTTCTCCATCATTGGGCTATTCTTCCACAGTGAAATGGGAAAGTTTTGCTAAAACACTGTAGTGGGAAAGGATTCTGCTGCAGGGACATGAGCATCGCACAGCATTGCAACTCATCATGTCTCAGATGAGAAGCTCTGGCCTCATGAAAAGGTTCATGCTGGTTTCCCTTGCTGCAATGAAGAGAAAATTTGAAAATCCCAAATGCCTTGTAGAATTCTTATGACCTTTTGGTAACTTTTTAGACACATGCACTTGCTAAGCTCTAATATGCATGTGGTCACTGAACTGGCACTCCTCAAAATTAAATAGACCTAATGCAAATTACTAATAATCTGAGAAAGCTTTGTGCTAAAGAGGCTGTAGTAAAATTTCACAGGAGAATCCTCTTCTGCAGGCTACATTAAATGGCCTTGTTAGACATTTGAGTATTGAGTGTCATTATGTAGTGATTTGAGAAGGACAGAAAAAAATCATAAAACTGCTAGTAAGATTCTCACAGCAGATCTATTATGGCTAGTCTCACTTGTAATAATTTAGAGTTTTAATTTTCTCAAGCGTCCCACAGGTTTACTATATCCAGCCAAATGCTTCACGGACAAGTTGGCAGAATGGAAGTTTTTTATGATCTGTCCCCACTGGTGGCTTTTAAAGCTTCACCCCCTCTTCCTCCACACTTATTTGTATGCCACACTTATGCACACACACACGTGCACATCCACATCCACACAGACGCACACAAAAGAAGTCTCAGGGAGACATGGGAGTTTGTCAAGTCCTGCACAGTTTTCAGCTTAATTCACACTGTTCAGAAACCATCAGCATCTTGATGCAGAGGCTCTTCTTCCCTTGCTTTTAAAACCAAGGGAAATATGAAAAACTGAAACTAAAGGGAGATTAATTGATACAGAAGCTCAAAGAGAGACAGTGGGTTCCTTATTTGAATAGTCTTCCTGAAGAACAGCACCTCTATCTCTGGGCTGTACTCATCAGTCAATATCCATCTGTTTGAGAAGTGACGAACCTGCTAAAAAGCTGGTAAGACACCTGGCAGAGAGTGTAAATACCCTGAACCTTGGGACTTATATCAGCAAGCAAGGGGAAAGGCACATTTTTCTACCTAACTGGCACAATGCAGACTAAGTTATCCATGCTGGGTGCTCATCCCATGATTTGGATCTGTTGCTGACAAATGGGGCCAGGAGGGTGCGTGCCTTGTTGTCTCGGCTGTAGGAATGCAGCTAGTTGGTGCTCCTTGGGCTGTGGAGGGATGCTGGGGATTTCCCAACCCCCACTGACCCCTCCCATGAGCAGAGCTGGCCGCAGGTGAGGAGAGATGGGAATCCTGAGCCAGAGATTTTAAACGGAAGTGTTGAAATTAGCTTCAACATCTGCAAAAACTCTTTGACAGAGCCTCTTGCAGCAAAGTCCCTAGAACATGAATTTTGACAAGGAAAGAGCCCATTATTATCAGTGATGTTTCAACCATTATTTTATGAATATATTCAATGACAAGAACTAGCTTGTTTCCAAGACAACAAAATTCAAACCCGATCCATGATTGCTCTAAAGGAGGCCTCCTGTCATTTTGTTCCTTTGAAGAAACTCACAATTTGATGGGCAAAATGCCAGAAATAATTAGACAGAATAGCACCATAAACCCCAATGGAAGCAAAATATCTGCTGTGAGAATTTCCCATCAGAAATCTTGAAAATCAAATCAAAGCCTGGATAAAATCTTTTCTGTTGAGTGTAGGAATGAAGGGGGAAAAAAAAGTGGGTGGGAGAAGACAATCCAGTTTTTTACCTCATCAAAGGGAATACTAAAAACTGTCTTTGTGACTTGCTTGTGTCTTCTTGTGAAATAATAAGTGGGCAGGGCAATCAAATTTAAAGCAGTATTCCCCAAAGCAAGGTCAAAACTGCTAGAAATGTTCATTTCATTTTTATTTGCTTTTCCTGCAAGGTACACACTGTGGCTATAATTTCCCATTCTTTATGGGGAGATCAAAAGATTTGTGCTGTGCCGTGTAGGAATCAATTCAGTCATCCTGGCAGCACGCCAATCTTTATTACATTATTTGTTAACCTGCGTTATTGCAGAATGGAATAACTGTTCCCTGGGATAAACTAGGGAGTTCTTCGTGCTTCCTTGACCTTGATTTCCACACTCGCGCCTTGTCCTCTCAGCACCCACACGCAGATAATGATTGTCTGTGTTAGAGTGAATGAAATATCACTGCAGAGCCTGTGCTGAAGCAAATCACTGAATTGGAGGCGTGTAAGTGAACCAGTACCTTCACTGTCTGCCTCTGCTTTTGCAGCAGAGTCTCAGTTATTTCTTACAGTGGGAGTCTCCTCACTTTACCGACAGAGAAACCAGCCCATTTGACAAGAACTACATTTGCTCTTTTCTTCCTACTAGGCCATTTCTGTAATCTTCAAAGCTAAATGCATCAGTCAAGCCATCTTTCTTGGAATATTTCTGAATTCTTTCTAAGAATATTTTTCATTAAGTTAGTGAGCAGTGATATATTTTGGTAGTTTTGGAGACATGCATTAGGGACGTGCTAAACCTAAGTTTAGTTCTGCCTAAGTAAGCATCACAGTTTCACATGTACCAGTTCTGCACTGGGACTGTTTCACTTACATTTTCTTAACATAAAAAGTAGGCTTTGCACAGTCATGTTTTTCATGGAGAAAATGGAGGGTAAGTTCTGTCTTGCATTGAAGTGGTGTAATACAACATGTACTTGATGCCAATCAAATTGGGTAGCTTTTCGATTGAATCAACATTCATCTGGGTCCAAAAAAGCACTGCAATGACCACTGCTAGTGGAAGTTTGTGGACATTGTGCCCCACTGCTGCTCTGACCCTAGACTTCCTGGACAAGTGCATCTTCCACACTACACAGAACTTTCTGACTGAAAGAGCCATGCTGGAAGTCGTGGTTTTTGTGGTCATGCTGGGGACAGAGCATGGTGGGGGAGAAGGAGCAGCCTGGAATGAGATGCTTAGGAGTCTAAGACAGATCTGAGGCTTAATTTCAGTGAAGGGCGGGGAACACTGTGTTGATGTGCAGTCTGCACTGTGAAATGTAAACTGGGTTAAACTCCTCCCTGGCTGATGTAATTGAGCATAAAAAAACCAGATTTCAGTAAGGAAATATTAGTAAGGGAGAGAGAAGGGGAACAAAACTTGCAGATTTTTTTCCCACAATGCTCTCCACTGCTAAAAAAGCAGATTTTTAGTCCTATTTTGAAATAGAAACTTTTGCTGAAATCTTAACATTTTTTATAGAACAAGTATCCTCCATGACTACAAATCCCAGTCACTAAGTTGCAGACCAAAGCTGATGGAATTAGCTGATGCCAAAAAAGTGCAAAACACACAAAAATGGAGCGTGTGGAATGGTCCAGGCTCTGAGACCAGGGAGCAGGTACATGCTCAGGAACAAAGAAGAAGAAATAGCTGTCTTTTGTTGTCCCTCCTCTAAGAGCCAGACGGTGGCTGGGGAAGTCTGGGAACCGGTGGCAGGGACAGCCAGTGAAGGCCAGGGTGCTGCTGCCCAGTGCTGCAAGTCAGGGCAGATGTAGTGGCAGCGTGCGGGACAAGAGCAGGGACAGGGCTCTGGAGACCCTTCAGGTTTTCTCCGTTTGAGACTTGTCTCCAAGGCTCTGTGCTTGGTTAGGTACAGAATTTGAAGGTCACCTACCTGCCTATCAGGTCACCACAGAGGTGCTCAGCTGGGCTGCCAGGTCATCCTTCTGACCAGATCCCGCAAAGCTGCCAGAGGAATCAGGCTGGAGCTCAGGTGCTGTTTTTCATCATGACGGTCCCAGTCCCTTCCTGATGAGTTTGGGCTCTGCTGCTTGCACTGAGTGGAGCAGGGAGTCCAGAAAACAAATTTAGCCAGACTTTTCGATGGTCAGTGCAGGACTGTGGAAAAAACCAGAATTTCTACCTTTGCTGAAATGCTCCATATGCTGCTTTGCAGAGGGATTTTTTTTCCATTCTGCTCTTCCATATTCTGATGGTATAATCTGAAAATACCTCTGCCTCACAGTAGGTTGAGACAAAGGTGTTTACAAAAGCACTAAGCCTGAGAATCCAGCCACCCAGCATCAAAATAGGAAACTTAAATTCATAAGCTCCCTCCTTTAAACTGATGGAAATGGATCCAAACAAAACAAACCAAAACAAAAGCAGTAGGTAAACATGTTGGAATGTACAATGGATAATGGATATTGAGGGATGATCTAGTCATGCATGCTAAACAGATACATTTATGAGTTTAAATTTAATTAGCATGTGGAAATTAACAAGGCTAGGAAGAAGGGCAATGTGTTTTTAAGTGAAGGCGATGAATAGGTACTGTTAGGTGCATATAGATAAATGAGGATTTAATTTGTAAGACATAATGAGCCAGGTGCCTATAAAATAATTTCTGGGGTTTTTTTTCTGCTGGATATCACAAAAGATAATGGTGTAACACTTCAAGGTCAGTCTGTATCCACCTGTTCATTTCTTTTTGGGGAAAATATTTTTAAGAATAACTAACTGAAATTGACTTCCTTTGTAGAAAACTGCTGGGTGTTTTGATTTTTTTTTCCTTAATTATGCATCATTACTAATTTTACATTCAAAACCCAGCTGGCCTTTGTTGAAGAAGGCTTTAGTTGCTGCTCTGATTGTAATTTTTCAATCTGTACATTGACTGAGACAGGTTTCTGTGGAGAAATGCTAGTCCATGACTGTGTCCCTTACATGTGCCATATGGGGATGCATTTTTGGAAGAAATGATATTTCATAGTGCTTGAATCTCAAAACATTGTTTTAAAACCAAAACATCACCTTAAAAAGCAAAGCATTGGTTTTAAACCAGGACTTCTTGAAAGAAAAGCAGTTAAACTGAGTACTGTATGATGCTATGAATTACCTTTTCCGTGTCACCTGTAGGATTTTCGTCCATCTCCTTAAGCTTTCCAGCAGAGACTACTACCACTTGAACTGAAAACTAATGATAGCAGGAGATCCTGTTATCCCAGTGATGGATAGGACTGTAAAAGTTACCTGTTGGGTCTTGGTGATGTTCAGCAGAGTGAGGAAGGATTATGGCAGCCTTTTTTTCTGTTTTTTCATATTTCTGGGAGTTCTTCTGCTGTCTCTGGATGTTGGTGGGGTTTAAGCTGCACAGACCTTGTAGCTGGGTAACAGTCAGCTTCTTTGTCTCCATTCTGCTTTTCCAAGTGCTGCAGCAATTTCTTGGATTTCCAGCAAAAAATTGCAGTGCTTGCTTGTTGCTTATGCATTTGCTTGTGGAGCTGCTACTCCTCAGAAAATGGAAGCCAGAGAAGAGAGGTTTCTCTTCTCAGCTGTTAGCCAAGCAAAGGACAAGTGAAATTTTATGAAAGAAAAAAAGGCATTTTTCTTCAAACCAAATGTCATCGGTCTACTGCAAGTAATAGCTGCATACAAATTTATTCAGGAAGAACTTCTCTCTGTCTTTCTGTCCCTCTCTTTTTTAAGGAAAGATGTTAAGTACTCTTATAGGCACTGCTCCCAGTATGTCATGCAATCAGTAACTAACTTTACCTTGATCAGGAATGAAAGGGATTCTGCCAGGAATACAAAGGATTTGAGGAGGATAAGTGTTTTGATGAATTTTTGAACATACAGTTTTGGATTAACACACCAGTGATGAAGTTATCTGCTTTAAATGGGCTTGTGGAGGATGGGGAAGACAGAGCACCCTCTTACTGACAGTTCTTTGCATTGTGATAAATTTAATGTGGCAGTAAAGAAGGGTTTACGCTTGTTTAAACGCCTTTTACAAACAACAGTTTCCATCCATTTAATAATGACCCTGCTTTTCTCACGAGAACAGCGCCATTACCAAGCTGTTGGTATGGCTTCTGCAGCGCCAGGCAGCTCTTCCCGCGGCACTTAATTGCCCGGCCCATCTGCAGAGCGTGGGGCTTGCCGGAAGACACCTGCTTCCTCAAATGTTGTTTTTAAGGATCAGACCCATTGCGGCTGATTGCACGAGGCCTGTTACTTTGGTTGTGTTTTAGGAGAAAGATGGGTAAGAGCCAGGCTTCCTATTAGGCAGGCAACTTAGCAAAAACAGCCTCTAATGAAATACTCAAAAGGTGCATGCACCAGAAGCCCACATGCAAACATCTCTCTTTGCATAAAATATTTAAGTTCAGTAAAGGATTTGTCATAAACTGAAACTAATAGTTAATTTGATATTGCTTTATGCTCTTTTGGATACAAAGAGTATTACCTAGACTCGCTAGGGTCTAGGGTACAAGTGGGGAGGGGTTGGACATAGTCTGTGGCTTAGCCCATGAGAGATTTGCTTTATTTCACCTTTTTTTTCCTTTGTTTGGGAAACCCACAGGGTTTCAGGACAGACTTAGGACTGGCAGGCCAGTTTTTGTGTTTAGAAATGATTCATGGCTTAAGCTCTGTCAAACCACTGTTGTTTGGCCAGATCCTGCCAGCTGAGGAAGCCCACACCAGCATCCTCCCAAACCCAGGCCAGACCCCTAGGCACTGCTGGCCCATGCAAAGGCACATGGAGCTGCTGGCAGCCCTGGACACCCTGCCTTCACATCTCCTGGCAAGGGGCATTTGCAAGGCCACCTGAGTTTTCCTCACAGCTAACCAGCTATTTGCTCTTTTGTCATAAGGTTGGCTCCAAAGAAATGCTCTGGGGAGGGATTTGCCAGAAGACCTTCCCAGGCTTGTCTGCCTGTGGAAAAATCTGATTACAGGAAAAGGGAGAAATTTCTCAGGGTGGTGCTTCAGGCTCTGGAATACTTTGTGTTTGCTCATCAAGGCAGTAACAGCCAATTTATTCAAGGGCCTGACCCAGGAAAAGAGTTTGTGGCCAAGAATTGTGAAATGGGAGTGGCTCTGGATTCCTCATCCCAGTGTGCAGCCTCTGTCACATGGGTGGCATCACCAGCAGCTACAGCATCACAGACGGCTGCTGATCCTGTTGGGAGAGGCTGAGAGCTGAGCTGAGGGAGCAAGGCACCCAGAAAAAAGTGTTTTATTAAGGGCCACATCAGCTGTGTTGCTTTCCTGCAAGTGTGATTCATTCCCTTATGCCTTATAGAGTGGGAAGGGGCAGGTTGGGTGCTGAGGTCTGCTTTGCGCTTCCCTTACACTCTTGGAAAGGGTATTGGAAAGCCCTTTCTTGCTTTTTGCAGAACTTTGCAAATTATCTCTGGGGTTTTTTTCCCCTTTTAGTGGGATTACCTCTAAACATGTGGCTGGCCAGAGGGGTTCCTGCACTCTTCCTTTGCCACGGGGAGCAGAAACACTTCAGTCTGCCTTTTGCAAATAAATGTTGTAGAAAAGGTTTCATCTCACTCAATGTTTATCCCATCCTTACTGCTGTTTGAAGAGTACCTATGTCTCTGATCCCCAGTCCCCTCCCTTCTAAAAAACCACTTTTATGTACAAGGTATAGCTTACACAATTATATGTATGAATTGTTATATGTGGTCCTGAATATTTTCATGCAGAACTTCAGCTCTAGCAAAAATAGGACCATAGGTGTCCAATAAGCCTTGCCATAAGAGATATTTTAAACCTAGTTATACCGACCTGGAAGGTTTTTATAAATGTTGGGTAGAAATGCCAAGATATATTTATCTATTCCTGAGCATTGGAACTCTATGCCACTGCTTTGAACAGAACTGTCACACAAGTCGGGGTTTGGTGATGTTGGACTAGTGCTATGTAAGGGGGACTCTGATCCTACGCCCATTTGTGTAAAAGGTAAAAGCTTACACTGACTGGAGCAAGGGGGAGTCAGAAACAGTCACTGGAAATTACCAATAACATCACGGTATTAGCATTCACAGCTGCTGAAACTTCCTTTCATGGAAAAGGCAGCTTCTTGCTGCTAAGAATGAAGATTTTACTGAATTGTGGAAACCTGGAGCAGAAACTTAAAAGAAAAACTGAGAAAGAAGATTTGGATGTTGAGTTGATGGATTTTTTATTCACTTTCTGTTGGCTCAGATTGCTGGCAAAGCCTCAGGAACAGTGATGAATAGTCTGTGTAACATAAGGTCCTAAAGCACTGTGGCACAGTGGCACACTGTGGCACAGACCAGTGCTCACGCTGCAGAAGGCAGGGTAGGACCAGGCTGGTGGCACTGTACCTCTACCAGACCCCACGTGATGGAGTGCCTGTCCCCTGCCAAGGTCTACCACCCAAAAAAGTTTTAACAACATAAATTGGTTCATCAGTGAACCACAGATGCAAGCATGTGGTTGGCTGCATTGAAAGAAAGTTTAGGGTTTACTTCTTTGTAGTTTACAAAACAAAATTGAAGTTAGCCAAATTCAAACCAAATTCATATAGATTGCAGTGGGTTTCTCAGCAGTGGTAATTCTTAAAATCTAGAGTGTATGTTTCTAAAGAGCTATTATTTAATTCAAATGTGATCCTGAGAAAACCTGTGTTATTTTGGGAAATGACAAAAACATGGCCACATCTATAAATTTTAGCATCTGTGGTCTCCAGATGTGTTGCTTGCTGGCTGGTCTTTGGCAAGCGGGAGGGATAGGAGTGTGCTGAGTTTTGTCACTGTAGGAGAATACTGAATGAATTATTAATGAATACTTAATAGTTCTGTAGGGAGACAGAGGGGTATAAATGGACACAGAGGAAACTAACATTATCTTAGTCTATGAAAGAAGCAGTATGGTAATAGGAAATAATGGGCTAGTAAATTGAACTTCAGTTGCAGGCAAGTTCCTAGAGATTTTGAGAGCTGAGATAACAAAATACATGGGGAACTGTGCTTTGATAAAAATTATCAATGTGCCTTCAGAGGGAATAAGCCTTATATGGCAAGGCTAGAAAAGTTATTTTGTGAAGCTCATTGAGAGGCAAAAAATGTGAAAAAAAGGAAAAGAAAACAAATTTTGCATTAGGTCAAATAACAGTGTCTAGAGTTGAGAAAAGAAACCCCTTTCTGAAGGTATGAGACCTGTGTGATAACCACAGATAAGCAGTAGAATAAGAGTGAGTAAAGAAGTTATCAGAGAAAGTAGAAGGATGATCGTTAAAAAAAGTAATTTTCTGTTCAGTGTGCTAAGAGGAGGTTCAAAAGTGCTTTGTGCTAGTTTGTCTTCTCCACACTGCTGGCAAGTGGAAGGTCATTTTTAAAGGAAACACTGCCAGATCAACACTGAGCACCTCTGGAAATTCTGTAAATTGTATCTGGATCCTGTGAACTGAAAACACATCTCATTTTGCAAGAAACATGACTGTAACCTAGGAAAATGACAAGTAAGGAGGATTTAGATTAGCCTTCCTGTACAGGTATACTGAATATGCAGCAGGTGCAACTCTACCTTAAAAAAAAAATTCATTGTCTCACCTTCTCAAGAAACCCCTCAAAACCAACCAAGAAAAGAACCCTCATACAGAACTGCCAGGCAAAAGGTAATGGGTAGGACAAAATGGAGGGAAGCTATAGATTTATGAGACATTTATCAGATGTCTGCTGAAACAAATTCAAGACTCCTGTTTTCTGCTCAAAACTTACAAATAAATTATAAAAAGTATGATGGATAACATTATACTACAGACACATCAAGGTCTTTTACCTGACATTAGAGTTGCCCTACACTAGAGCTGATCCATGGAAACCAACAGAACTTACATGAATCCCCCTCTAAAATGTTGTGTCTTAGTACTAAATTCATCAGGTTGATTTCAATTATTGTGGTTTTCCAATTTTCCATTCCAGAAACTGTTTAAAATGAGGGATATTACTACAGCCATTAATGTTCATGGTTACAAGCTTAATAAAATTGCTGATGGACTTCAAATCTTATTCCTACCCATTTTATTTCTTTGTTTGTATCTCCATCCACAGATCATGTTCATAACAAAGACTTGTTAGAAAGTATTGCAGAGGGAACTAGAACAAGTCTGGGTGTGAGAGATTGATCTGTAAATTAATTGCAGTTCTGGACAGTGCACACTTAGAGGCAGAGAGATTAAATGTGTGTTGCCTGCAAACAACCTGCTTACCATTCTTCACATTCTCTTTCACACCAAGACATTGCTGTGGAGAGGGAAACTTGCCACCCCACTGTTGGCCAGGACCTACCAATCCCTCCCTGGCTTCTTGAGGCTGTTGGTAGACACTTTACCTGGGGTCTGGCAGCATGGTCAGTGCAGGAGTGGTGATAGGGAGACATGAATTCAAACTAAATCACCTGATTTACTACACTGAAATGGCTGTATACTGCACACACTCCCTGGAGCAATTATTCAGGATCCTTGTCATCTGCAGTGAGTATGTTAAACCTTTCTGAATTTTATTTGGGCCATGTTTTACCAGTGGAAGCTCTCCATCACTGCTTTGATTGCCCGTCCCTTACAGTGGCCATGAATTTGCCATCCATTCCCTGCTCTCTGTGAAGCTGTGGTGGCATTTCTAAAGCACGTCCGTACTTTGCCTGCATCTGTGTGAGCAAGAGACCTGTGTCAAGTATTATCTGCCTTACCAAGTCACTAAAAAGATATAAGTACAGTCTCAGCCATAACATACGAAAGCTGACCAGGAAAGAGGGGATTAGTGGTGACATAACAACTATTATAATTCTGCAACCAAATCAGTGATGTAGGTGCACGTTTATGTATATGACTCCCTCTCTTATGGTTCTTTGTCTTTTATCTGTGCAGCAACATCCACAAAAGTATAACTGAAATCCAGCAGAATATGATGCTTGGCAAAGCTACCCAGCTGGGGAAAAGCGATGAGTAATGCAGACTGTATTGGCATAAACACCACTGCCTCTCTTTCAAATTTGAACAATATTTTGACCTTCTCATCACAGAACTTTCACTGATTTCCTTTTTAGCTTTTTCTCTGATTTTTGTTGCTTGAGAAATGTCTGTGGCAAGATCAGAGCAGAACTCATGATAATGATTTGAACTAGAAATTAAAATGTTTTGATGGATAAACATCTAAGTTGAATATGCAAATCGATTTTGCAAGCTGGGGCATTCATATCCCTATTAATTCTTTAGACAATCAGAAAACTTATGTAATTCCATAGTTATATTTATGGCTATGTAATGGGTTATACACTTTCCCAATAGGTCTTAAACATCATTAGGAAAGTCAACATTTCTGTAGAGTAGAGAAAGATGAATGAGAAAGGAAATGTTCATGTAATTTAGGTTATGTGTTTATACTGGACTTGGTTTTTGGTAGTCGGTAAGAGCTCATGGAGCTGTTTGAAGCCAGTGGGACATGAAAGTTCTCAGCAGTGCTGTAGTTTCATTTGAGTAACCTGTGAACCTTTCAAGCAGGAAATAAAAGAAACTTCTTGTTTTTTACAGCTCCTAATTGAATTGTGCACTTATTTTTTTAACCTGACTAGAGAACAAGATTTTAAATAGGCTCAAAAAAAGATTAGGACACTCTTTTAGAGGGGTAGGTCAACTGCTGGTTGTCAGGTGCAGTGAGATTAATGCTGCTTCTGAGAGCAGAAGTTCCTCACTACCCATTGCCAGGAGCAGAGGTGGTGGTTGGGAATCCAGCAGCTGCCTGCCCCAGCCCCATCAGATCCCACCTGTCCTGAGGACCTACTGCTGTCAGTGGTGTTCATGTCTGCCTGCACACATTCTCTGCTGCTGTGCTCAACAGGTCAAGGGGCATGCGGATGAGGAGTGGCTATCAGTCTCCATCAGTCGTAGCAGAATTCACCATGGAAAGGGCAGAGCGCAGGCAAGAAGTAAAAGCAGGCAGCTCCAGATTGCTTATTTAAGCACTATTGTAATAAATGCTGCAAACAGCTGTAAAGTTGTGCTCTGCTGCTTGACCCAACATTACTGTTAACTCTGTCAAAGAAAACTGTTGCTCAGTTCTCTTGGTAATTAGTTCATACAAAAGCTTTTCAAAAAACAACTTTATCTTAAAATGTCTCTGGATACATGTTAGAAATTTACCTGAGAATTTTATTTGAGGAGGGGAGAAAGGGAAAGATTAAATGTTGAGCAAAGCCATAGAGAATATTTGCGTTGGCATAGGTACTGCAAGTACTGAAAAATTAAACCTTGCCCTTTATCATTATCAGGGTTTTAAATGCTTTATGATGGCTTTACTGAAGGATATGTCTTTATAGCTAAGGGATTGCCCCTCATATTTTGTCTACAACAAAGAAAGAAACCTTTCTGTAAATCACAATTTTTATGTTGTTGCTATAAAATTCTATACAGCTGTCATATTTTAATTTTTATTGACTTTTGACTTGATGAGGCATAAAACCTCAAAATGGAAGATATTTTCTGGAGCTTGGTGTCTAAGGTGAGTTTATTGTGCAAATTGCATAAGTATCTACAGCATCTATGTTGAGCCAGAGTACCTTTGATAGTATGTACATGCCCATGCTTCAGCTTTCAAATCATTTGGAATATTGTCCACCAAAGTGCACACCCAGTCCACCAGACACTTGCTCCTCAGTACAGAAAAGTGGGATTTCAGTGGTATCGAGATGGTTTTATGGCTGCTGGTTATCTTACAGGGACACAGGGTTGGAGTGACCCAGCCACCTGATGTTTGAAACCTGTGAAGCTGCAGCAGAGTGTGGGACTGGGGCAGCCCTGTGCCAAAGGAGCCAGGTTTACTGTGGCACATTTGTGTCCCAGACATCATGTGCTTGCACACAGCAGCCTGCTAGGGCACATTCCCATCCTCTGAAACACACAGCTTGCTCATGAGCGTGCAGCTTCCACTGTGCAATTTTCTCCAAGTTTCTGTCTCAAGCTTTAACTCTGTTTATATCTCCACGGACTTCGGAACCAACTGGTCCTTTTCTTGTAGCAGCAAGCTCTGCTCCCTCTCCTGGGAATGCTTTTGGCTGCAAACTCAACCGATCTGAGTCTGCCTTACAGGAGGGATGTTTTCTAACTCTATGGGGGCTTGTTAGTCTTTAGCTTTTTGCCTTCTCCAGCATTCAGAAATAATTAACAAGTAATGAACAGAAAATAAAAGGTCCTTGAACAGCACAGCAGATGGGGTAGGCTACAGCACTTCTTTTCCTGGTTCTTCCTTTATTTTATGATCATGGGGGAGTTGTGCTGTCTCTTTCCCTCCCAGTGTTTATCTGCCTTATTTGTTCGGACACTGAATATCCCATGTTAGGACCTGTCTCTAGTGCCTCAACACAGTGTCTAGATCAAATGAGCTCCAATTTGTAATAGAGTTTTCAGGCTCTGCTGATGAATGTACTGGATTCACAGGCTGCACCTGCGCTATCCTGAAAGAGTGGTCTCGATGGAAGATGATCTTGGCAGAGCTGGCCAAGCAGACAGACATATTTCTAGCATGCTTGTTCATGCAGAAGAGACATCTGGCTTCCTGGCTTTCTTAGTACTTGTTCTATTAACCCCTACACCACCTCTGAAATTCAACAGATAACAAGGAGCCAAACACCAGTGTCTTTTTATGGACCTTCTTGCTGGGGAGAGAGTAACTAATGTGGGATACTGTAATAGGTAGATGATCAACTGGTTGATGATTACATGGGTACATCTGCCTGAAAGCTGCTGATATTGCTGAGAACGTTCCAAAAGGATGTTTGAAATATAAAGTTTTATGATATATGAAGTTTTACTTTTTTTGTAGCAGAATGAGGGTTGCTGAATTCCTGCTGAATGTCAGGGCATTAGATCTGCAAGAGGTGAAGCTGGTTTTAATAACACTTAGCTTTGACTCAGAGGACAAGCCAAAAGCGAATGTCTTAACTGTGTTTCTTGACACAAGGGGAAGCACCTGGGTATGCAAATCACTCTGCTCCCCTTTGCTTCAACTCTTCCCTTGAGGGCCTAATCCTGCAACCCTTCACAACATGGATAACATTTCTGCATTGAGGTATCATCACATACACAGGATTTGCAGATGCACAGCCTTGGTTCACACTTAGAGCACTGTGAGGATTCCAGTCTTTTCATACCACTGGTGATAAGAAGATTGCTTTGATTCACCTGTCACCAGTTATGAGGTAGGCTGAAACACCTTGTCCCACAGGGCAGCACTTCCACAGGACGCAGGCTTTCTCCCTGCTATGCTTAATTTTTTTCACATGCTAGTTCTTCATTATATGGCTGCTGCACTCTTTTACCATCCACTGGAAAGATTTCTCCCTTGTGGTTTCTTGCTATCTACAGGTATAAGACCTTCTCTTGAGCTGCATACAGTTTGTTTCTAATAAGGAGTAACATATACTGAAAGCACTTATAAATGTTCCAAGCCTGTGATTCTTAATTGTGTTGTGTGTATTTTGTGAAATACTGCTATCCCTCACACCCTTTTTTGCTTGCAGAGTTATAGTGTGTTACGTGGTAACAATAAATGTTAAATAACCTGCCTGCCACCCAACTGCACTTTGTGGCACTTGTATAATTATAGAGGCTTTCAGAAATCACCTTGTAAGGCTCTGATTTGCTGGCAACATGTGAACATTTCACTGTAAACACTCTTTCATTACACAAGATTTCATTACCAGAGGTTTCTGCTCTAATATCCTCTTTCCTTTGAGAATCGGGGCCAACACTACAGTAACCACATTGTTAGCAAGAGCAACGTGAGATTAAGACTGTGGACTCCATTGATCTAAGAGCTTCAGAGTAAGGGTGCTAAATATACTTTAATAAGTGGGAGCTCATGTTGGCTCTGTGCATAATGACTACACAGAAGCATTTGAGTTACGTTGCCTTGAGCATAGTAACAAAAAAAAAGCACATTGTAAGATTGATATCAGATTATTTGCCATTTATTTATCCCTGTTATATGTGGGTAAGCTACTAATATCCTGTGGGTGTCTTCCCTGCAAGAGGCAGTGTGTGCCAGCTGCCACTCTGCCTGTGTGTGGGGCTTCAACGGCCCAGCACCTTAGTGGGCTGAGTGTTACACTTTGAGCCAGTATTCAGGCTGAAAAACAAACACTTTTTACGGCTTGAAAGATGCAAATGTGTATCAAAGACCAGGCATACAACCATCTAGTGTGTGAGAAGCTACAGAACCCATGCACCTTGAGGCAGTTTTACCAGGGAGCCGGGAGATGCAGACGGTGCCAAGTGCCAACGTCCGATTGGGCTTTAGTGAAATGGGCTTTAGTGAAATGCTGTTTGCACCAGCCCAGTGTTGGGCTTACTGGGTGCTGGCTCTTTTACAAAGCTACAGAAACCAGATCGCTTGTCTACTATTAAAACTCTATTAGCATCCTTGTAACTCTAACATGTGAACCTTTGTAATTAACAGCTTACAGATGCCATATTTTTTTCATTGATGTTTCACTCCCTTCTATTTTTGCTTTGTTTCCTTTTGTGAGTGGTGAGGCAGTGCTGAGCTTGGTACCAGCTTCCCTTGACAGTAAGCATTAAACTGTTGCAAATGTCTCCCTCAGACTGTTAATTACCTTGGAATAATTCATTAATGAATGCACTTGGTTTATGCCAGCTACATTTCATTGGTGAAACCCAGCCTGAGCTCGCATGCTCCTTTCCAGCCTGCCCATAGCACCAACCATCCGTCCCGTTTGGTGGAAGAAGTTGTTTTCCAGTTCATGTGCTGGAAAGAGTCCCCTGCTCGTGTGGGGCAGGGCGGGCTGCTGGCCCCCCGAGCGGCAGGTGCCGGCTGCCGGGATGTTTTGAAGGCAGGCTGGGAAGCATTGATTGCGTTCTCTGTGGCCACGTGTCCCAGGCACGCTGGGCATTGTGAGTCTCACAACTGCCGTGGCTTAGCTTCTGCGCTTCAGCTGCTTCAGCAAGTTTGGGTATTTGGCCTGAAAATACTTAAAGCAACACAGATTTTTGAATAGGATTGAGCGAAAGCTACTGCTAACTCTGGATCAAGGCAGGCTGGAGTGCAGATTATCATGGGACAATGTTCCACTTTTAAGGGCTGAACTCCTGGGCTTTCTGGGTTTTGATCACAGCATCATCTGTAACCTTTATACCCATTTCATAGTTTTCTTTTTTTTTTTTTCTTTTGCTTGAGGTCCTGATTCCACCTCTCTAGAAGCTACTAAACTGACACTGCCTGGAATTAATTTCAGATCTCTTGTATGGGAATCACTTTGAGAACCTGCTTGAGTCTCTTAGAGAAGGAAGAGCTGTGGCAGGTGGCCGCTGAGAAAGAGACTGGGACAAAAACTCTGAAGAGGTTTGAGACTGTGACTCAGTCTCCACAGATAGCCTTGCACAGAGCTTTGCAGTCACTGTCCCATTGGAAACATATTTTGATTGTTCAAGGCTGTGGGGTGCAGCCTTCCTGCGTCCTTCTCGTCTTTCTCTTTCTCCTCCCCTTCTTTCTCTCCATCCTCCCAAGGCACTGCCAGTGACCCAACTTGGTTCCTGCAGCAGGACTGCTTTCCTGCAAGTCAGAGGTGGGCATTCAATCTGTTTCACTAGACACCATCCTGGCTTTTAAGGGAGCCTCTCTTTTCATCAGACTCCTCACAATCAGATGTGATAGGTTCAAAAATTCTTTGTGATGCCTTGGAACCTCTCCCTTTCCTTCACCTCAGAGCCATCCAATCTTTCTGCAGCCTGGTATCAAACTGCAATGCTACAAAAAGAGGGAAGAGAGTGGGATGTATTGTACATGCAACAGTTGCAGCTCAGCTTTTATCCTATATATGTATATATTGTTTTCAAGTCTGTGTGAATGAGGAAGTTCTAACAAAACCTAAGAATACAAGGAGCATTGACCTTCAAGAGTTGTTTCCTATTTCAGCCATTCAACTCAGTCTGTAGTTGCTGCTGCTTTTCCTGACTGCAGAGAGAGGGGCTGAAATGAGCAATCAGCTTGTTTATGGCAGGTTTTAGTGCTTCACTGGTATAATAAAAGAGGCTTTCGCAGAAGGGATTTGGTTCTCATGTTTTCTGCTCCATTTTGCTCCATAAAACCCAGGCTCTTGTTTACAAGAATTAGCAGCTTCCCAAGGTTTCTGCTGATTTTGAGGAATCAACCCCTTGCAGTTATGTGACACCACCATGCAGCTCCCACTCCACCCGGTGCTTGCAGAATGACTGTTCCCTACGTGCGGTTGAGCACTTGGATTAAACACCTGCACAAAACAATTGGCACAACCCAAAGGGCTGTTAGAGGCTCCATATCCTGTTTGGGAATCACTTCAAGTGAAATTAATGATTCTTCTCTGCATGCAGACTTCTAAAAAAGAAATCTGTTTTTATATGTGCAATTAATCCGAAGCGGTTGGTGTGCACTTGGTGCTGTTACACAGCAATAAGACAGCAACTTTATGACTTTTAATTCCATAAGATGTGTAGTATTCAAGACAACCGCAATTAAGACAACAAAACCCTTGCACAGGTAGTAACTGTGACACGTGCATATCCCCCTGTCCACTTACCTTTTCTCCACTTTGGAATGAGAGGGAGAATGTCATTTAAAAGGCATTTAGGCATGTGGTCCCTACATGACATAGATATTAGAGCTAAATTATTTTCATGGCAGAGGTTCAAAGACTGGAAATTTCCAGTAGACTTTGTGTGCTGATTCACAAAGTGCTGCCAGCACTTGTGATATTATCACAAGCCTTGTGATAGTTAATATTCTGTCCTAAAGCTTCAGGTTTTCTCTACATGTGACTGTTTGAATCTCAAGCTTCCTATCAAAAAAGAAAAGCCCATTTCTCTCCTAGCTGCAGAGAACAGCTTGAAATACCATTTCCCCTCCCAAGAGCCAAAAAACATCAGGAAGAAGGTAAAGTTTTCCCAGCCTTTTTTTCCCCCCAGTCTTTGGAGTTTTTGATTCCCATTTAGCTCTTGTTTGGATCTTGCTTCTGGATTTTGAGTGACTGCCAGAAATTTGGTGCCAGAAATGACCAATCAACATTGTGTTTGTGGTTTAATGCTTCAGATGAAGGCAGAAGCACTTTCTTACGGCAGATAAATTTTGCATGAAGAGATGCTATTTTACTACAAATAATTGCTGTCATGTAGGTTTGCTTTACCACACCCGTGTTCACATGGAACCAGTGCTTATCCCAGGATCTTATAAATGTATAGCAGCAATTAAATTTCTTTTCTTCTGTCATGTAATTTATGAAATAGTAGTCTCCAGAAAAAGATGAGCCAGGTTATGTCTTGTAGAGAGTTCTACCTGTGTCAAACAGCTAAGATAAGAATAATGGATCCTGGTGGATCAACTTTTCTTACTGCCTTCACATATGTGGTCCTACATGGACAGTAGTATTTTAATCCTATACTACAGCAGTAAAAATCTATTGTTCCATTTTTTAGCTGAAATCAGATTTCTGCATTTTTACTTTTCTCTCTTGCAGTTCTGGTTCAACTGTTCTAAACAGAACTGTATAACTAAAACGCAATTTTAGTTGAATATTTAAAATAAAAATGAATTGCTGAACCCTACACTGTGCTTTAGAGTCATTGAAATTGAAATCCAAGGCTACTTCTGAAGAAGCAAACCTGTCTGTCTTCTGTAACCCAACTATTTTCTCAGCCCCGTCTAGTGGCATTTTTCCCCATTTACACTGAGCTGGACTGTGCCGTCTGTCACTGCACTAGACATGCTGCTGAAGCCACAAAACGTTTATGCACAGATAGTGAGACAACCGGTCGGTGGCAAGGTTTCCATCAGGAAAGGCCTCTAGATGGTGCTGTAATATAACTGAAAAAAATTAGATTTACTGTGAGGCTGGATGGAGTTGTCTTAGTCCTCAGAAGCTGAAGTCTGATCAATTTTTCTTGATTTCATACCTGCAGGATTTTGAGTTCTAAGTGACCACAGCAAACTCAGTTCACTGGAGATGAAGAGGTACAGGAACCTTCAGATGGGCTCAGGTGCCCTGGCATACTACCTTCACCATCTTCCTCATATTTTGTACAGCCTGAACCCCACCTCACCTGACTGGCACCATGAACATTTTGGAGAAAATTGTGCTGTTGACTGATCTGCATACTTACATCTTGGAAAAGGCTGAATGTCCTAAAAATCCAGGGCTCTTGCATAAGGAAAGTCTTTCTCCAGGAGAAGGAAATGGGCAAAAGAACAGAGAAGAAATTATTTGGGTTTTCCACCAGCCTCAATTTTTACCAACTTGGCCCTCCTAAGAAGCCTTCCAGCTCTAACCTAGAGCTTACATTGTGGTGGGTCAGCTGTGGGTGTCCTGACTGCAGGAGCTGGGGAATGCCAACTTTAGCAATTAAGCAGATTTTAGAAGAAATAATTTTGCTGAAGAGTTGACTCTGTGTAGTTATGAGCTTCCCTCAGTAACTGCAGGCTTGGTGTCTCCCTCCCCAACTGTGAGTTATTATTGGATTCTTTACTCTCTTTCATAAACTGCTGATTGGTGGCAGATTGTTTAGCAGCTGCCACCTGCTATAGTGCTTGTTGAATAAATTTCCCTTTTTAGTTCTAGAATAGCCTTGGTCTGCTAACAGCTCTGGAAGCATTTCAGGAGGAAAGGGACAGAGATAATGCTGGTTGGTTTGTTTGGTTTTTTTTTTTTTTTTTTTTTCCTCCCGGAGGGTTCAGTACTGGTCCAGTGCAATTCTTCTGGGAATCTTGAGCCCCAAACTCTTAAGCACTTTTAAGCGTGAATGACCTGCTCTCTGTCCAGGGGGGATTTAGACACGTACCTCAATTCTACCATTTTTCTGGGAGGTAAGTGCTTTCCTGACCTGCAGTTTTTGATCATCTGGAGCCAGGCTTAAGTGCTCCACTGAAACAGGGCTTTTGTGGATCCTAAATGACCATTAGAAGTTGTTCTGTGATTGCGATGATACTTGAATCCCAGGGAGATTATGTAATGCCTTGTAATTTAAGGAGAAACTGTAGAGAGAACACTTGTCTTTTGAGAATATTTATTTTGGGATAGTAACATTGTGGAATCACTGCTCTGCAGTCCCATCTTGGTACAGGGAGAATTCCTGTGAGCTCTGGTCTTCATGCTCATCCCAGTGGGCACAAAGCTAATTACCATCTGTATCTGCAATGTCCATTCCTCAGGAAAGATCCTGATGACTTAGAGTGCAAAGAGAAATAGGGAAGATGTAGCAGCACGTGTGTTAAAAATGCTATGCATACGGGAGAGTGGCAGGAGTATGGGATGGTTTAGGAGACACCCATTTTTTCCCCTGCATCTCTCAGTAACTCTTGGCCAACAGGGTAATATCCTTCCAGCAGGTTCACCCCACTCAAAGCAGCTCTGGACCCCCATCTTCCAGGAAAATTTAAAGCAGTTCAAGTAAAAAATTTGAATTTTTCCTGCATGAAGTCCAAGAGGAAGGAGAATATTAGCATGCAACTTTCCACGTGTAGGTGATTGGCCAGTTTCTTTGCTGTGTGTCTGTGGTAAAAATTGAGGATGTTAAAATCAAGTACGTGGGTGGTGTGAGCAACTGATGGATTCTTCTCTTGTAACAGCTGTTGTCGCTTTTGTCAGGGAGCTTTTTTAAAAACAAGAATAGGAGGGGGTAGTGCCCATTGTTCTGGCCAGAATCCAATTTGGATAATTGCATTCTGCCTACCTAAAATTGTAATGGCATGTTTACGCTTCCCGTCTCCATAATGCCTGAGGAGCCTTTGCTTGAAACTTGTTGTTTAAATACAAAGTTATTAGTTGAGTCATCAACATTAATTTTATTCTGTATTTCAATCAACAAATAATGGTTCTTATTCAGGTAATACAGATCTTTCATAATAATATTATTTTAGTGGATCCACACAAAGATTCCATTTTAATATTTTTAATATAATTTCAAAGTGAATGTCTCTAATGGCCTGTTTTTCAAAGATGAGAACACCCACTGATATAACTTGTAGTTATTACCTCATGGCAATCTGGAAATCAAGACATTCACATCTAGTAGTTCAAAACCACCATGAACTGTCTTGGATTAGTGTCATACAACTGTCCCACATTTTCAGTTAAGCTGTTTTTTAAACCATACATATTGCAATTTACTGAGGAAGTAACACCTAAACAAACATCTAAATGGAATTTAATCAGTTATTCAATGGCTTGATCAAGATCACTGATTTTAAATCTCTCTGGACTTCCAGGAAGGTGTATGAAGCCATGCTCAGACTCACAGATTGGTCAGTTTATATCTGATTTTAAACATAAATGAGGTTGCACTGAGCATATCTTCGTTTTGATGTGGGTGTATGGAGGGAAATGCAAATAGAAATTTAGAGTTTGCAGGCAGATTTGGTACTGATTTAAAACTTGGGCCCAGAGCAATATATGGATCTTAGTTTTAACATGTCTCTCTAATGCATCCTGTTGGGGGACTTGTTGGATGAACCATGCCTAGACTCGTCCTCCCAGAGCAGAGGCAGGTTGCAAACCCCAATGAAACGCTCTTCAGAACGGCTTCTGTAGAAGATCATTCTTAAACCCACTGAGGTCTCCACCAATCTGGGAAGTCCCTGCTGAGCAGCAGATCTGTCTCAAAGGGCCTGGCAAGTTTTTTGCTATGTCCTGTCTTTATCCTGCTCCTGCAGGTAAAGCTTGCTTGGTGCACATCTTGTGGTGTGGCTTTGGGCTGTCCCTCTTGGCACCCGGAGAGACCGTCCTCTTGCATCTCTTGCCCTGTAGGGTCAGTGCTGGACACACATTCACATCCTTCTCCAAGGGTGGGCGGATTGCAGAGTGTGGAATTGCTCTTCCCAATCCATTTCCAGACTTTCAGTCTCCTCATGCTGGCTGAGATTCAGGCAGTTGGAAAAGCAATCTGCATAAAAGAGCGAGGAAGCCTTTTTAAACCTGTCATCCTCATTCATCGATCAAAGATTATGATCCTACTTTCTCATTGTTTTATGGAGACCATTTGTTTGTTTACTACTTTGGCAGCTATCGGTACATAAGCAATGCATATACTATAAATATCCCCATTATCCAAAGGCCCAGCTCGGGGAGCACTGCCAGGCACCACACTCACTGCCATCGAGTTGATAGAAGCACTCCAAGCAATAAGCACTGAACTCGACAGGGTATTCATATTTCCATCTTTTTTCAGCATGAAAGGCAAAAAGAGGAAATCTCTCCTACACAGACACCTAAGAGAGAGACCAGTTGCCTACTGCTGAAACGTGTTGCTGAAGGGCATGTGGGAGGCAGCGCCAAGCAAGGGCATGGAGATGTTGCTCAGGCATGGACATCAGGGCACATGGCAGTGGCAGCAGTGGGTGGCGTAGGAAGGGGCCATTGGAGAAGTCAGTACCCTGAGTCAGAAAACAGGCTGTGAGGAGCATGAAAACAGCCAAAACAAAGCTCAAAAAGAAGGCAAGGAAGAGGGAAAGGACACTGGCAGAGAGATGCCTGCAGAATTGGATGAAAAAGGCAGTTAGGGCTGGCTGACAGTGGGGAAGATATTGTGGTGAATGAGAGAGGAGGTGATGGGAGGAGGAAATGAACATCTAGTTCCTTCTTCTTTGTAGGGCTGTGCCCCGTCCCGGGGAGTGTGAAGTCCGGGATCCTCACTAAGCAGTGGGCATAGTGGTGATGCCCCTTTCATGGTGGTGGGGGCTGCTAAGGCCAGTGCTGGATTCTTTGAAACCATTTAAACTCAGAAAAACCTAGTTCTTTTTCACACTTTGTATTCTTTGTCAGAGGAATTTTTCAGATGGACATTTTGTTGTTGCATGAAGGAATAAAACCATGCATCGTGGCCACAAAGATTAGTAGTCAGACCTGTTTATGCACACAGCCATCCAACTGCTGTTATTTGCATCCATATAAACAGAAGCTATGCTAAATTCTGGCCAAAAATCAAACCCATTGTGAGCTGCCTAGAAGGCTTTAGCAGATGGGAGCCATATAAATAAAATGTGATGTCGTTATTAACTGGCCTAGCAGTTCAGTGTGTTTCTAACAATGATTATTTGGAATGGCATGAAGGCTGTTCTATCTTGAAGGATGAGTTTTTCTTATCTACCAGACCGAGGCATTTAAAAACAGAAAGTACAGCCCTTCCTCTTCAGGGGCAATGATGCTTTGAACCCCATGGTTTCCCACAGGGAATTGCTGCACAGTTTGGAGTAACTTCAGTGCCAGTTACATTAGAAAATTCATGTACGGCTGCTTTAATTTACTTCCATCCTAGTTCAGCACCTACTCTCTCTGCCCTAGCCCCAGTAATGACAGACTGTTCTTTGCTCCTTGGAGATAAAGATAGAGCTAATTTCAGATAAAGGAAACTTTAGTTGACAGTGATCTGCTTGACTCTTTACAGCAACATTATGTCCTATATCAGAACAAAATAAAGACTTGAACACACAGTGCACCAGCATTTGGTTGTGGAAAACCCAGGCTATATACATATGAACCCAGTGAGCGGAGAGAAATAACTCCATTTCCTCAGTGTGATCCATGTTTCCTGTCCAGTTCTAAAATCCCCAGTTAGGAAATACCTCACAGGTTCTTCCTAGAGTGGTGGCCAGCCCTTTCAACTGGGCTGAGACAATGACTGATACCTCCCAAACAGCTGTTTTCAGTTCTCTCATTTATCACAACTCCTTCTCCTTCAGTTCAGACAGGCTTTCTCTTTCTTATTCATGAGATGGTTGTTGCTCTCCACATTCTCCTCTCCATCTCACTAGCAGGAAAGAGAGCAGTTTTCTAGGGTTTTAACCCATTTTATTGGCTGGGCATAGTTGTTCTTTGTGCTCCATTCCCATTTTTTACCAAAGGCAATGCTTCACAGTGCTGATCAGACACCTGGTTGCACCAGGTGGCTGCTGCCCAATTCTACCATTTCAAGCAGCTGAATTGCCTTACTGGAAGATTTCACAGTTCACTTTTGTTGAGGGAATCGCCTTGTCAAAATACAGATGGAGAAAATCTATCAGGAATGGCAGGCTGTAGAGGGAGGCTGGTATAGGGCTGAGTTACTCTTACCTTTGTGCTGCTGGTTCTCAGGGGTGTTTGTTGCTGTGCCTGGAAGTGTGGCACTTCCAGATTTTAAAAAGCCATTTTGATTGCTTAAGTTAGAAAACAGCTGAGTAATACAGGTTGCAACCATGTTATAACTGTGAACTAAATGATAGCAACATGTGAGCCCAGGAGAAAACACAGCTGGAGGTGGGTAAGGAAGGCACCACCTTCAGAAGAACCACGTTGGGCTCTGCTGTTCTTACGTCTTTTTATAGAGTGATTGTCAGCTGGACAGAAAAACTCCTACCAGCTCTTGAACCACTGCCTTATCAGTGCAGTAATGAACTTCATCCAGTTGTCTCTCTATATCTCCATGCATTTACACGTGCCTTTCTCATGGAGCTTGATGTACATAAAGGTCAAATACTGGGGGAGTGGGTGTGTAGGGACAGCAGAGGAGGACCCAGGCTTGGAAAAGGCTGTGTATTGTGTAAATTGCCATATCCTTTAGCCTGCAGCTTGACTGGGTTTTATCTTTTTTCCAGAAGTGTCTCAGAAATATAACCAAAAAGGCTAGTGCTTCACTGCTAATAAGAAAGTGGGGCTGACTCACTACTACTAAAGGTGAGTTATGTAGAGTAATCAGATTTTAGGAGATCTGTTTATGAATTCCTTTCCCAGACACAGAGATATTAAAGCTCATCCTCACAGCCTGCCTGGTATCTCCTCCAAGGCTGTGGAAGGCATCCTGCCACACGGTTAGCATGACCACTGGCCTTGGTGCTGGGACAGCAGCCCGAGTGTGGGTGCACACAAGCACACACACATACACGGGCTGGAAAGGTGAAGAATATTTTTATGACATTATTTTTATGGTAATCTATTTCAATGGTTAATTTAGTTTAGGACACTGATTTATAACAAGTTTATAGATCTTCTTTACCATTCTTTGTTGAATTATGGAGGTGGCATGTGTGAAATGGAAGTACTTGGCCTATTGTTCTGCTTCTCACGCAACCAGTATAGTTGAGACAATAAAAAGATCTATAAAATTAATATATACAGAGAGAAAGGGACAGAGACAGAGGGAATATGTAATGCTCTAGAGTCTGGTATCACATTTATCTCTCCCAGAGAGGTGAAGACTCAGAATTTACATGTAGAAATATCAGAAAGATCTTACCCTCTTGTGTGGAGAAAAATGACTTCTAAGCATCCAGGCTATCATCTCCTTTATTTATAAAGCTAATTTTCATGGTGTAATTTTTTTGTGTTTTTTTAGGCTAGAACCATATTGCTTTGCTAACAGCTTGAGGCTAGGCTGTCTCTTGCTGAGGGCTCGCTGACCTGGAGCTATTAGGCAGGGCTTTATGGAGACATAACCACACTAAGATTTCAACTCCCAATTTTGTTTGTACCAGTACATTATATCATATTTAAATATACCTGCATGTGAACACACACACACACTGTAATGGGAAAATATTTATACATCTCTCAACAAACCTTATATACTCACACTTACTTAATGTGATAATAGCAAATGTATCTTACCTATGTCAAACTGTGTTCAATGTATACTACTGACTACACGAAGGCGCTTGACTCCATATTCTACCTCCTCTGAGGCTCTTTCTGCTATTTCAGACCATTGAGAAGTGATTCATTTAAGGTCTGGTATCTCAGGTATTTTAAGACTTACTGGTTTTCCCTTAATATTTATAATAAAGTAGTGTTTCCCAGTAGCCTTACTTTTATACGTAATTGTGTGACTAGGGAATTGGGAAATTTTTACCTAATTTTGCTTTAGAGTTTTCTTTAGTTATTATCTTGTATGAGATGATAAGGAGATGAAAGCAGGTATAAAATACACAAAATAGTACAAATAATATGTTTTGTATCATTAACACAGTTCCTTTGAATGACTGACTGTTGGTTTGCTCTTGTACCAGCAGCAGTAGCAGTGCTCCTTTTTCTCCCTTGGTCAGAGCTATGCTAAGATAATTCTTAATCAAAGCTTTAACACAACCTTGCAATGAAATATGACCAAGGCAATTAATCCATATTAAAACGGTGAAATCACTTCAGAGCTGTGGTATCTTGTCCAAGGTGTACAAATCTCTCAGCTCTCCAATGATGTATTTGCTAACTGCTGCTATTTTAAACTCTCCTCTTTCCCCAATCTCTCCTTTTTGATTAGTTCTCAGTATGTTAAATTGGGTAAACAAATAGGTAATGGGTTGATAATTTTGAAGCTGGTTTATGCCTTGTCCTTTTATATGCCTAAAGGACAGCAGCCTTCTTTAATAAACCTATTAATGTACCATCATTCCTTTTGCAGAGTATAAATATATGGTAATAGGAGGTCTGTCTTCTTGTGTCACATCACCACTTCTATTTGAAGAAAACAGAATAAATGCACCAAATATAATATTACAGTCAAATGGAAAGAAAATTCCTGGTTTATACTGTCAAAAAGAAAAAGCAGAACAATAATTTGAATAGAATTGCAGTTTATCCTGTTTGGTGTTAAAGAATACCAATTTATTTTATAAACTGCAAATTATTTAAAGATTTCAACAGTTTTAATGAAGTTTAACAATTCTGTGTAAGATGGATTTTTTTTCCTCCATTTGGTGAATCCATCATCCTGTGCAATAGAAACCAGTGTTGTCCACACAGTCTAGGTTGAAGGTTACTGACACTGACAAATTATCAAAGTGCTTATTTTCCTTTTAATAAACAATCTCCTACAGTTTTTTCTCTCCAGAAACATAAATAATAAACCTGCAAGATCTGTCAAAGCCAAAAAGTTGTGGAGAGGGACCAAATAACAGAATCTGTCTTGGCGCCCAGCAAATTATTGGAGAAGACTATTTGGTAATAAAAAAGAAAATACCCTTGGGCTCTACATCATTCACAGTTACAGATTGGAACAGGCAAGAATGGTTCTTTTTTTTTGGAAGGGGGTTGTTAACTAACAGTTCTGTAAGGATATTCACCATCGTGAGTACTGATGCAGAAAACTAGAGCTAATAGTGGTACAAAAGAACTGCCTAATAACTTTTTTTAACCCAAGTCAGCTTATTATTTCCATCAGACATTGAATTTCAAATATTTGCAGTAGTAACATCACAAGCTACAGGTGTAAGTAAGGCAATATTCAGTTAATGCAAAGCTCTATCTGAGGGTAAATAACTGTGGGTAGCATCATATTGGTACAAAAAGCTTAGATTGGCTTTGCCTGGAATATTTAATTTTATTTGCAAACACCTGTCAACAGAACAGTTGTGGCTTACTCTTTGGACATGTTATGTCCCACACATTCAAGAAAGCATTTTCTTTTATTTTTGAAGCTGCTAGTTGTTGAATGTGAAAAAGAAGAGCTGCACTCACATCATGTAAGGATACAGTTTCTCCTATATTCTGCGTATATCAAGTTACAACCTCTGGTAAGGCTTGTAATACCTGCCAGGTGATGGTAGGAAATTTAAGGATACAGAACCAATTAGTTAAATGCCCCATCCAGTGATTAGGTTTGCTGACCTTGCATCATGGCAATATGTTGGTGCAAGTGGCTGGAAGCTGCGCAGAATCAATTATTAGAAGGCTGGAGATTCTCCCTATTGCAGAGCCTGTGGCAAGTAAAATAAGGGCCTTCTGTTCAGAGAATGGGCACACTCTGAGCATTCTGCATCCTGGCTGAAGTGGAGATGGGCTCCCACAATTCTGTGAAGCATTAATGTATGCTAAACTTTCAAGAGTGCTCAAGCCTTCATATGTGTGCCTCCAGTTGGTGTGAGGGTCTGCAGTCTGTAGGGGATGTGTACCTTGGCAGCTGAGTTGTTTGTGTGTCTACTGAACCCACTCACCACAGGAATGGAACTCTAAGCTGTGGCTTGAATCAGCTGTTGGAAGGAGTCATCAGCAAAGATGAATAGGCCCACTGTCAGCTGAGATCTTTGCACTAAGGTGTGTCTTTCAAAATGATATATACTTGTCTGTCCTCTCCTGCTTTTGTACCATTTTGCTTCTGAAAGTAGTAAAAGCTATTATTTTATCCTCTGTAAAAGTTTTTGTATGTGCAGTGGGGAGAAGATGGCAAAAAATAAATTGGTTTCACTCTGTCAAGGAAAATGGATTAAAAATATGTATTAGGACTGAAGAGCACTTATCTGAGCCTCTTCTTAGCCATTTCATCTTGTAAACAGTTTGATCCAGAAGGGCGACTGACAAGTCTTAATCAACTGTCTTCTGCAAACCCTTTACAGAGGAGCATGGAAAGGTTGTAGTCATTTTTGCTTTAATTCTGGCATCTGTCCTTAAGTGCCTTTGGTGTGATGTCCCAGGGAGCTGTCTATCCCTACCTAGCCATGATAAGAGGTGCCAAAAAGCCTTCTCTCTGGCTAGGTCAGGAGCTTATTGCATTTAGAGTCTGTGTTATGCTAATTGTGTACTATGATAACAAACACTATGAGCTGTCCACTTAAGCAGAAAACCACATATTCTTTGTACCTTATCTGAATGATATTGGAGCATTCCTTCCTTACCTGTTTCAACTTTCCTTTGCAGTAACAGATCCAAATGTCTTTCAGGTTGGATGAATGGTTCCCACAACGTGTTTCTTTCAACAGACAGTATTTGCAACTGAAATTCGTGCCCATTGTTTCAAATTTCTCCACAGTCTTCTCTGTAGAATTCTTTGCAGAAGCCTTTAGACAACAACTTTGGGCCTGCAAGGGGCAAATAATGTGAAACACGTTTCTAATGAGCAATAATTACAGGTTTAAATAGCTGGCACAATCAGTGTTCAGTGATTTCATTATTAGATGGCACCATAATTTATGCTAATCCTGATAACGGTTCCGGATGAGAGAGGTCCAGACATAGGCGATTGCACTGCAATTATTTACACCCTGTATTTCTGAAACAATAGATATGGTAATTTGGAAATCAGATGACTATGATTTCATTTATTCTGGTGGGAAACACATGTAACAAGTTGTGTCAACAACCATAAAATTAAATAGGATTATTTGATTTTCAGTTCTAGGTTTATTCCTTGTTAGCTTTCACTGCCCTAGACAACCCATGAATCAAACAAAGTTTGTTTGTTGAGACCTGGAATTAAAAAATTGCCTACCCTTTTGTAAGTTTTGCATTTAGATATATGTTCTCAGTGCAAGCAAAAGCAGGGGGTTGAACTTCATGAGTCTGCTTTCATGTAGCTACCACCTCTGTAATTACTGTAAACAAAGCCAAACCTTTCAATCTTCTCCAGTCATTCCTAAGTAATTGGGGTACTCACTTGTGCCTTTCAACTCCACTGGGCTCTTGTGCAAGTAAACCATCAGTAAACTGAATTTTCACATCAAATTGTGCCAGTGTGGTGGGTGGCAGGACATCAGGGAGTATATCACGTATGTTTTAGAGGGGAAAAGAAATGGAGGTTGGGGTGATTTCAGTATGCAGAACACTGAAAAAGCCTTTAGCAGGAGAACCTGTGCCTCAGTCCCAGGTTCATTCCTCAGCACCGCAGTTGTGCCAAACAAGTCAATTAGACTGTTCATGTGTTTAAAGCCCAAGCTACGTGCTTCGTGTGACTAGAAGATCAGGTCTCTAGTGTAAATAAGTGAGGTAATAGTCTGTTGATTGTTGGAAGTTCCTGGAACAATCAGGACTCTGGTCTTTCTGCCAAAGTATTATTCACTGTAATTAGGACAATGAACATCATTAAATTCTATTCACCGCACCTCTCATCTGTTCCTCTGGTGAACTTGTACAGTCTTTCTGAACACTTGAAATTTGAAAATTGCTGTTGGTATTAGTGAAATAGATGTGCATGCTTTAGGAAGGAATTTTTTTTTATCCAAAATGTGGTCTGGATACTAAAGATCAGTGTGTATAAATTGTATTTCTTTTCTGTGATTGCTGGGACTTTGCTGCAGGATCCACCCTGGAGGGGGTAAGGGAAAGCATGCAAGTACTGTATCTGTTCATGAAAAATAGGCAATGAGTGCTGAAGAGCTCATCAATTTGCAATATTTGTATCCTGGTGCATCTTAAATAGTCTCTACCATCAAATCTGTTTTGTGATGTGATAGAAGGTCTGGGCTGGCCCTTGTCATACACAGGTGGTTGGCAATGCCACAAGAATGGGGGACTATTGGGGTAGCTTTGCCAGCAGCTCAGCAGTGTCCAGGCTAACAGGACTCCTGTGTATTACTGTCGGTCTGTTCTGCTCCCTAATGCTCTTGCTGGCTTGCTTTTGCTCACATCAAGGGCTCTTCAGGCCTCCTGCCACTGCCCTCCCCAACCTCCTTGGGCAAGTGTCAAGGTGAGGCTGGCCTGGTTGCCATACGAAGGAGGCTCGGCTGCTCCTGGGAAGCTGAGGATTGCTTCTGGGAAAGCTGAATGTCCATGTAACTGTCAACTCCCAGCAGAAAGGGTGGAAAAGGACTGCTGAAGAAGCTGGTCTAATCCACATATTTGAGAGTGGACAGTTATAGAAGCTTGGAAAATCATATCCAGAGGCTTTAGTAAACCTTATCTGAACTGCTCGAGGTGTTTAAGCTGACACATCTCACAAGAAAGGCTACTGCTGTGGTTTTGACACTTGCTACTTTCAGCATAGCTTGGATTTCTGATAAGACATTCTTTGTGGTATGTAATTTTCTATTTCTGACCACAGCTTGCCCTGGAAGGACACAAGAACAGCAGCTGTGAAACAGACAGGTGACGCTATAAAACCCTCTTAACCCAGCTTTTTATTTCTCCCAGCTTTATTCTTGTAGTGTTTTGGACAGGTGAAGCTACAGCTTAATTCCCTCTTTATATGAAGAAATTTGCTTATGTGCTTAGTAGAAATACGAATTTCTGGAGGAAGAAACCTAGTGGTGGAGTACAATGTGTTGTCAGTGTTAGGATGGTAGCTGTCAAAAGCAGACTTCATTGTAATCAGCTTGTCTTAAGCTTTATATGCAACCCATTAACATTCCAGCTTTGACTTGTACAATACCAAACCATGTTTAGAAAAGGAACACTCCAATGTCTTGATCTCTTCCAGGAAAGTTTCTTCATTTACAAGCTTAATTTGTAAATACAGAAGTTGGTTCCACAGAGCCACATCTTGATTTCACAGGATCATATTCTGTGTTTATGTGCTGAAACCAGTGGATGTAAACCATTACATTTTGGAGACATTCAGCATGCAACCTAGAGTAAAAGGGTCTGCTTTTGTCATGGTTAAGATAAACAAAGACTTAACTGGAGGAAACATCTCCATTCTGGAGTTGTTTTATGTGGAAGTTACAAATTGCTTTTTTGCTGTGTAATATAAATAGTTTTTCAAAATGCTGGTGTTGCGCTATTGATATTTAAGATCACGTCATTAATCATCTTGGGGAGTAACAAAGTTATCTAAATTCATGGACTCACTTCCTAAAGGGGATAATAATAAATAGCGGAGAAACAGCATTTTAAAATACAATATTAGTAAACCTTTGAAAAAGAGTAAAGAATAATTTGTACATAGTAAAAAGGTTTCATAATGTTGAGGAAATTATCTGTTCAGGGATCAGGTGTGCAGTGGGGGGAACAGAAAAGAAACTGTATGAATGCAAGTGGTGGTGAGTGTCATGCAGAAAAATACTCTATGCTAAAATGTCAGTAGTAGATTATCTTATTTTGTGCATGCACTTGAAGAACCAAGATGGAAAGCAGGATTAGGTTGGCCTCTTGAGTTGTGAGTAAAAAATGTGAGAAGCAGATAATTTCCTTAGAAGGAAAGGTATAAATCTTACCCTTGCTGTCTCTGCAATTTGTGTGAACTCTGTCAGGAAAAAGAAAGGCAGCTCAAGGAGGTCTAAGCTTACTCAAGCTGGAGGAGACAAGGTAGTTGCCAGGGTTAGAAAGAGGAGCTGATCTCGCTCATGGGGAAGCACAGGAGAGATAGTCAAGAGGCTGTGGAAGCACACAGAGATGTGGTGGGGAGAAGCAGTAATTTTTCAGTATTTGCCTTTGTCCCTCGTGTCACAAAAAGGAGCCAAAATAAACATGTTTGCCATAAACAGGGTCAAATTTTCCATGTGCATCAGCTTCACTTGATGTAAGTGCAAACAGCTGTAATGGGGAACTGGGAGTAAATGTAGATAGTTAGGGATATTCAAAAGCTTATGAGAAGGAGAAAGATAAAGTCTACATTAAGAATGGAATAAATTGTTTGCTTTTGACCCTGAATACCATGCAGTCTATGAAATTAGTAATATTGCATTATAATCTCATTTACAAGGTTTCCTCAAAGATAAAATAACAAAGATTACCAAGAGTAATGCCTTCAGAAATGAATAGCATTCAGCTGAAGCTAAAAGGCTTTTTTTAACCTCTGAAGCACTGTCATGTAGTACATTTCTGGCTGTTTGAGTGATGGGAAGGATTCCTCTTTGTTCTCACAGTATTTGGAAGTGAGTCAGGAAAATGCATAATGCATTTCATATGAACATTATATGAACAAAGAAGTATAATATGAACTTTTAAATGAGTGCTCAGGTGTAGGTCATCAAAAAGAACCGTTTACATTTTTTTGGGTGAATTTTATTAGAAAACCACAATGGTTTGCTAAGGTGCCATCTGCAAAGGATGAGGTGGAAGGAAAAAGTGAAAATAAATATTTTGTCACTCTTTTTTTCTGATCATTTTATGAGAGAAGAGCTGCTATTCATGAAAGGATATCTAAGGTTCCATGTCTCAAATGAACCTCAGAACCCAACCTACTTCTGCTGGGGACTAGTTTGATTTATTTCTGATGGCTCTTAAGGACTCAGATCCTGTGTTTGGCATTGGAAGACATTGGACAGGATTTGAGGAAGGTCTGTCAAAAAACCCCTCTGCAATACGGTACATGGGTCTGCTTTTGGTACAATTTAACATGGCACTGCTTCAGTTTGCTTCCACTGACATCAGCTGCTGGTTTTCCTCATGCACAATGTATGCAAGAACAGATCTGAGCTTTATGTTCAAATTGTTTTGTTACCCAATTATGTTTGGTTGAAGGGGAGATTGGACTATTGGGAGGCAAAAACCCACCACCCTGCTGCTTTGACCTTCCTGTGGACTGCATTTTCAGGACAAGAAATTGAAACAAAAGGATTGCTAATAATTCAGAGCAGAACTCTTTCATTCTCTTCTGTAGTGGACTTGAAAAATTTTATGAAGTGGCAGAAATTGTTTGAGTTGACCTTTTCCCCCTGACTCTTCCAACTTTTTACAATATTGCACATTGTACTTCTCTCATCCCTTTGACTGAAGACAGCTCTGTTGGGGATTCTGGCTTCCTTACATCCGCCTCTTTCTCCCATCACAGTCTTGCCTGGATTGTAGACATTTTGAGGAAGGAACATCTTTTCATCATGTGCCCTTAAGTGTGTGTCACAATAGGATGCTTCCACCTGACTGAGGTATCCAGCAGCTACAACAGTGCAAATAAAATGTAGTAGCAGGAACCGCAATACTCATTTATCCACCGTTGGATAAATTCCTGCCTGAAAGCAACTCTTGAAAATATGGCCAGGAAGTACCAAATCCTAGCCTTGGGCAACCCCAGGGTACCATCGTTGATGCCAGAAATGTTGAATAGTGCAAAGGAAAGCTTGATACATGAGGCATCTGTCAGAGAGGAAGAAAGAGAGAATGAGATGAAATATTTATGATTCTTGTGTAAATAAAAAGAAAAAAATGAAGGTGTGGCATAGGATTAGAATAAGTAAATATGTTGCTATTTTGTGAATATTGTACAAACAAAAGTTACTAATTAATTCTACTTGGAGACTTTTACTTTTTAAAGAGAGAATATTCATATGTTTTATGTTGTTGTAATCCCTGGTTTAGAGCAATTCAACAGGAACTCCAAAAATACATTTTATATTGTTTTTGAAACATGAAAAATGTATTTCTCTTGCAATTTTTTCTCCTGCCCATCTTTAGGAACCCTGATAGAAGTTCAGAGCTGTAGACTGGCTCACAAGCAAGAGACCACTGCTGTTTAAAAGCAATTTAATATTAATACAACTTATTTTTGATGCAAGATGCACTGAATGGCTCAGAGAATTAGTAAAAAAAACCTTTGAAGTCTTTAATGTCTTTATTTCAGCATCTAATAGGGCCCAGTTTTATAGAGATGGAGGTTTGTGTACTTCATTTAAAAAAACCCAAACCCTGTAATTAGCATTAATTATCCTTTTTGGAGAGGTCTTTGGAAAAAAGCCAAGGATTAACTGAAAAGAGGAACTGACATGCCTTCTCCTCAGGGGTTGCCCGAGTTCAGCTTGGAGAGATTCTGTAACACGATGTGGGATCTTTACACTGGGCAATCCCTGTAGGAGTTGGATCTTTCAGTAAAGCAGCTACATGTTAACATCTGGGCTTTTGTTTGGTTTTTTTTTTCCCCTTAACAATCAGCTGGACTGGAGGCTCTTCAGTGTGGAGAGCAGGCCTTCCTAACTTCGTCCAGTAAGGTATTCCTCCTTCTCTATTGTGATACCTATCTATAAAATGTCTTACATGAGCCTTACAGTATTTGTTTAAAATTATATTTCCTGTGTATACCACTGACACAAGTCGTATGAATGTGATATAATTTTAAGGAGATAAATATTTAGAATTGTCTGCCTAGGGGAAATGCATTTAACTAGATTCTTTCCCCCTAAAACACTTCTGTTAACTTTTGAAAAAGTTAATTACATTTATGGCTTCCACTCTATTAAGTTTCAGGTGTATTCCGCAACAGAAAACAAAACCGTTCAGGATTGCACACAAGACTGCCCAAAGCAGAGCTGTGTTAGAAACATTGAAGCAATCTACTTAAGGATTACTATGTGAAAAGTTATTTTGAATTATTTGTGGGATTCTTAAATTATGTAAGAGGGATTTGTATTGTATGAACTCTTCTTAATGAAGAAAAGATTCCCCCTTGCTCTGTAATAGTAGCTCTACTCTAGAAACCTGGTGACATTCTCGCTGCAGAGCTGCTCAGAGAAATTTGGAGGACTGAGAAATAAAACTTCTAAAAGGCTCTGTGTGTGTGTGTGTGTATGTATCAACTGTGCTTAAGGGACTTGAAGTCTTGCACCTTCTGTGTTTCTGAGCAAATAAATCACATTGACTGCAGACATCCAAAGTAGTTATTTGCATGGCTTCTGCACCATATCCCCTCCAATCTCCATTCTCACTTGGCGAAGGAGAGGGACTTCCCTAAGATCTAATGCAGTCCAATTAATTTCCTTTACCACTTTTATTCACATCACTTAATCAACCTTTGTAGCACAAATACTGTAGCATAAACAATTCTCTATATAATAAGTATTCATTATTCTTTTCCTTCTCCCTGGAGGGATATTTTGCTTTTGTTATTTAGGCAACTATATCTGTACCAACTTTTAAAGTGCAGAAACATTGAAACTGGGCTTCAAATATAGTCACTCATGTAAAATTGTCATGATAAGCCTACCCATGCAGTCTGTGTTGCCTCAATAAAATGCCTCTGAAATAATGCTTTCGTGAGTGGGGAAAACATTATCTGCAAATCCTTCTACAAAAGGACTCAGAGGATTCAAGGGGACCCTTTACGAATGGTCTCCCCAAACAAATTATTCTCCTGAGCTGGGAACTGCATTTTACTACCTCTTAAAGTGATATTTTACTTCTGGTTACCTTCCTTAAGCATATGGACTCCCTCTTTCCTTAACTTGTTCTTTGTTTTCTGTCTTGAGTCCCTGCTGTGAAAGGTCTGAAATGACAGCAGCTCCAAATGAGAAGGCATCTTTAAGGCCAGTATTGGGAGACTTTGTAGGACAAGGCTCCAGTGAGATCACTTCCCCAAATTTTTCATCTAAAGCTATTTGAATAGTCATTTCCTTGTTGGCGGTTTGTTGTTTGGTTTTGGTTTATTTCCTCTTCCTTTCTACCACCAGCACCTTTCTCCTGGCTTCTGCACATTTACTCTCATAAAACCAAGGAGCAACTCTATACCTCAGATATTGTCCAGACCCCTTTCTAACGAGATGTGCAAAAGTCTTTGTAACAGCTGGACAGAATGATGAAAGATAAACTGTTTCCATATGGAGACTTTAGGTGTCATGTATGCATCAGTAGTATCTTTTCCTTCTCTCAGGCTGTCATCGCATCCCACTACATCTTTTACCACTTCCATGGCTTTCTTGAGGCATACTGGCTACAGCCTGTAGGTGTTGTAGCATATTTTTATACACATTAACAAGATGATACATGGCCATGCTATTTTTAAATTTTACATTTGTTAAATGCTGTTTGATAAATATTATAGGAATATCACTGCTTCTGTGCCTGATACAAATATGTGGATATCCATTTTGCCATCAGTAATAAGATTACCTTTGGGGCTGGTTTCTCTTACCTGGCTGTGGGACTTTAATACTACTGGAATAGTTGGACTTGATGATTTTAGAGGATTTTCTAACCTGGATGATTCTATAATTCTGTTCTATATTTACTGCTAAAAATAAGGATTGCTGTTTACCGCAAAGTGACTCCTTGCCACTAGGTGGGTACCCTTTTCTTTGATACCTATGCTAAATTTATAACTCTCTCTGAAAACACACAGAAATTTGCATGAGGCACTTCTGAAAGCTTTGCTAGAGCTCAGTTTAGTTTTGCCAACATAATGGCTAATACTTACTTGGATTTCTCTTTACATATATCTTAGTGGGTGCTGCTCTGTGATTTCCTTCATCAAAGTACTGCATTTAAAAACTGGATTCCCATCCCATGTAGGAAGCTCTGATCTCACAAGGGAATTTTAGCTATTTTAATATGAAGCCTTTTTTTTTCCAGAGTGGATTTCTAATTGTAGAATGGCTCATAAATTGTCTTTTCTTAAGTAATGTTCATTTAGCAGCAAAGAAAATGGAGTAAGTAATTGTTAAATGGTGAGTACCTGTACCTGTGAGTTTGCCAAAAGGGGAGAGGCAGAAGAAGCATAAGGGTGTGAAAGCTAGTATATGCCTTCAGGCATTTTTTTAGTCTAACTGCATAGGTTTCAGATGGTCTTGGTTTTTATCGCACAGTTATCTGTTATTCCGGTACGTTAAAATTGTTCTGGCCCAGATTGTTTTGCTCCTAGAAAAGCGAATGTACTAGTTGTGCTAGATGTAATCAGCACAGGGAAGTGAAAAGTATCTGGAAACAGGAATTACTCATGCTGGTAGTCCCATTTTTGCTTGATTAAACTGGTCCTGAAACTGGCACGATGCAGCAAAGGATTCTGTTTGTTGTGGCAACAGAAGCTGACAGGAGTGTTGCTCTGCTGTACTAAGGCTGCTTCTTGAGCTCATCCTTGGCTTCTTGCAGGTGCCCCATCCTCATCATCTGAGCAGAGGGTTCATGGCAAAAGGGTGTGATCAAGGCCTTGAGCTAACATGAAGCTAAACTTTGTCAGTGTACGTGGTCTTCTGGAACTCAGTATCAGCGGCGGATGTAGCTGCAGTGCTGACAGACGTGAGGGGCAGCAGGGGACTGCCAAGATGAACGCAGGCTCTCTGTGTAAGATACTGGTTGTTATACACTCTTCACTAAATCTGGGTTTGAAATTCCTCCAGCTGAATGCCTGTAAGGGTCTCCTTTCATGCTGGTCTATCTCCTAACAATGCCAGTGAGTCCTGACAGAGACTCCTTTAATTCCTGCCTGCATTGGAGTGCAAAACTTTCCTGCAGTAGTTTAATAAATAGATATTTACCTGAGGGTTACTGAAAAGTCCCAGTGTGACACTGCTGGGAACTGGTGCATTTTCTATAGAGTGTGAATAGTGTCAGTACCACCTTCCTTGCTTTCTCTGCAGAGATGCCCTTGTTTTAGAGGTCTTGTTTCAATCAGCCCTCCGGATGGATCAGTCATCAGCCTGTTGAAGCTTCCACTGAGATAGGGAGTTTGCTGACTGCTGTTGTCACACCTGTCTCTTGTCAAGGCCTTTGTGACTACATTGGGCCTGAATAATTTACTTTCCTTCTTCTACTTCACAGAACAGCATAGTTGTGTTTTTCTTCAAATAGGTGTTTATCTAACTCATGTATAGGAAGGAAGTTTCTTAAAGATTGGGTTTGTGTTGTGGCATGGAAGTCAAGTTTATAGATATTTCAAAAGAAACTTATCTCCTTTGATGCTGTGTTGGTGGGTATGGCAAAGTTGGCCTATGGTTGCTATATGTGAAGCCTGAGGGAGGAAATCCTGTTTCTCAGGAAGGGTGAGAATGAAATTGGACGAGGTGTGACTCCAGGTAAATGGAATAGCTTTTGGTAAGGAGAACACTAGCATAAAATGTTCACATATATGAAGTCAAGACATGTAGGAAAAGCAGTGATGTCTTTAACGTGGTTTATGTCAAACTTCTGTGAAAATACACAATGAAGCCAGCTATGTATGGTATGTCTGGTATCACCTTTGACTGTCAGTCGCTTGCTGTCTATCCTGGGCATGATTAATATGTATAAAAATGCCAAAGTGCTAAATCCTATGGTAGCAAAAAAGGATGGCATGGTTCAGTGTTATATGCATTTCTGAGGCACTCTGTAATAGCATTAAGTGACCTAAAAGCCAATCTGTGACATCTGTCAGGATGCAGAATGTGTTTTGGTAGCTTTTTCCCTCCAATGTTGTGCCTGAAGGTCCTACCACTTAGTATTTTGTTCGTTCCATATGTAAATTGAAAGGCCAAAGAGTAAAATAGGAGGAGGTATTGCCTGTCTCAAGGGGTCAGAAAACGTTTCCACATTTGTCAAAATAACTGGCTTGCAGACTGTGCATCCTAGATAACTCTCTGGTTAAGTCGTGAAATGCTATTTTTCAAATACTGACTTCCACTTCTATGGCTCCTTTGGAGTATGAATTGTTTGGTAAATTTGAGGGGCATTTTTTGGTCTGAAATGAAATACAGTGAACATAATGAAGTAGTTATTTGTAGTGAATGCTATCTGCATGGCTGAAAGGTAGCAGATTAAGGCCTGAAGCTGCAGTTTACCTTTTTTTTGAAGCTTGCTGGTTTGGTCTTTCACCCATATCCTGTGTGATTTCAGCTCTCAGGATGCTTTCAGAATCCAAGAACTTGCCAGTATAGCAGCTCTGCTTTCCTCCTTTGTGTCATGACATCAAAAATTTCAGTTTTAGTTTCAGTATTTGTATATTGCCCTCTTCAGAAGGAATAAGCAGTGCTGTAGGTGCTCAATTGCTGAAATTAGTTCATTAATTTCCACCTAAAAATTAAATGGAAGTAAATGTCCATGTTTCCCAGGAGCACAAGATAATTTGGTCGATAGCCAGAGGGTTTGGCTAAAAACTGAGCTTGTGGTGAACAGAAATAAACTATTACAAGATGCCTTAGAGCTATGGAAGCTATTAAGCCAAAAATTCTGTTAGGTTTTCCTGCTGGATCATCAAATTCCCCTGAAGTGAAAACTGTTGCTCTTGAGACCCATCAGGAGAACTATGAATTAAGGTCTACACTACATCACTCTGATGCAGGATTTTGGGAAATGAAAAAAAATTAGCATTGCATTCATTGCTACAGTGGGAAAACAGTGAAAATATTCAGACATAAGATTCAGATATTATGAAAAAGAACCCAGGAGAAATTTGGTTTCAGTCATGGGTTTTCAGAAGTTAGTCATGGATGATAAAAAAATTCTTTAGCATATCAAACTGAATGCTTGGCAACTGTTGGTCTTGAGCAATCCTGAATCTTCAAACAGTGCTGAAGATGCATCTGAGACCAGCACTTCCTTTGAAGGGTCTCAGCTTCCTATGACTGTTGGAAGAAACCAAATATTTGGTTTCAGTAGCTGGAGTGCACTTTCTTCTCTGTGCGCCAAGCAAAGTCCCAGTTCCCTGAGCTGTAATTTGCTGGCAGCAACATTTTGATGTTTCCTCAGAAGAGGTAAGGAAAAGTCTGCCTAAAACTAACTTTTGTTCCTGGCAGGCATCAATGCAAATATCTGAGTATTTTACTTTCTGTCAAAAAATGTGGGCTGAATTGTCATCCCCCTGGAATAAATCAAGTCTGTATATGGTATCATAAAAAGAACTGCAGGAATTTTTGACTCTCGGCACAAAGCCATGCAAAAGGTGCCTGAATCTTTATTTTACTTTAACTGCACTTATTCCATACCACTTGTTCAAGATAGACTCCCCATTTTTTTGTTATTGGCCAAAAGTCTATAATTTGGTTTTCAAATATATGATTTGTTGCCAAGCTCCTCTATTTATCTTTCAGTCTTCTTTTCTTCAGTTATGCAGTAAACTTTTCACTATAACTGTCACTGAAAGTTTTCTGCTTGAATTTTGTCCTGGATATCTGTGTGGAAGAACCCATGACAAATACTTTATGTAGTGTCTAACACCTGGCACATTATCCCATGTTGTGTGCTTTACTCATTTCAAAAAGACCACACCTCTTCATTTGACTGTAATTCACATTTTCTAATCTAGATTTTAATTTCACCATAGAAGTCCTTCATTTCCCAGGTATGCAGTTTACTTGGTTTCTCTTCTCAGGTTATTCTCTGCTCAGTGTGTTTGAGGGTGGAAAAGAGCAATAGCCTCAGAATGTGGGTGTGAGCTAGACTACCTGTTTTCTTTGTTATAAAGATAATTCTGATTGCTTTGGATATCTCTAGTATGTTTTAGCTTGTATCAGTACGGACTCCAAAACACCAACTATAATGAAGTCCAAATCTAATGTACCATAGAAATTATTTTAATTACCTTTATCTAAGATTTCATCCTTCAGTTCTACACTGTTATCTCCAGGGGTTTTGTGGTAACTAGCTTCCTATTCTTCCCTCCCCTGCCTCTCACCTATCTTGATCTAGAGAGAGATATTTTTTACCTTTATCTGTTTTGTAAAATTTTCCCTATCCATTGTCTAAATATACTTTGGTTTTCCTTTTAAGATAATACCCTAATATATAAACCACTTTTTTTTTTTTTAAATAATTTGATGTCTTGGAGTTTTATTCCTGCCACCATCAATTACATCAACTCCACCTTCACCTATAGATATGTGCATGTATGTGCATCTGTTCCCACCTGCACAAGATCAGATTCATGTTGTAAATCAGCAGACCTACAGATCAGGTCTGGAGACAGGAGTGTCATTAGCTTAGGAGATTAAATTCTAGAGCCTAAATTATGTAATGATTTCCATAAAGCTTTTGAAAATAATTCTACAACTGTACTCTGATGTATTTTTCTTTCCCAAGGTAATGAACTTATTTTAAAATGACTGTTCTGATAAAGGATGTATTGTAAGTAATGCAGGTAAATAAGCCACTTGATAGTGGGATATGGGCTACTGGTCAGTTAACTTTAGAAGTTGTAATGTTTTGTTTACTTTAGTTGGAATAACCTAGATCTAGGATATAATACAATTTTCCTCTCAAAGCTTTGACATTATGGAGCTTTGGGGACACTCTGTGTGCTATATGTTTCCATTAGGCAGAGAGCAGGGATATTTTTATGTCAGTGTCTCTTTATTTTTAGGAGCTGAGACAAAAGAAGTAGTAATAATGTGTGGAAGAAGGCCAGGTGACAAGAATAAAAGCCAGGGTCATGACAGAGTGTACCAGTTTGAAGCAGAAGCTAAATGTCATGTTTGGGACTAAACTACCCTCTTAGTGCTCCAGTAAGGAACAATGAACCCAATGAGAAAAGGACATATTTTCTGAACCCCTCGCCCCCATCTGGCTCTTAGCTGATTTACGCAAATTATCAGCTTCAGAAAATGCTTTTAAACTTGATGTTAGTGTCCGTTTTCCAGGTTCCTAACCAAACTGGAGAAAGATTACATGTGGGACCCCAAGGCTTTTTGCTAGTCTGGGTGTTTCTGGTTATTTGAATTTATCTGTTCTTTGTCCTGCTCACTCAGAGAAAAGGCTCCTTCCTTCAGAGGGAGAACAATCCCCAGTGTAGGGGGATGAGATGGCCAGACAGAAAAATTCTTGTGCTGCTGTATGGACACTTCCAAAGGCTGTCTGTGTCTCCAGCTAAAAAAAATAATGAACTGGGTTTGCGTTTAGACTTTCCTTAACCATAATTTGGTGCTGACATTATCTCTTCCTAGTTTCCAACCAGTAAAATTTCTCCCACTGACTCTGTCCTCATCGGTGTGAACCATGGTTTGTTTGGCTGCAGTTTGAAGATACTGAATTGGTAATTTTTCTTACACATCTATCCTTCCTTCTGAGCCTTTACATTTGCATTCATTCTTAAACTGTTTCTGCCTAATTAAATCAGACCTATTCAAACTCTGAAGGAGAAGAGCAAAGGTCAAAAAATGTCAGACACCCTTAACAACCTCTATTAAATCTTGCTAAACTGAAGGTGCTCTTA
>WEIT01021189.1:115871-127074 GCA_013389985.1 Dryoscopus gambensis
TTCTAGTTGCTGGAACTTGAGAATGTACTTCAGTCAGGAATGCAGTAAATAATCTGATTCTCTTCTTTTACCCTCATTCAGTGAGTTGGAGTAGAAGAGCATTTACACCTGCTGCTCTGTGACTGGGAGCATCCCCATCTTCACTGACAGCTCCTATTGCTGGATGTCACTAGAAGCAGCAGAATTTGCAGCAGGGTCAGAATAAGTCTCCAAAACCAAGTAAGGTGATTGCCACGTATGCATGAGCAGAGGCTCCAAGGCCCTGCCAGCTGAAGTGAGAGCCCAAGAACTCCTTCAAGAGCACAAGAGCTCATTTTATTTCCAAAACACACCCATAATAAACCCATTTTTTCATTGTTTAAAATGTTAATGAATGTGATGAGAACATGGAAATAAGCAACACTGTGCTTGACAAACTCTAGTCTGCAGAATGAAGACCAAACACAAGTTATGGTTTGAAGCTGATAACAGGTTTAGAAGTGGAGACTTCTGGGACTTCTTTTTTTTTGTTCTGTTTGGTATTTTCCTCCTGGAATTTGACTAATAGACATTTTTACAGAGTTAGACTTATATTTCAATGATGCGAGTAATGAACATCCAGAACTTAGATCATTTAGGCTTCACAAAACAGTGGAACAAATTTTTCTGAAACATGAAGTTGCTTTCCAGATCTTTGAAGCCACAACATGGCACTAAGGCAATAAATTCTTTGTGATTCTCAAGACTAGCAGGAAGAGCTAAAACATCACTAGTAAATTCAGAAAGAGTGGTGATAAATTCAGGTGGTCTGTGGCACTTGTATCAACACCCTCCTTGGTGTTTCTACTAGATGGCGGTGATCTGGAGAAATGCCTGAGAATGTGCTAAATTACCCACATACTGGAATCTTCTTCCACTTGAAGTAGTAGCAGCAGAGAAAGGGAAGACTGACTACATCTAAAAAAATAATTTTTAGCCCAAGCAGTCAGTGAGGTGTGAGAATGATTGGAGTAAAATAAAAATGTTTTCTGACAGGAAGGAATGGATTGGTTATGTGCAGAAGTAAATCAGCTGCATAGAAGTTGAGTATATGGTGAGAATCAGCTATGTGGAAAGCAACACTCCCTAAATGACCTTTAGATCCTCATAGCTAAAGGTTCATCAGTTTGAAATTACTGTCTTGGATGAAAATGGCAAACTTAGCATGAGCCTCTGAAAATATAAGAGTATTTAAAAGTAGCTTTCTGAGCACTTGGATAGAGGGCTGTTAGTAAAGAGAAAACCACCTTGATAAAGGAGAAATGAAGCTGCCTCATCCAAGCATGTATAATAGCTATTGCCATTCAATACGGCTGAAAGGTTTTTCCTGCAGCTAATGGAAAATTCAGCTTCTAGGGTGTCACTAATTTTGATAGAGATTTCAGTGTCTTCAGTTGTCTCACACTGAAATGGGATGTGCAAATATTCTTTCATGGTCTCTTGTTTTCTTGTGTGTTAAATCCAAAATTACTGACCCTTGGTGCTAGGACCATGTTGCTGATAGTTGCTTAAAAGGTTGCCTGTGGAAAACCTAATTTCTGTCTCGACTTCAGTGTCCCGTCGTGTAATTTAATGTCTTTTCCTCCTATCAACATCCTTGGGAAAACTACTCTTCATCTTGAGACCCTAGATTTTTTTAGTTAAAAACAAACAAAAAGTCTAAATGAAACCCACACAACTTACTGCCTTTTCTGTTCTTCTCATCCTGCATTTTATGTAACATTTTCTTATATTCCATTTGGTTATGAATGGAATTTTAGGTGCCATGTAGTAGTAACTGGCTAAGGCTCATTTGCACGTGTGATTTCCACCCTTGAGTCTAAGGGTCCTCTGAAATCAATAAAATTTCAGAAGCATTGGGAATTTTATTACTCTTAATCTGGACCTAAGTGTTCATGCATTAAGAAGGACAATAAAGTCCAAATCCTTATAATAGGGTGTCAAAACATGAATGTTGTGGTGATGCCTTAACCTGTGCTTAGAATTAAAAGCTAAATACGGTTAGAGGGAAAAAAGGGATTTATCTTGGTATTTATTAAGGATCCTTAGATGCATCACCAGAGTGCACCCCACAGCATGCACCCCTGGAGAATGCACCTGGCAAATGTGCTTACATGATGGTTTATGTATACAATTATAGAACTTGTACATTAGCATATTAGCATATCTATCATCGATTCCCCAATGAGGGGCTCAAGAGAAGCCCCGTCCTGAGGAATGTTCCCCTGGATGGGGCCTATCTTGGTTTACAGAATGTGTTCTGGAGAGGACCTTGGCGTCTGGAGCATTCTGACCCCCAACTCCAAGGCCTCCAAGATGTTTGGTCTCTTGGCTTAACAGAACTTTGGATCCAAGCTGTTATCAGACTTAGGGAATTACAAGTATGTGGGCTAAAAGCACTGAGGATACACAAAAGCCGCATAAAAGTGTATATGAAGGGGGATATGAGAGGGGTATATGAAAAAGCAAAAATCATAACGGCATCAGTGGGATGCTTAGAACCAGTGTAAGCTCTTCGAAGCCACTGGCATGATTCTAACTTTCATGGGGCTTATTACCCAATACTTGCAAAGAGAGGGCTATGACAATCAACTTCAGACCCCGTTTTAATACTTCTATTTGAACTCTGCACTCTGGAGAAGTGTGGGGTTTATTTTAAATTTTTGACTCAATTATCTTTTATTTGTGCATTTCAGATACAGCATTAATATGAAATGCTTGTTACTTCATGCATGTTGAGCACAGTCTTAAATTACTGCATGCATTGTAAAGTTCAGTATTATTGAGAAGCTCTGCTCCACTTGCTTTTTTACTTTAATCAAAAAGCAGAGCTATCTCAATCAAAAGCTGTTTCTTGAATTTAAAAAGATCATGCACAAGATTCATCTTTCTCTGGAGCCTGGGGTGGGATTCCTGGAAATGTTAGACCAATTATTTCTTAGTGACTTAAGAACAGAAAGTGTGAGCAGCAGCATTTAGCTCTTAGCCTTTTCTACTCAGAAGTTTTATGCAAGGCCTCAACTAAGGCCATGAGTGTACAGAACCAGCACAGGTTTGATGTATTCTGGAGCACAATGATCAAAGCTTTAGTTAGACATGGAACTGCTAACAGTAGGAACAAGGTGACTTTTTTGCCTCCTGCTAAATAGAGGGGCTCTGCACAGGGGCAGTTGAGGGGGAACCAGAGAAGCTCAAAATAATCAGAAGTGTCCCATGCACATTTTACCATGACCCTTCTTGCAAAGCAAATGTCATGTCTGTCCCTGCTGCAGAGTGCTATGAGAAGTGGCAGAGTGTGACTTCATTGCCCCAGTTTTGTTGATATAATTATTACCTGCTTTTAAACAAGACCTAATGGTTTCTCTGGATCTTCCTCTACCTCTTTTTTTTCGTTTGCCTGCTTTTCTAGAGCAGGATGCAGACCGGTTGTCTGTTTTACATGCTCCTGGGGACAGTGCTGCCATTGTTGCTCATTGGTAAGCATTTTTGCCCATAATTCTCTTGATGGCAGTTTTATCTGTTAGGGGTCTCGATGAGGGGTAAGCGTATTATAGGAGGTGAATGTAAACTTACCTTGTGATGTAGCAAGAACCTGATATCCCTGTCAGCTGCGAGGATTATAAAGTCACCAAGGAGTGCTGTTTTCTTTACTTCATCCTTCTGAAGTGCCAGGGACCTTGTTAAAGCAAAGTATGTTCTGCAGCTTGCATGAGTTGCGTGCGTTCACGAGTTTTTAAATGTGCACTTAATCTGCACATTAAATATTAAAGTCCCTCATAACTGGGTTCCTGGGTTTTAAATTGCACGTCTCAACATTGCAAACTGGTTCTTTAAATGACTGCACTTTTATTGTCTTGTTATGCAAAGAAAAAGATAGCAAGCTTTGTTAGAGCCCCTGACTGTCTAGGAAATCTGTGAGTTGATGGGCTTGATATCCCAGATTTTGTTCAGACAGTTCTCTTGCAATTCAAATAATTACATTGCCCAGTAAAACCAGAGAGAAAAACAATTTTCAGAAACAACAATCTGAGTTGGCCAGAGGGTAACTACTTTCATTATACACCCGGGAAACATGAAACCTCCTTGTATTCCAGGAAAAGAAAGGTATCAGAGTATTCTGTCATATAGATGTAATACTAAGAAAATAAAATTGGCCTCAGTTTTCTTAGAGGTCAGCACGGGATTTTTTTTCTCCATAAATGTAATGAATGGGACTCTACATAGTCACAAAAAAGGATTTAGTATTTGTCAGTATGTTCTAGAAGCTAAGAGGGAAAACCTCTTAGTACTGAGGATAGTAAGATATGCTGTTCATCCTGGGATGAATGCAATCTGGTTGACTGCAAGGAAATTTGAGAACTAGTGTTTCAGCTTTGGCGATGGAGAAAAACTTCAGTTTTCCAGAGTCTAGAGCCAAAGTCACCTGGGTCTAGTTTGTTTGGAGACTTAACCTGCTCTACCTCTTGAAACAGGCCTCTCCAAAGTTTTGATTGTCATGGTGGGAGGCTGAACGCTTTCTGGGTTTTTCCCTGGCTGAACTCACAAGCCAGAGGCAGCGCGGTGGCGTCTCCAAAGCGTCCTCGCCGCTCAGCCGGCAGCAGAGGAAACGCAGGGGAGAATCACGGAGCCGGGTGAGAGAGATGCGCTTTTTTCCCTCTTCAGTCGGCTCGGCCAGATAGCCTGATTTTAAGGCAAAAGCGTTCCCCAAGAACAAAGGAGGCGGAAAGGACTCTGTTCAAGAAGCTGTTTATCCAAAGAAATCAGGAACTAGACTGAAAAATGAGATGGGCGGGCAGCCCGTTTTTCAAGGGGGGTGGTAACATAAGGGGAACCAATGATGGACAGGGAGAGGGGAGGACACAACTGGGATACAATCCAATGAGGGGGTTTGGGAGGCGGAGTTGTAACACAGAACCAATGCAGCTGAGGCGGGGAAATCCACCCGCTGTCTGGCCAGGCTTTGGCTGGCAATGCGGGGCTGCAGCCTAAGAATAGGCTGAGCCACCCCTACAGGAGGGTTTTTCCTGCAAAGTGGCAGCTGAGAAAAATGCCAGACTTCTTTGCAGCAGATCTAATATTGGTGTACTCCGATGGATTATTTGTGAACGGTAGCCTTAAGAAATCAGGAGGAATTATCCTTCATTGTCAGGATGATCATCATGGTGTCAGTGGTTGTTCTTCCCACACGGCTTGACCCTGACAACTGTACATGGGGTGGTGCAGTTCTTATTTCAAAGACATTACATTTCTGATTAAAGACATTGTACAGGTTTGGGGAGGAAAACAGCTGTGTGATTATGTGGCCATGTTTTCTTCTGTGATAACTCTATGCATAAAGTAGCCTTCTATCTTCCTGATTGCTCCAAGTAGGAATGACATGTTCACAACTGAAGACCCATTAAGAAAGAAAACCAGCAGAAGGACTTAGAGTAATGAGGTTGGGGATGACATAATTGATGAAATGAAATGATTTTGGTGGCTGGTGTTTCCAGCAGCATTGACAAGTGAGTGTAAAGTTACAATGACAGTGTAGTTTTAATATGTTGGCAGCTGCTCTGGCAGGCTGGCCTAAAGGGGTATGTGGAAAGGGGTCCCTCGAAGTGGGAAAGGGGAGCAAAAAATGTTTTCAGTTTGACTAGAATGGTTCTTTCAGTTTCAGCTGACCCTGGAGGTAGAGTCAGAAAAGACAGATAGAATCATAGAAATGCTGAGGTTGGAAAAGACCTCCAAGATCACAGAGACCAACCTTTGACCAAACACCACCACACCAACTACACCATGGCACTAAGTACCATGTACAGTTGTTCCTTGAACCCTTGCAGGGATGGTGACTCCACTACTTCCCTGGGCAGCCCATTCCAATGCCTGTCCATCCCTTCAGTGAAGAAATTCTTCCTGATGTCTATCCTGAACCTCTCCTGTCACAGTAGGAGGCCATTTCATCTTGTCCTGTCATTGGTTGCCTGGGAGAAGAGCCCAAGCCCCACTTGGCTAGACCATCCTTTCAGGTACTTGTGGAGAGTGATAAGGGCACCCCCAAGCCTCCTTTTCTTCTGGGTAAACAAACCCAGATCCCTCATCTGCTCCTTATGTGACTCACAAGAAGTGGGAATATACAGAGAGAGATAAGTATCTCAGTAGAAGTGAGGTACATTTGAACTCCTTGGCACACACCGCACAATGGCAGCAGAGGGACTTGGACAGCGGACTTAAAGGCAGGTATTTTGCAGAGGGAGAGAGGCTGGACCCTCATTCCATTCCCAGGGGAGACAGTCTGGGCAACCCAGATTTGACCGATCTGAACACAAAAAGAGCCAAACACTCCAGTGTCAGATTCTCCCCTTCATTTTTTTTAAATGAAATTACAGGCATTGAACTCAGCAGCTGAAAAGCCTGCTGAATGAATTTCTTTGTAGATAGAAGGAAAAATCTGCAGTCTGAAAAAAACGTTTTATGTGACAGCTTTGACAGAGGGCTCGTGAAATCACAGGGAACATGAACAGAATATAGCACTCAGGTTATCCTGTCAGCCCACCTTCATTTTGTTACCACTAACTGCCTCATTCCTGGCCAGCCACTATGCCGAATCACAAAAAAACCCCCCAAAACCCCCCAAACAAAGAACTCCATATAAACATTTTCTTCTAGGTGAACTTTGTAGAGAAAAGCCTAGAAATATCACACTTGATTACCTGAAACTGCTTATGCTGCCTGCAGCTGAAGAGAGTGGCTGTCATACGGCAGCGTGTGATTTGGGGTAGGATTAGATCTGATGTAGATCAGCTGCCACTAGGCTGACCGTAATTCCATAGTATGAGGATGTTACAATGGTGAATTGCCACATGCTTGGCACTCCTAGGCAGTGGTAATGGATCTGCTTGGAATACAATCCTCTTGTTAGATTGGTTTCCTCAGAAGGAAACTGAATAGAGTGTGAGAGTAACTGAAAACTGCCTTTGAAATAACCTCTGACAGTCTGTGGATTTCTGTGACATCCTTATGTTCCCACTGCACAATAAAGGGTGTAGTTCATAGCTACTAATGTGGGCAGAACTATTGTTAAGGCTTTTAACTCTTGTTCTGTGATGCAGCAGATGCTTAAGGTGCAGGTATCTTTATATTGTTTGTTCCCACTTCTCTGGCATAAGGAAATGCTGCTATCACGCTCCTGGGGAGAGCTGGGCCAGGAGACGTGAGTGGTGGAGGAACAGGAAATCTCATAGTGTGGCAAGAGCCCAGCTGCAGTCCCTGGCTGGAGAGGGTCCAGCACACATGCAAGCCACAGCTTCCCTGTGATATTTCTGGTTGCCATACACTGAGCACTCCTGCAGAATTTCTGCAAAATGTCTTAGGCAACAGAGGGAACTACTTCTTGCTTCAGATTCTTCTCCCAAGACAAGGGGATTAAAGAATAACACGTCCAAGATATTGCCGTCCTTCCTTTAAATGTAAATCAAGCTGGTTAATGTAGTTGCATAAAAGATGTCCACCTAGTTAATCAGGCATCAGAGTGTTGATCAAGTGAAGCATTTTCTAGCAACTTGGCTTTGAGATGAAATAGATAATTGTAGCTGACCTTCAAGCAGGAAAAAGAATCGTAATGCTCTCCAAATTAGTGCCACATAGTGGTCTCTTTTTAGGGATCAAGTAGCAGCCTCAAGTTATTACAAAGATGATGGACTTGACTAACAATTGATCAGTGCATTCCTTCAGTTAGTCACCTATAAGACTCTGGGAGGAAGCATTGACAATTTCCTATTACTTCTACTTTGCATGACCTAATAGTAACCTGACCAGTTCTCCTTAGGCTCCCCATCCATAGGAGTCACAATCTGTGTGCTCTTGGACAGGTAACTTGTGATGAAGATACACCAAATCAGTTGTAATGACACTACCATCCATTACTGATTTTTTGTTTTCCATTGATTCATGCATACACTTTTGCATAGGAAATCCCAGCTGAAGAAAGTCCTTGGTGCAAAAAGATGGTTTGCACAGAGTAACTCTCAGGTTTTACTTGAGTTTGAAAACTGAAATTGGGAAACCCTGGTGCCACCAACTGGCTGGAAATATGTCAGTGATCCTTTTCAGAGAAGAGTGCAGTAGCTTTGAATCTTGGAATTAGGGAGCACAGGTAATTCAAAGGAGATATTGAAAATTTCAGGTAGACTGGACTCAGTGTTTCCTTAGTAGACTCACTTAAGAATATGCTATAAGCTATTGATCTGAGGCACCTCTAGCATTTTAATTATAGTAACTGTGAGCAATATAAAAAAGCCTTGTTTAATATTTTTAAAATATTAGTCTCTCTCCTTGGATGTATATCTGATGATAGCTAAAATATTTGCTTAACTGAATAGCATGAATAATTTTTACTGGAAGAAAAATCCAGTACAGTAAATCCCTGTATGTGAAACTCAGTGGATGATCTGTCAGAGGAGAAAACCCACTTGCTTTCACCTCTGTACTGCATGATTTTTCAAAAAGTCTTTGCATTCAAGTCAGTCAAATTCAGGTGAATACATCTGTCAACATTTGGTCTTGGTCATCTTTCCTCTTATTTCATTATTTCATGGGCTCAAGCCCCAAAAATAATTAAAGGGCAGCTAGAAACTTCTGGTCAGTTATGAAGAGCAAGAGCCTATTAGATGACCTGCCAAATGTAATACCTGGCTAATTCTTTTTTTTCCAAGGCTAGCTGGGAGCTTACATGTCTCTCTTACTTTGTAAGTTGTCTGATGAAAAGAAGCCTTTCCTCACTAGGATAGAAATAGTTGTACCTAATTGTCCAGATATAGAAAAAGTCCTTTCACCCACTATGTCATTGTGTGTAGGTATGCTAAGAGGATGAATATACTACAAAAAGTCCACTTTTGTGGAACTCTGCATAATATTCTGCTTTAAGTCAAAATTCAGAGAAATCTGACAGGCTATAAAGTACAATTAAAACTGAGTACATCAGTAATAAGGAGCCACAAAGCATGCATAATCATGAGATAAATGACCTCAATGGACAGATAATGATGAGCCAAGGAGAAGCCAAGGTCAATTAGCAGAACTTCTAATTTTAATGCTATAATTAATAATGAATATTTCAACAAAGAATGTTTAAAGAATAATTGTATTCTGGTATTAAAACCTGTTAAACGTTAAACTTATGCAATTTATGCAAATGAGTCTGATAAGAAGAGACAATTAAGGTTTATAATTAACAGATAAATACAAATGATCCAGTGATGAAGCTCTTGGTTTCTCCTCTGTCTTATGAGACAATGTAATTGATTTTTATAAATGCTAATTTATATGCACTGCTAACCATTAATACATTGAAGAGATCATTTATTAAATTAAAGATGAATAGTGGTGTATTCAAAGATAGTACCTGAGTTTTCAACATCCTAAAGATGAAAAGGAAGCAGAAAAAACCCCAGGCTTTAAATGATTTTGCTTTGGTTTTTTTTTTCTGCCAAACAACTTTTGACATGCCAAGTACGAGGTATAGGAAAAAAAGTTTAATGGAGACAAACAGTCTTTGTTCAGTAAGTCTTTACGTGACAGTAAGAGGGACTTTTGGCACAATGTTTGCCTTTTAACATTTGTTCTCCTGAACTAGAAGTAATGTGCATTCTTATTTTGCTTTGCTGTGCTCTTTCTTTGTGTTCTTGTATGAGAAGATGGCACGTTCACCCTGGAATGAAGCTGCTTTTAGGAGGGCAGAGGGAGTTTTTCAGGACAAGTGTGCTAACTTGGCATTCTCTCACAGTCACCTCCTTGTTTTCTGAGGTGTTACGTTGACTCTGTGCTTTTTAAAGAGTTACTGACTTCTCCTCCTTTTAAAATGTATGATGGCATTTTGCCAGCTCCTGTACTTATGAGTACATATAGTAAGTTTCTCTCCTTTCTTTCATTTAAATTTCAGTATTAGTGGGAATTTTGAACCAGCTATAAAAAGGGATGCATTTTACATTATATTTCGTGTCCACCCTCAGAACAGTAATGCTATTTAGCTTTGCAGGAGCAGCTGCAAACAACAGTTACAATAAGTATAGCTTTATCTTTGACAGCTCTTCCCTTCTGCTACTTTATTTTCCAAGGGTGAGGTTGTTGGCTGAACTGCAGCAAAGCAGGTGCTTGCAAGGCAGCTCCAGGAAGGTGACTCCCAATGGCCCAAAGAAAGTCCTAAAGGGTCAAGTAAAGGGAAATGAAGAAACCATGCTGTAGCAGATTTGATTACCTCCACGATTAAATTTCAAACAAAAATATAAGGGATCTTTGCAATATCTAAATATAACTGCAGTCTATTTTAAAGCATGCTCAGTAATTTTTCTCCCTCATTTTCTCCTGACTTCTGTTCTTGGCATTGTAGTCTGCTGAATTGCACTCTGTGGTCAGCACTACAGGAGCTTCAAAAAGTATGGAGACTTTTGCAGGAGCAGGCAAAATTTGCACCTACTGATGTAATCAGTGGAAAATTCATGGTCTTCCATGGGGGAGTGATGTAGTCTGCTGGATTCAGCGGGGCTTCTTGATCTAAATCCGTGCAGAATTTGACTTAAAAGACATGCATTTGTTTTCAGCTATGGTACAGCCCAGGGTATTCTTCTGAACACATTTCTGGTGCTGTCGCAGCCAAGTAAGGAAAAGCACACTTATCTTGTCTTCTCACACAGATCATCTTCTGACACAGATTAGCTGGGGATATTCATCATAAATCAGAATTATGGCCCTCTGCTTCTAGATGTCAGTATGATATTCTTCTCCCAGTTTCTGATTTCCTTGAACAAAAAGCAGTGTCGACTGTAATAGTTCTGCAGTACCTAGCATGGTACTGACATAGGCATTATAGAATAAGTGTGTCTAATTTCAGTGATACATTGAGGAAATATCTGTTCCCTAATTGTTGGACAACAAACCCAAGTGGTAAGGCAGAGTTTGTTCAGTCACACGCCCATTTTCCTCCCCTAGGAGTTCCATATTTTAGTCATATTTTAGCCCCCTCCACAAAGTGTGGTGATGGCAAGCAGTAGCCCCCCAAACCTGTTGCCAGTTCATCAAGTACATCAATACTTGGAATAAGAAAATGGCAAGCTACTTTTACTACATTTTTTGCATTGCTTCTTAGTCCTAGGTAGCCAAATATGTGGGCAGAAAGCATGATTAGGAGTGTTATAAATGAAAGCAGATT
>WEIT01021190.1:0-26121 GCA_013389985.1 Dryoscopus gambensis
CATAAGAATCCGCACTACCACAGCCTACCATGTGACATTTCCAGCGGTGTTCCTCTCAGTGTAGCATCTGGATGTCTTGGCTGACGCTTCCTACATTGCTGGCATCAATTTCTGTTGATCCTGCTGTCAGTCAGGAGGTGTGTCGCAACATGCAGTTTCTTTAACGGCTGGTATCAATGGAATTCTGTGTTTTCAGTGCAGTAAGAGGATTGCAATGGGTCAGTTGTCCTGCAGATTTTGGCACAAGTGGCCACAGTTGAAAATCTGGAGCAGGACATCTTTTTGTTGTTTTCCTCTGTAAGACAAAAGGTTACTGCTGTGAGTTTTGGGCTTTTTTGTAGTGAAGAGGAGACAGGAAGGAGAAAAAGGATCTGTGGTCAACGTATCTCAGAAGACAATGGGAATCCATTCTTGAATTAACTTTGTTGGCTACAAAATTGCTTTGTCAGGGAAAAGCCATTTGGGGAGGTTAATTAAGTGTCCTCCTTTTGAGAGCAGAATGAGGATGTTCTCCTCATTCAAACTTATGGTTATTGGGCTGTCAGTACCTGGGCAAATATTTGGAAAGCGTAACCTTGTGCTATCATTATACAGAGTACGATTTCTTGCTCCTTGGAGGCTCTTCCTGGCTTTGCTATGTTTGCTTTTCACAGTGGAGTGGATGTTTTCAAAATGAGTTTTGTCTCACAGTCAAGTTGCCCAACTGAAGGATCTTGTAAAGAACAGTAATGAATGTACATGTGTGTGTTTTCAGAAATAATCTACAGTTTCTTGGATAGTTCAGACCAATGAAAAAGCCTGTGTCTTTGGACTTCCCTTGTGATTCAGTAACACTGTGTGCCTTAAATATTAAGTGATGTCTCAAAATAGTTTCTTCCTGATGGACGTGGACTGCATCTGTAGAGAGAAGTCCTCAGGAACTCTCCGTGGCATTCCTTCAAAAAGACAACTGTGAATGGGGACTGTGGGCTGTTCCACACCACAGCCAGTGTGTGCAGTGGTGGATCTATTTGTGCTTCAGCCTCTGGTGAACTGAGGTGAGAAGCAAATGAACTTCCTTATGAGACATGAAATAACCATTAGGTGGCAGTGGCTTTCTGTCACCAAACTAAATGGAAACCAGTAATAGAGAGGTGAGGAGCTTCAGAGCCCATCCACAGTCCCTGAGCTGATCATGTTTGGTTGCCCTATTATGTGCTCCCTAGGATATCTCTTCATCTATAAGGCATGGTCAACACTAATGCAGTCTAAAAAAAGCTACTATCAGGGCCAGCTGGTGGCTTGATGACTCTACATTTGAGCACTGCTGTCTAGCAAACTTCCTGCCAACACATAAAGCACGAAAGCTTTGCACTGAAATCACATAACAAGCTGTAAAACAAATCTTATAATTGTGAGACACTTCCTTTTCCTCCTTGTGCTTTCTGGAGTGGTGTCAGCTGAACGTTCTGGCCATAGCATCTCTAGGTTTTAATTTTGTAGCATTAGAAAGGTCAATTTTTTGGGGATCTGTGCCTATGAAGCTAGATGTTCTTCAGTCATCTGCAGTGATTTATTCAAAGAAATGGACCATCTACGGTGACATTTTTGAAGGAGAAAGAAGGAGATAAGTGAGGGGAAGGAGGCAGTGCATCATTTATTACATCTTTTTTCCTGGCTGTGTGCGCTTGTCCCTGAAGTGCTTTGCTCCAGAGCATGAGTGTGAGTTGTCAGGCACTCAGCTTCCCTGATCTTCTCTGTCAGCTTCCCAGCAGGAGTGACACAGTGTGCCTGGGGAGCATTTAGCTGTCTCTCCTCCAGATGGGGCTATCCCTTTTCATTTGAGTCCCTGAGGACCTCATCACATTGCTTCCTTAGAGCTGCTGGACAGGTACATAGTAGCCAGAGTAGTGTTTGAAGAACATCTTATCTGGTAGAGTGAGGAAACCATTAGGAAGCCCTGGGAGGATGCAGGCTGCAAGGAGCTTGCATCTTAAGAAACATTATAAAAGGAACAAATGAGAAGTAGAGAAATAACCTGCTTTATTTAGTGTTTGGACTATGCCTTGTGAAAAGAACACTAAGCAGTGCAAAGTCAAGAGGTATGGCAAGAGATGGTATCTTCTCTGAAGAGCTCATGGTCATGGTTGATTTGCCTAGATTTCCGCCCTAGATGTGAGTGGTGCAAATAGATGCAAACATGGAATTTTTCAGAGGCTGAAGGTCTGGGCAAAGAGGGAAGGAGACAAAAAGCAGAAATTACTTAGGATGCAACTGTAAGTGACTTAACGCTGATCCCATTGACATTGGATCAGGCCCTGAATAGGGATGTTTTCTTAATGAAGGACTGTGTAGCCATGAACTACTGACCAGTTTATATGGTTCACAGAACACACAGTCACAGAAGATTCTGAGTTGGAAGGGACCCACAAGGATCACTGAGTCCAGCTTTAAAGGGAATGGCCCATATGGTTGTTGGAGGCCACCTGTAAAATCACTAGAGCTGACAAGTAGCCAGTACTTAACCTGTTTTAAGAACAGGAAGACAGCTGTCTTGAGAGTACAATAATCTTATCTGAGACTAGGAAAAACAGATACCTAAAAGTTTCATTTAGGAATAGAGACATATAGTTGCAATGTCAAAGTGGACTTCTGAAGTATTGTTTTGTTTGCCCTGTGAGTCCTTGGCAAGACCCATATTGTGGATTCTATTCCCTTTTCTAAGGTTCTTGTTGTTAGCTTGCAGTGAAACACTGTCTTGAAAGACTCCAAATTAGGAGTACAAATTAGATGTAAAACCAGGGGTGAAGAGAATCGGTGGCATGCAGAGGCTATTTCATGTATCAGGTCAGGTTGGAATTTCAGAGCAGGACTGAATATTGTAGATTTGCTCTGCTAAACCAGTGACCTTCTCACATTCTCCCCAAAGTGGATCTGATAAAAGAATGTGCTGGAAGGCAGCTCACAATTACCTTACCTGTCAAGCAACTGTCTTCATTTAGTCAGTTAAGTCAGTGGTGAGGGAATTGCTGTGGTAGATGGTGTCTTGCAAACACTCCTCTGGACTTGTTTGCAATGTGGGAGGCATCTTAGTGTGTTCCAGGCAAATCCTTTGAACGTATGTGCGGGCTACACTGTTTGCATACTTGAGGGAAAGGTGTCTCTGAAAGGAACTGCTGTATTCTTCTATGTAGTGCCCCAGGGCCAGGCAGGACTCTGTCAGGCCTGAGGAAGCCCTGTGAACTAGGAAAAAAGGAAGCTATGTTTTTGTGTTGAACTGGAGTAGTTGATGATTTAGTTCTAGGAATAAACCAAAAAGTATTGTTCAATGTCGGGTTTTAAATCTATCCCTTATTTACTGGAGTGTTCAGGTGCCCTGCCTAGAAACGTGCATTTTTGTGCATCTGGACAGACTCATCTGTTTGCCTTAGACACATGCCAGTTTGTTCAGGTGGGAGTGCTTACAGAGAAGTAGTCACTTTTGAACAGAGTCAGAGGTTCAAAGATGGCTTTGGAAGAGTCAATCCAAGATGATAATCACATTCGCTGCCACACTAGCTAAGCTTACTTTTGGTCCTATAGAACTGGCTTGGGGTGTCTTTATTTTTGTTGGGTTTTTTGTTTACTTGCGTCTTTTTTGGCTTGAGAGTTCTGTCTCAGTGGCTGCAAGTTCTGCTGATGGTGCACCATTCAGAGCAGCTTGCTGCTCCTTCCTCTGCAGTAGCATCATTTTGGCAGGTCTGACACCAGTAACAACTTGTTCTTGTCAGTGTACTGAGCCAGTGTGACATGGAAGAGGGCCACAGCCAGCAGATAAACAAGGGTCATCTTTATAAAGCCTCCACTCTGTTCCGACCGTCACTTTAACAAGGAATTTGCATGTGAGCTTGCACATGTATGAACCTGCCCAGTATTTTATGAAATGCCTTCTGCCAAGCTTGGATCCATTTATTATGTTGCTAGTTTTGCTGCATTTAGAGGTAAATTTGCCGAAAAGGTCACTAGCAGAATTGCTTTTGAAAAAAAAACCCCATGTCTTAAAATGTCTTTACTGCCTGTGAAGTCTTTGTTTGAAAATGTACTCATTTTGAGTTGCCTGTGAACTCTGTAGCTGTGTAGTCTGTTTGTTATTGTAGAGCTTTTCTGAACACAAGTTGTTTTTTACCGAACTGCTGAAGGGCAGCTGGCTTTGTTTATCGTAGGACGGGTGTGTGAAGAGAAGTAGGGAAGATACGCTTTTTGCTTTTCTCCCTCGGGCCTATGGGGAAAGATAAGAAGCACATGATAGCACCAAGGAGCACATGGGGCACAGACCCTGGGGGGAGGAGGTGTCACACGGCAGAGCCCTATGGAGAGGAGCCTGCTGCGAAGGTGACAGACGGGTAGGCAGCGCGTGATCACCCCATAGAAGGACATTTAGAAGGTGCATTGCTGACATGGCAATGTGTGATAGGTTGCTTGGTGAGAATTACCATGTAAGGAAATACTGTGTCTTGAAGAAGTGTATAAAACCAGCTTGTTTCCTTTGAGTAAAAAAGATTCAGATCCAGGAACCAGATTCAGATTCAGTCCAAATTTCAATCACTGACATGGGCCCTTTCATTTGCATTCACAGTCAGGCAGCACAGCTCGGCATTTCCAGAGCCTGGTAGGAGCTGTTTCATCTCTGCAATGCCCTGGTATCACCTGTTCTGTCTCTCTCCTTCCTCTCCAGGGCAGCTTCCCTGCTTCTATTTTTTGCAGTAAGCTGAGGTTTTGCTGTGTCAGTCTGAATTGGGAGTTATTCTGTGTCAATATACAGAGTGGTGATCCTTGACTGGGGAATGTTAAATTGGAATGATGGCTCCTGAGTGATGGACATTGAGAAACATCAAGGCTGTTAGCTGGAACTGCACTTTCCTTACTCTGAGCTGGTGCTAGTTCAGGACTGTGTGCTTAAAGACAAGAGGTGACTGCAATCTGATGCATGTGAGGGGCTTCCATGAGCAATACCAGCTCCTGCCACCCTGACTGGCAAGGGTATATCCTCTGCAACTTTCCTTGACTTCCACTCTTCCCACAGTGGACTGAATCTGTACCAGAAGTGAAGGTGATGTTTGATTCTTTTAAACCTATGTTTTGATTTTAGGGTAGCAAGTGTTTGGTAATGTGGTTAAGTACTGAACAAAATGCATGCAGAAGCAGCTTCACGCATGCATCTCTCCTGGTGTATCCCCATCTGAATGCGTGCAGCTTCTCACACTGGCCCTGCACAGCTGAGCTCTCTGTTCACTTATACTGCCATCCTATACCAGGCCTGAATCAGCTTCCTGCCTGCTCCAGCTCTGCCCTTACCTCTGCCCGCTGATGTCTCAGCCTTGGCTGCCACCTCCCTGGCTCCTGTGCTGCTGGCAGATTTTATACAGGCTTACCCCACCTGGCCTCACATTTCTTGGTAACTGATGTGGGAAAGATTTGCCACAATCTTAATTTTCTGAGAACTGAGACCCAGATGCTGGGAGGATACATTGCCAAACCCAGGCAGGACAGCTCTCCCAGGCTGCAGCTTTGCACAGTTGTGTCAATGGCAGCCAAACCAGCAGGCTTCCCCTTCCCAGTCCCACTCTGGAGTAGGATTCCCAGCTCTGGCACAGCTTGGTCCTCATCTGAGAAGAGGAGCTCCACACTGTGTATGCCGTAGTTTCCTTCCTATAAATCTCACTCCAGAGACAATCAGATGTTAGGTTCCACAACATGCTGAAATCCAATGAGCTCACTGCCCAAGGAAGTCTTCCATTTAGAAACAGCCTAGAAACCCACTATATTTCCTATTAGTATGAATAGAGTGAAGAGGCTAATGCAACCGTGTGAATTTTATTGTAAGGATACTAAATTTAAATAAAGTAACAATAAAGAGGTCAAGCTCTGTCCTTCAGCAAAATCTTTGAAAGGGTGGGGTGTGTGTGTAGCTAATAAAAGAAAGTTCCTTTAAACAGCGTTGACTGCTTATAATTGTTGGACATATGTGTAGTAAATTAAAGAAGAAGCAATGTATTAGTAAAACTATTTACCCACGGGACCCCCATCCCGAGGACGGATGCCCCCCCTTCCACCTGCATTGCTCAACAAATTTCTTCTTGAGACGGGAAATGAATTCTCAATAGCAACATGCCTAGTAATTAACCGCACTGTAATTCTGATGTGCAATGCTGTCACCCACCATCAGGTGGGAGTGGAAAAGGCACTGCATTTTGTTGATGGTTGAACATTTGTTTTCCTCATCATTTTGACACCAGAGGTAATTGCCATTCCTGAAATATTCTCTCACTACCATTACAAAGCAACTGTTAGGAACAAACTAATTATGAAGAATCTCGTTATGACAGATTAATAGGCCAACAGAGGGGATTTCTTTTTTTTTCTTTCAGGCAATTGAATAGTAAAATCTAACATCTCCCATATAACTGCTAGAAACACATGCTTCTCTGTAAGCCAACAGATTTTTTTTCTTAGAGATGGAGGATTTGAAAAACTAGGACTAGAGTATGGAATGGGTTTCCAAGCTTGCTTTTATTGAGCTTTCAGTTTCCCAATATTATGTGCGAAAATGAGCTAGGGTCTGGGCATTGCCATATGGAGGGGAGGTCTTCATGGTTGGTATTGGACCAGCATCTTCTATCTGGGTCATGGTTGAGCAGCATCATGAAGGCTTGAAGTGAAGAATGCTGGACTTGTGAATTTTATGGATTTCAGAACAAGACACAAAGTCATTATCTGGGCTGCTTTATTGCCACTAAGGATTTTCTGTGTCAGGGAGGCCAAACTAATGTGCTGGTTGAGTTCCAAGTGGCCAGTATGCTTGTGTCCCCCTGGAAGTAGCAGACTACCTGCTCCAAATTATTCTTATGGGGTGCTCTCTGGGAGCTGTTGTGATGTGGCCCAAACGCGTCTGCTTTCCCGTAGTAGAGAGGATTGAGGCACCTTGCCTTCCTGTGACTGGACCATTCTGTCAATGCTCAGAGGAGGAAGACTTTGAACTACCTGTATTTCTCACTGCTGTGTTTTAAAGCTCACACAGTGTATGAGTAGTCTGGAGAGCAATCCACGTAGACTTGATAATTGTGCTTTAAAAGAGGCAGTTATGTATGTATCTCGTGGCTGATTGGCTACTGTGGGGTGCTAGTGAATGCCAGGTGCTGATGAGCAAACCATTAACAGGGAGCCAATTATAGCCTCCAAAATAGAAATAAAGTAGATTTAAAGAAGCTCCTAAATGATGTCTGTTCATGTTCTCAGCTTTGCCTTGATGTCTCCCTCAAGTTGTCAGGAAACTACAGGCAACTATAGATCAAAGGATCTCTATAGTTTGGACTGAGTCCCCTCTTACCATCTCCAGCCAAGTGTTTGTCCCTGCAGCACTCTGTCCAGAAAAGGAGCAAATCTTCATAGTTAATCAATGCACAGCCCCCATTCATGCCATGATCTCCTTAATGAGAGAACAGGGAAGCTCAATTCTTTTCCAGAGACCGAATCAAGACCATGTTTATGTCATTTTCTGTCTTGTCCTGCCTGCTGACATCAACTCCCAGTTTCACTGTAACTTCATTCTTCTTTATGGGATCTGTGTGGAGTATGTAAATGCTTTAATATTAAATATTTGAGGCTAGAAGTCATAGATAGTATTAGTTTTGGATTACTACCATGTACTTTAATTTCTTTGCTTAATGTCCATCTTGTGTTGTGCAAATTCTTTATGGTCCTTTTTTTTTGCTGTGCAGATGTTGTCTTTGGGAACATACGCAGTGATTTTACTTGGCCAGCAATATCTGATTCTTCGGGGGATCTTTGTATTACTGTTCTGTCAGGTTTTGCACCAATACCTTTTGTCTTGAGTTCACTATTTGCCTTCTAGCCAAAGTTAGACTAGCTATCTTTGACTAGCTTGTTGATGGAGAAATATTGAATATGTAATTGTATATAAAGATGATCTCAGTTTTATTCCCTTCACAACCCTGGTGAACCACAGCCAAGTGCAGGGGAGGCCTGTACAATATTGTTCATTGTGATACCAGCTGCAGTAAAGGCAATTACCTCGGGTACTGCTGGAGGTAATTCCTTCTGCTTATTGTGGGAGCAAAAGTAATCTATTCTGGATAACATGTGGCCTCACCTGGGCTCTCCTTTTGTTCATCTCAGTTTGGTGCCATGTCAAATATTCATGTTTTATTTCATTCAATTGCTATCTCATGCTCTTTTAAAGTGGCACTCTCATAGCCAGTATAGGTTCTCTCTCCTCCTTGTGTTCCTAGCTGCCATAAGGATTCAGTAGACCAAATGCTGCCTTCGCTGGTACCCACATAAGCCAGTTTTTTCCAAATTCTGCTTCCACTGACACCTGCAGAAACCTTTTCTTTTCAGTGAGAAAGCACAGGAGTGGCTGCAAGGAAGGACTGGACCTTCTAATTGCAGTTTAACAAGTTTATTGTGTATGAATCAGAAGAGACACCAGCTCAGTCTCCCATACTGGTGACATTGATGGGATGCTAATAGACACCAGCTGCTTTTCTTGGTGTGGAGTTGTGTGGTGTCAACTAGATGAAAAAGCTGGAGTTATTTATGTATTTTTTTTTTCACTGAAGTCAGCAACTCTGATGGATATGCAGAAGGGAGCAGACCTGCTGAGTAACAAAGGGACATTCCTTGGTTTTTTTTTTTTTTTNCATAGGACTGCACTTTGCCATTGGTGATGACTTATTGGCACTGCAGCCACTCTCTCTGTTGGATGTGGTGCTATGACAGTCACTGCAGTTTTTTGGAACTGACAGCGTAATCCCATGGTTGTTATCCTTCCTGACTTCCTCGTCAATCCAGTTTAATCACTTGTAGGTATTTCATATGTTACTGTCTCTTTCCTCTTCAGGCATTGTGTTCCTGTGGGAAGAGGTCTGTACTTTAAAGGTCAGAGCTTCTCAGATTAAAGAAGGGCGAAGGAATCTGCCTCTGTCAGTTTGGTAATGGGCAGTACTCTCTTTAGAGAGACACTGCAATAGAAACCCTTCTTTCTGGGGTCTGTCACCAAGCTGAATGCTGGTGTTGTGTCTGCATGGCTGTAAGAAAGGGAGCTGGTTTGCTCTGCTCCCCTGGCTGTTGGAGTGACCTGCCAGGAGAGAAGTTACATATGTACAAGGGGGAGAAGCTGCTGTTGCACGATTTAATCGCCTGACGTTGACTCAGATGGGTCCTGACTGGAGGTCAGCTGTGACGTGCAGCTGGTAGGGTGGGATTCGACTGTTGGGAAGAGAAAAATGCCAGCCCAGATTCTTCAGCGTTGACAAAGTGGATGTGACGATTTCTCCCCTCCAGCTGCAACGGCTGCCTCTGTGCTTCCTAGTTTTCTGCACATCCACAGTAGGAGAGCAGACTGTGAAGCTGCCCTGTCTGGACCCTCAGCTGCTGAACTAGATGAGACTTAGCTGAGCTTTCTCAATGGTGCTTGGGACATCCATCCTCATAAAACTCACCATTTAGTGTGCCTTTCAATCTGTCTTCTGCATGTTGGGGCTTCCTGTGGAGTCCATGGCCTTTCCAGCTCCATTTTCTTGTGGGAAGGAGTGTGAGAACTAAGGGAAGAGGCTGTCAGATCTCTGTCTTCATTCCTGCTGCTAGGATTCGTCACTTAGCTTTGAAAATGTAGCCAAATCTGTACGAGCTTCAGTGACAGCTAACTCCTACTGTGGCCTTGTTTGAGCTCTTCGCCTCACCTTTTCCATGGCCCAAGACCAGCCCTCACTTCCCATGCCTACTGCCTTTCCACCATGGAAAGTAGGTGGAATGGAAGTAGCCGTCTGGAGAGTGTTCTCCCTTCAGGTCATTTTTGCTGCACAACATCATCTCTTGCTATTCTGTCAATAGTATGCGGTTTCTGCAGGGTGTGTCAGCAGCTCCTGTTTAAAGAACACTCCTGAGTGTAATGCACATCGTGGTTGATACTGTTGCTTACAGCAACTGAAAACATCAAAAAAAACAGGGCTTAACAGGACTGATGAGAGGGTGTGAGAGCTCCCCACCACAGCTAAATGCAATGCTAAATAAGATGGTGTCTTTACAGTACTCAGCTTGTTTGCACTTGCATTCCATGTGGTTTGATTCAAGCTGAACTGAATTAATTTTGTTAGCCAGATTTTGAGAGATGCTGTGTCAAATTTATTATCATTTTACCTGCTTCTGTAACTGGAGCTGCAGGCTCTGTGATCAATGGATCAAGACATGTGCCTCATTTTATTGTGGCTTCTGTAAATGTCTCCGTGCCTTCTGCAGATGTGCTGTTGAATTCCTTTCTATCCTCCTTGGGTTCTCTGCAATAAAGCACAGGACAGATCTATTTGTATACCAGCTATCAGTACAACAAGGCACTGAATGCACTTTTATGAATGGGCTGCCTTTGCAAGTATTATATGTCTGTATAAATGGGTCTGATCCATCTGTTGTGGGCAAATCTGATCTTATCCTCATCTGTAAGTTACCTGTAAGTAACCATTCATGGTAATATATGTGCCCCACAACAGAGCCAGTGTGAACGATCTCTTGCATAGTCACAGGGTAAAATAGCCTCAAGAGCAGAACCTTGTTCACTAGAGGTAAAGTCTGGGCGTAGGGAACTCAGCTTGACTCTCAGATTCCTGCTATAGGCACAGAAGTTCTACGGCCCAGTTATTTTAGCATGTTATTTTCCCTTTGTCTCTGACCAGCACTTCCCTGTGCTCCTTGTTTTCCTGGCTCAGGAGATTTACACAGAACAGTGCATTATATCGCAGAGGTGTCTAGAGGAGAAACAGCTGCTGTCTTCTGATTTTTATCCTGAACTGCCCCACAGATAACTAATTGCAGCTCAGTTGCTTCTATTAGCTATTTACCTAAAATTGAGCTGGCTAATGAAAATGTTTCTAATTAATACGAGGCAGATTAAAACTCATTACAGCAAGGTCGTCAGTAATGAGAGATAATCAGAGCACAAATGACCAAGCTTGGAGTAAAATGAAGATGGAACACAAGGAGGTGATCAGTGCTGGTTGTGCATGCACCAGCCAGCAAGGGCAGGGTTCAGCAAGGTGACTGCTGGTACTCTGCCCTGCAGTTGAGAAACACTGTATCCTCCTTTGCAGAGCATCTTGACGAAAGAGGTGGACCTCAGCCTAATGTAAAAATGTTCCCTGAACCAAGTGGCTTCTCACACTAGCGGTTTGTTGCTAGGCCAGCCTTTAGTCACCTGTATGAACCAAGTTTTGAATAGGGGTTTTAGCAGGAGGACTTGAGAGTATGTGTGGCACAGGTGGAATGTCAGCATCTATGTGCTCTTGTATGTGGAAATTCAGAGTCCTGTTGGCTCGGAGGGTGTGAGCTTGCATATCTGTTCAGTGTTAAATGTGTTGGCCTTGGTTTGGAAAAGTCTGTTGTGATCTCCAGGGAAGTTTAGCAGGAATCATGAAATGTGTTTGCTTTAATTTCAGCCACCTGTAGCATTGCTGATACAAGGTCACAGCACCAACACCAGATTTCAGCTGTCTGATGCAGGCCTACTGTCTGTATTCCATTAGTACAGAGTTTACTGGCCATCCTGCTAGTTGTGTGACTCCTTGTTTTCTGTGTTTGTGAAACTGAGAAGCTAAGAAGTTGTCACTTTAGTCTGGGGAATCATCTCCATCCTTAATCCTTTCCAAACTATAAAATTCTCTTTCTCACTTCCTTTCTGTCCCACTAGCAACCAGCTGTTGTGCCAGAATTTCTGAAGGATCTTGTTAAGTTATACATAACTTACACAAAAACCAAATTATTAGGTAGTGAGGTACATTGCACCAGGACTTATTCCAATTCCAAAGGCGTGGATCTATCCATCACTGGCAGTATGATCAGTTAGTATTGGTATAAGGAAGCATTTGAATGGGAAATATCTAGTGTTCCTAGAAATGAGCTTTTGTAAAAGGTGAGTAGGAAAGGTAATACAAAAAGCAGGCAATAACTATTCCATTTAGAGTTGTGTGTCTTCCTGCAGTGTCCTTGCTGCCAGTCAGTTTGATTACCAGGCTGCTGGTGTTAGTGAAGGCTGTAGTAGTTTATATTTACTGTATGCTTATTCTGATTAGTTAAAAGAGGAGATAACAGCCCCTTAGACAGAGCTATACTGTCACTGAAATGGGTACTATGTTTTGTATTGCTGTTTTTAAAGCACCCAAGTACCCTATTCACATCACCAGTAGCCGTATCCTCCCTAAACGTCTTTTGGCATGGCCATTGATTTCAGTTTCTCACTGTGTTAAATTGAGGTGGACATCTTTTCATTCCTCTCTGGTTTGTGCTGTTCTGGGTCATCTAAAGCTCTTTCTGCAGTTTTACTAGTTCTGTGCATGTGGCCCTGTCATCATCAGGGGTGGAAGAGAAAAGGACTATGATCAGATGCCTTTCCTATTGATGCCTTATCCTGGGCTTAGAATTAAAAGCCAAACACGGTTAGAGGGGAACAAGGGATTTTACCTCAGAGTTTATTAAGGATCCGTAGATCCAGGCAGGAGCACTCCGCAAGAATGCCCCCCCTGGACCGAGGCACGGCATGCACGTTGGAAAATGCACCCCGGAGAATACCCTGAGAAGCCCCCCTGCCATCGTTTGCTTATAAAATTATAGACCTTACATATTAGCGTATTTATCATAGATTTTCCAATGGGAGGCTCAGGAGGAGCCCCCTCGTAAGGAGGGACCCCCCTCTGCATAGATGTATCTTAGTTTACAGAATATGTTCTGGAGAAGACCTTGGGTCTGGGGCTCACTGACCCCCTAATTATGAAGTTTCTAAGATGTTTAGTCTCTTGCTTTAACAGAACTTTGGATCTAAGCTCGTTATCGAATTTAGGGAATTACAAGTATGTGGGTTAAAAGCACTGAGGGTACAGAAAAGCTGCATAAAAGCGTATATGAAGGGGGATATGAGAGGAATATATGAAAAAGCAAAAATTATTATGGCATCACTATATTCTCTGACATGTCTTTTCTCCCTACCCAACTTACTGTGTTCTGGGGATACCCACCACAGAGGTGATGGCATCCTCATTTCCCTCTGTAGGGAGTCCGCAGGACAGCCTGGCTCTTCCAGTCCAGTCTCCTACTGCAGGCATTTCTGGAAGAGTGTTCTTGTCCAGGATGGCTGACAGCATATATGCTTGGGATGCTCTCACCTACTGTGTGCCACACAGAAGTTTCTTCCCAGCATCCCAAAGGCTTAATATGAAAGACCATAAGCAGCAGTTCTGTTGTTCTATGGAAAGAAAGCAAGAGTTCATCACCAATGTCACAACTCCTTCGAGTGGCACGTAATTTAGTGAACATGGAAGACCTTTGGAAACAAGTTGACCTCAGCAGAAGATTTAACTGGAATTTGGGAGCTGGACACACCACATAGGTACTTTCAAGATTTTAATAATGCACCCTATTTGCATTTTCTCATTGTGGCCAGACAATAGGGTAATTCTTGTCTTGATGCCTTGAGCAATAGTGTTTAAAGCCCTTTAGACATTTTATTACCTGTAATGTTCTTATGAGTCTGTAAAATGGGGAATAGCGATCCTGAGTTTTGTAAAGAGCTTTGTAAAAGCACTTTTAGAGATGAAAAGCTCCCTATAAAATCAGGTATGGTTGTTTTATCATAAATATCTAAAGCCTTTCTGAATTCCATTAAGCTCTTGGCTTCTCTATCCTCTGACAGAGAGTGCCACTGGTTAATGCTGTATTGTGCAAAATGGATGTAAAAAAACCCAAACCAACTTAAAAACAGTTGTTGTTATGTGGAATGCCCTATTATTTGTGGGTTTATGAGAGTTGGAAATAGGAATGGAAGCTTTTTTTTTTCTTTCATTATTGCATCCAACTTTTCTCTCTTATGCATCAACTCTGTAATCTATACAGTCTCCAAACATTTAAAATCTCTTTTAAAATAGACTCTTTTATATGACATGGTCATATTTCCCCTGTCTTTCTCTGTCCTTTTTTATTTATCTACCTCTTTTTTTGTGATGGGATGTCCAGAATCCAGGGTGGGGTAGTGCATTCAATTTATACAATAGTGTTTTGATATTTTAAACATTTTAATCTTTTTTATCACAGTCAAACAGCTTTTTGAGTTGTCCTGACTCCTGCTGTGCATTGAGCAGGCTGAGCAGTCCACAAAAATGTGCTGCTAGTGTTGGATGGTTCCAGTTAATTGAGAGCCCAGCAGTGTGTGCGGGGAGGACAAACTACACCTCCCAATATGTGTAACCTTACAGCCATCTATGCTGAGGGTGAGATTTCCTGGTGTATTGATTTTTCACCTGTCTTTGGTAGGGACTTGGCAGGGCTTATTTTTCCACAGTGGTGAATAATATCAGTTGCATCTCATGGAATTTTTGTCACTGCACTGTTCTCTCCTTTGCCAGATCAGTAGCAGTCTCCTCGGAGGAAGGTGAAAGAGAAAATGAAACTATTTATTTAACAATCAGTGAGGTTAGGAGTAATAACAACAACACCACCACCAACAAAAAAATAACAAAGCCTCCCACTGAGGGGAGGGAACCTGAAAGATTTGAAAGTCCTTCTGTGGGTGTGGTTTCCCCTTCTCTCCCGTGACGCTGGAATCGGAGCTGGCCGGCACGGGGTGCGGGGGCCCCCGAAGGCGGTGGAGCTCAGTGGGTCTCTGATGCTCTGATACTTCTGGTGACAGGATCCTGTAACTTAGCAAGCTGGTCTTCCAGGATAGCAGGATGGCCTTCCCAGTAGTTCTCCCAGCTCCTCCTTTCTGTGCTCTTCTCCTCTCTCTTATGTGTTATCTCACCGAGGGTCAGCTGGTCTCTGACCCTTAGTGGAAACACCTGATTTGACACACCTGTAACTCATCCGGGTCAAGTAGGGGCTGAATAATGTGGTGTACAGCACAAATCACCCCATGACAAGCAGGAATATTAAAACTTGGTGTATGAACAGGTGTAATGGGACACTCTGCTGTTTGTTTTTGACAGTGATGCAGGTCAATCCTTTTATAGTAGAGAGCTCCTTCTGTACACTACCTGGACCTCTTCCTCTTTTCATCATGTTTGTCAGTGTTTCCAGTGCTAGTTCATCTTCTTTGGAAGTAACAATGAATGCAGGTCCTAAGATAGACAAGGCTTCTGCAGGATCATTTGGTCTGAAAATGCTCAGAGGAGGTTGAAATGAAACTGTGATGAAAACAGCACTAAATGTTGCAGCCTTGTCCTAACTGGAGAGTCTCCCATTGCTGCTGTCTGTAGTGTTGGGTTTCTGAGCTGGGAATGGGATAGAATGAGCAAGTGATATTCTTGTATCTCCAATAACTACTGAGTTTTCCTTTCACTCTTTGTGAGGGTATTTATCGAAAGCCACTTGAAAATTCCACTAAATACCTCTTTTCTAATACCTCTTTTCTGTTGGCCGTTGTATTAACAAGCTCACGGTATTTTAGTGGACAGGTGAAGAATGTTTTTTTTCCCCTCAAAATCCCTGTTGGCTTTTTATCAGTCATATCACATTTAGCTACATGATTTTTAGTACTCTCTGTAATTATTATGTAACTAATTCAGTTGATACAGAATTAAAGCTTGCAGGACTATAGTTTCCCAGATTAGTCTTGATTTTTGTTAGAAACAGGGCACCATTTATTCCCTTTTAGTCCTCTGGAAGTTAACAGTTTTAATATGAGATTTCCTTTTATTATGGTTATTAGCATCTCAGCTACTTTTTGAATTAATCTCTAATTTTTATGTGATTGAAGTTTCCCAGGTGTATTCTGGACACACCTTTCTTGAAATACCATCTTGGAGAGTGTATTTCCATTGTAAGCAGTGATGAGCAGGCTGTTCTCTCTGCATTCCTAATCTTCATTTCACATTTTGTCAGCTAAGAGTATGCCCTGCAGAGCTGAGATGGCTCTTCTGAGGGATTTCATATGAGGAGTTGCTTCCACCACTTACTTTACTGTCTTTTGTGGCCTTTCTGAGCACTTTTGCCACCAGGTCTGTCACCAGATACCAAATACTGAAGTTCTCACTGGTATATTTTAGCTCGAGTATTTATTTTCTTCTAAATTAATTCCTTTATTTTAGAGACCAGATTAGCACCTACCAGTTTATGACATCTACACATCGGATATTCTGCTGAGCAGTTCTTTGCCAGTAATCTGTGTGAGTAGAGGCTCCTTCAAAAGCACTCAAATTACTTGAGAAGCCAGGTCTGCTTGTACATCAAGCATAAATTAAAAAACATCCCTTTGCAACTCTGCTTGCTGAGCATGTGCTTCATCCCAGAGATGCCTCCTCTCCATACCTGAGAGTTGTTACTTTCACAGTTCTAGTAATCGGTATTAATCCCAGTCTAACCCTGGGTTTAGGTAAAGCAGAGGAGTCTGATAGCCATGTGGGCCAATGTAGAATTTGTCCTGCTGAAGGGATTTGAGACAGAAAAAGATGTCCATGTGGACTGAGGAAAGAGCCATGTACAGAGTTAAACAGGGTTTGTGATCTGAAGGGCTTTCTGATGGAAGCTTATTCTTGATGTTCCTTGGTACATGAAATGCTTCCTTTCTTTGTAGTGTGCTCCTAGGGGTGAGACGTACAAGTATGTCTGTATAAAACTAGCTGTTGTTCCCAGCTCTTTCGTCTGATAAAAAACAGTCTCGCAGTATTGTTTGTGCAACAAAGAACAGTATCTTGAAGAAAAATTCTGACCCATTCTGGGGATTTCCATTTACCTTGTATTTCCTTCAAGGTAGAACAGAAACATGGGCCACCACTACTGGACACCGTGGTAGGAATGTGATGCTCTAACTGTCTATGATTAGAGGAATGTAATCTGTTAGAGAGCAAGTGCTGCATCTGGACTGTGACCTGTCTTGGGGAGATCCAAGAAAATAATAGAGTTCATTAGGAAAGTTTTCCGCTAAAAAACCTGATCTGGTTGATAAGAAAAGAGTCCTTGGAAGCTGCATTCACAGTCCTGCTTCATGCTCACTGTACTTCTCCCTCTAATGTAGAATGCAATTTTGTAAAATGTAGGGTTACAGATTTACTTCTGAGACAAGTTGCTTGGTCATGTTGTCTCTCTAGAGGTGCAGGAGCTAGAGTTCCCTGGTCCAGCCAGCCAGCCAGGGCATCTATCTCTTAGGAGTTTATGCCAAGCCAGTTGTGAGAGCGCTGTGGAGGATGCTGTGCATGGGGGTTTTGTTCTGTTTTGTTCCTGGAGCCGTCTGTAAGCATCCTCTTGTCTCTCTTGGCCAGGGCTGCTGCATCCATGAGGCTAGCCAGCTTCTCAACAGTGTGGATAAATTTGTGAGGGCCAAAGTTTCCTCTCACTTTGTGCTAGAGGAAAGAGGGGCTATTTCCACCTCTTTCTCAGTAGCAACCAGTGTGAAGATACACCTCGTATGCAAGTGTGTCTACAGTCAGTTACATTTTTAGCTACATGGGTTTTCCATCCTGTTTTTTCCATCTCCCTTGACAATCCGTGTGATGCGGGTAATGCACTGGAGCCAGCACTTTTACCCTGAGCTGGCTGCTTGGCCTGACACCTAGCACTGCATTACAGCCCTGGACTGCTGCTGCTCTGCCCTGAGTCATGCTGCAGCCTGGAGTCTTTTGATGGGCTCCTGCTCTGCATGGGAGATCTCAGGGCCCTGAGCTCAATGCTGGGAGCTCAGTGCTGTTTTTTTTGGGACATACCTGTAAAGAGCCTTGCCCGTTTCCTGCCAATGCCTTTGGCTATGGCTGCCCAACACCTTGAGGGGTGTGCCTGGCCACCACTCTCCTTCACTGCTGGCAAGAGTTCTCCTCCACAGCTGGAGGCAGTGGGTAGAGGATGACTGTTGGAGCTCCAAAAAACCTGTTTCCCTGTTGATGGGCTGGACTCCCGGTGTTGTGACAAACAACCCAACTGCTCTGGCTCCCTCTCTCCCTTTCTCTTTCATCCCATTACTCCCTCCCTGGTTTTCTTGCTGTCTCATCTTCTGTCACAGCTTCCTTTTCTTGTTCCCTTTTGGCCTGCTTTTGTCCTTGCTGCACACGGAAGGAGAGCAGGGAAAGAGCCAGGGCAGAGGCTTGTTACAGCAGGAGCTTCAAAGCCGTTGTGTAAAATGCAGGAGAATTGAGGCATGCTCATGGGTGTTATTTGCTGCCTATATATGTGTGAGTGTTTTTGAGCTGGCAGTATGCTGGGGGAAGCTCACTAACCTAGCATGAGTTACACTTGTCCGTATGTGCCCACCTAGGAGAATGTGTGTGTGTGTGTGTGTGTGTGTGAGCACGTGTGCATCAAACTGTCAAGTCTCACACTGAGGGCGAGACTTGCACATTAGGCTTTTTCCTCACGTTCCCCTAGGCCTGTGTGTCATGCACTCAGTCTGCCCCTGACGCGTTCCCAAATGCGAGATGCTCAGCCTGTCCCATGATGCCACACAGCACCGCTTTGCACAGAGAGTGAAGATAGCTCCTAAATGGCGTGGGTATATGTGGTGTTCATGAGTGTTTGTGGTATCAAAGCTTTCGGTGGAGTCCATCACCACAGGATCTTGAGCAGATGAGGGCTGAAAACACAGGATTCGACCTTCAATGACTTCTGACATAGAAGCCAGAGGAATTAGGAGACTTCATGCAGATAGGTGTCAGGCGTTAACAGGAGATGGGTGCAGAGTTATTTTTTGTTATTGATTTGCTTAGATTTTATTAACGTACCAGGGTAAACTTATATATAAAGTTCATTAAATATTATTCAATATAGCTGTGTCCTTGGCAGGAGGCTTTTCTAGTGAGAGTAATAAAGGCAGAATAAATCATTGTCACTGAAAGATGTGGTGGCTAGTCTATTCTTGAGGAGCAAAATGAACCTTAAGAGCTGCAATACAGACCAGGCAAGTGGTTGGCAATGGGTTTTGTGATTTGGTAGTTGCATTTCGGCCACTGTGAGCACAGCTGGCAAGTCTTCTAACACTTAGTTGCTCAAACCACTGCCGCTGCAGATGTTGTTGGTAATGTAAGCAGTAAAACTCAAGACCTGGCAGGACTGGAGGGATGTAATTTCCCCTTGTGCATCTTGAAGTGAGGTGAGGAAGGTAAAGGACTGCCTACATACTGTGATTCTCACTGCCAAATAGATATCTGTAATTTTGATTTTTAACAGACTCTCCTAAGTTTCTGGAAGTTTCTGGGCTGGTATCTGTGGTTTTTTTCTCATTTTAATTCGCTGCACTCACACTAAGAGTCTAACATAATGGTTGTGGTCGTGATTTTTGTCTTTTGACAAGGGGGTCCCAAACTGCGCATCATAGTGGTGAATCACAGCGACAAACCAATGCTGCCCTATGGCCAGACCTTTTATTCTGTGCAAGGATGAGCCAAAAACTAATGTGCTGTTACTGATCATGGCGCCTGTACAAACAAGTGCTGAAGCGCTTTATATTCTGGAGCATCTTGTCCTGGTCTGGTTCAGACCCTTTAAATCCAGCTAGAGTCCTAATACCGAACTGACAGATAATGATGCCCAGAATCAAGAAAGGAAATCCTTGATTTGCTTAAATACTGGACAAAAAAAGATACATATATGGGCATGTGCATGTAACAGACAGCAAAAGGACTTGACTGATATTCTGGTCTCTTTGCAGGTGCACCTGCGCTCTGCTGAGCGCCTCCGGGAGTTGTGCTGCTCCAACCGAGGCACGTTCATCAAGGTGGGACAGCATCTGGGAGCACTGGACTACCTCCTGCCTGAGGAGTACACCCGCACCCTCAAGGTGCTGCACAGCCAGGCCCCGCAGAGCACCAGGCAGGAGATTGAGCAAGTTATCCGTGAGGATCTGGGCAAAGAGGTAGGGGCAGCCATAGCCTGTGGTGGCTTCTCAGGCCTCAGCAAGCCCTGGACAGCTAGAGGAAGGAAAACAGCAGCTAGAGGAAGGAAAACTGCTGTTTCTCAGTTTTAAGAGATACCAAGGGGAGATGCCTCTTTCTTGCCTCTGGGAGAATGCCATGTGAGTTTTCCCTGTCCATCAATGGGCATTATTGGCAAGCTTTGGTAAGGAGAAGATAACAGAGAAGTAAGGGTGTGAAAGGTGCCAGATGGAAATGGCAGGACTCAGCAGAGCAGCGTACTCTATATGCCAAGACTAACAGGGTTGTGGGAGGTCAGGATGGAGGGCTGTCTGCTGCACTGAGGGGTGGGAGCTGAAGGTATTGATGTTCAGGACGAAGATATATTGGCAGAGCTCTGTGAGGGATGACTGCTCTCCCCTGGCTGCACTAGACCAATTCCAGCTAGCACTGACAGCCCTTTACTTTCTCGAGCACCTAATTAACCCCCAAAGAAAATAATAGCATGAATCACTTTTGGTGCTACAGTCAGGTAACGCAGTAGCTCAGGAGTTGGTGCCATCATTAACCCTCAGCAGCCCACAGCACTGAGATCAGTAGGTAGGTGACTGTGTTCATTAAATATAAGGGAAGTAAGCACAGTAAATTACAGAGGGTGTTCTGCTACTTTGCATCTTTCTCTTTACAAGATGTCCCCTCACACTCTAGCCCAGGTTGAGGAGAGGCATTTCAAGGATCACAACTGACATGGGAAGAGGGACGCAGGAGGCAACAGTGTGCAAAGGTGATGCTAGGGAAAGTGTGTGTGAGGGGGAGGAAGACAGAAGGTTGAAGAAGGGAAGCAGTATGTATATCTGTTGGTTCTCATATTTTGGGCTTTTGGGGCTGTTTTGGTTGTTCTGGCTTGTCTGACTGTATGGTAGGGAGTTATGGGGGAAACACAAGGTAAATGAAGTATTTGTACTTAGAGGGTGTATTACGGGCAGATTTGGATGGGGTGAGTCTGCCTATGTGTAGTTTAAGGGTCTACATATTGTCTAGTCAGGAATGACCATTAATATTTCCCTACAGTTTAATGGCAGGGTTGAGGTCAGCCCCCAGCCTGCAACATGCTCCCTCAATCAGCACTCCATCCTTGTAGCATAGCTGGTAACAGCTGTGTTTCATAGCTCAGTGAATAGATGGTCCAGGGCAGGCTGGCTGCTCCCTGCAGGCCTCTGCCTCTGTGGGCTTCCATGTAGCAATCTCCCTTCCACAGGAGCTGTGGAAAGCCACCCCAAGGTTAGCCCACGTTAAATTACCACACCAGCCACCTCTGGCACAGTTTGTGTGGTATCTCTTAAAGGCTAAAGTAGGTGCTCAGAGGTGGGACCTTTTCTCACAAGTGTGTGTTTGTTCAGCTGCCGCTTATAATCCCTGGTTTCTTTATGCTTCTTGGGAGCTAGACGAACGCTCCATGCCTCACTGGTTCCCAGTGAAGCAGCTCAAATACAGTCTCCACAGCAGCCTTACCTCATAGCATTCCCTTCCTTCACGTGGGCAGTGCTGGGCAATATTTAATTTTTGAGATGGAGGGAGGGCAAAAAAAGGTAGAAATGGGAAGAAAGTGATGGAGAGGAAACAGTAACAAGAGAAAAAGAGCAATGATAAAAGAGATAAATTAGGAGAATAACATGTATAAAAATAAAGAACCTTGTAAAACTGGGCTGTATTAAAAGCTGATATAAATACCCATGTTAATAGTTACAGTTACAATAGATACCAAATCAAGGTATTTAAAACCAGAAAGGATTTGGGAGCATAATGCACCAAAGATGTCTTTGCTGGACCCTAGAGGATTTAATAGGGTTGCTTCAGGAACACATTTAATTCCAGTGTAGCTAGATCCTCAGTGTATTTTAAATACGGTACACTTAGCTGAAATATAGGTGGCAGAGGGACAAGGCGGAGTGTCAGGGTAGAGAAGATCTGTCTTGGTTTGAAAGACAGGTGTCTGCCAAGGAAGGCAGGAGCCTCCCTTGGAATGGAAGATGCAACCCCCTTCCCTCCGAATTCTGGTACTTTTTGAAATTAAGAGGCTTTCAGGCAAACATATGGGGAATAGGAATAACAGTTCTTTACTAATACATATATATATATAACAGGGCAGAACCAAACCACTGGTTTAAACTGACAGAGTCAGATATGACCTGACACCCTGTTAGTCAGGGTGGCAGTAGCAGTCTGATAAGATGGTGGCTGCAGTTGTCCTGAAGTGAATGGATGTGGTTCTGTTGAAGCGGTGATCCTGTAGAAAGGTCTGGTCTTCCTCGGAAGGTCCAGTGGTGGGTATGCAACTCTTGTCCTCTGGAGAATCCAGTGGGAAAGGCTGCTTGTGGTGATTGAAATCTCAGATTATATTCAGGATGGAATGCTTGGTTTCTCCCTCTGGGCGGAGCATCTCACAATGGGATGATGTAATTTTATCAGTCATGCGTGAGACTAGATGGCCCATTAACAGAAGGTATCCCCATGAGTTTACCAGGGATGAGTCATGAAGGAGATGGGGAACGCTGTCGCACTGGTTTAAACAGCTTATGAAGATGGTGATAGAATACATACTTTTGGGCACATCTTACATCGTAACCTAGGACAAGAGTGCAGAGAGGGATCCTGACATTTTCCCTCCTGGGGCCAGCATCGCACCTGGGAACTTGCAGATGAATTCAAATAGAAGAAAAAATGACAGTGAGGGAACCGTCCCAGGGTGCCTAGGCCTAGTCCTGCTGCTCTCGAATTCAGTGGTAAGACTTCCAGTTCTCCCATCAGGCCCAAGAGCAGGCTTCTTCAGATGAATCTTAAGTGTAGGCAAGAAGTAATTACATACAGCTTGGATCACTGCAGAACAAATGGGAGAAAGAGCAACTGGAAATACAGAGATACCTAGGGAGGAATGTGACAAGCTAACAAATTAGGCAAGAGCTTGCAAAAGGGCAGGAAGAAAAAAAAAGCCAATTTCACATATAGAAGCATTATATTTTCAGTCAATTAGCAATAGTCTACCTTCTAATGTGACCTACTCCTGCCAGTCTTATCACGGGCTTGGATGTTTGACAAATGTTTTGTGGGAAAACTGGCTTAAATGGAGACCATGCCAATGGGACTGATGTTTGAGCAAAGACAGAGCATTTGTGAGGTGCATTTTTGGCAGTTCAACATGACTCTATTGTCCCCACACAGACTTGCTTGATACTCTGCTGATGGGGGATCTCCCACTCTAGGCCAGCATCATGGGTGGGGACTGGGAGCTGCAGCATGTAGCTCTGATGTAAAGGTGAATGGCATGTGTGCTGATTTGACATGGAAGGAGAAGCATCATATATGCTGGCTAGTGGGTTGTCCTGTCCAGCCCTGTTTTCAGTCCAGGGCCAGTTTGTGTACCTATCAGGGATCACTGGGATAAAAATAATCAGTAGTGAGCAGATGCTGGCTTTCTATTCTCAGCCTTAGTCGTTTGGATGAGTGATGGTGGGAGGTGATCATTGTCTTGAGTGTTACATGCAAGGGGTTGAGGTGGGCGGGGTGGGATTCACAGGGTAACACAAGTAGTAGCAGTGGGAGAGGCTGCACAGAGAAATCTTTGCAATAACTCCTGGAAACGATCACTGGTGAGATCACATAGCAAGAATCTTTTGGGGAGACAGTGGAGATACCGCAGGTTGGGCTGGTTCTGGGTGTATTCTTCGGGGCAGTTGGGAAAAGCTGTGTTCATAAGAATGAGTGATAAGATATGAATGAAAGAGTCTCTCCTACCTCTGTTTTTATCTTCCTTGCTTGAACAAGGTTCTGAAAGTGAAAAGGTGTCAAGCGTGGAAAATGAAAGCAAACCTATTACGTACTTTCTCTGCAGAACTATTAATGACACAGGGAGAGAGAGTTATTTTAGCTAAGTGCTCTAACTCAACAAAGTGCATGCAGAGCAGAGCCAGGCAACTTCTGGTGAAACGTGGACACCACACATTTAGGGAGAAGGTCTGATGAGGAGCTCTGGAAAATAAATCTTTCAGAGTGGGTGTACCTTAAAAGCACAAAATCTTTGTGCTTAGAAACTAGGAAAGGTGGAAGAAATTTTGACAGCACTGGGATTAGGGGCATTTCCTCCCTCTGGCAGATTTGTTGGAAAGGACTGTCATGTGGCTGTGGGATACAGGCATATTGGGGAGGTAATGCCACTCCATTCTGATCAACGGCATTTCACAGCATCCCTTGTCATATGATGGAGTGGTTGCAGAAGGACTTGGCAGCTTTTACAACCCTGGTCTTCCAAATACCCTTTGTGCCTTTCTGTTGCCTGGTTCCACTGCTGTCCAGTGCATTCCCTAATACAGGTCTCACTTCTCTGCTGCTGCACAATGATAATGAGTTTAGATACTGTGACATCTCCTTGCTTCACTGTGTACTCTTGTCTACGCCAACACACACTTTTACCTCTTTCTAGTCCCAAAATAACTCCTCATATTGCACATCCCAGTAGGCCACAGCATAGCTCTACCCACTCAGCACCACTGTTACTACTTCTGTGTACAGCAAGATGTCACTTTTCACAGCCAATTGCTCATCAGCTTCCAGCCTATCCTTACATATTGACATTTTTTAATCAATTTATTGACCTTTTCCCTAAGACTTCTTATTCTCCCTCTTGATATGTTTGCATACTCAATACTCTACCCAGGTCTTAACTCATGTTGGAGGTAATTTTCCTTGGTGGGAGACACTCCCTTCCTCCTCATCTGTCACTCTGTACTTTCAGAAATATCCCAGTTCCTGCTCCTTTCTGGCAGGTTCCTGTTGGGCAGATTCTCTAGTCGTTGCTCCTGTGTTTGGTCTGAAGTTGTGTGGTTGGGGATGAGGGCAAGGATAAAGTTATCACCCCCCCAACTGAGGGCAGTGTGGGCCCAAGCAGGGTCTTTCTCGTGTTGATGGGGCACTTGTGCAGCATGGCTGCCCAGGTGCTCTGTGTCCAGGCTGTCATTGCTTGGGGGTGACAGGCTGGTGTAAGGCATGTGACTAGCCATGGGAGTGAGTGTCTCTCCTTGTCTCATGACTTACCTTCATGTCTAACAGTTGCTGAAGCTGTTGCAGAGAAGAGTAGAAATGGTTGAAGCTGAACAAATGAGGGATCCTAAGAAATCCTGACTGCAGATATCCATATCTGCATATATGCTTATGCCATTGATGGTGAGTTCGCTGTGCTCCAGGAAGGCTGAGGCAAGACAGGCTCCATACAGAGAACACACCAGTGATTGAAAGTTCTATTTACAATGCTTCTTTTGTTCAAAGCTGGGAGAAAGGGCTCGGGAGAGCTCAGAGGTCAAGGCTTGTCTCTGCTGAAGCCAAATCATATAAAGGGCTTAAACAGATGGAAACATAGTTATTTTGAAGGATGTCACTCTAGCTCTGCTTTGTGGAAATGCAGGTAATGGGAAGTAGTTTCTAATTGCTTGATGACCCAGCACCTCCAAGGAGATCTTCCTTTTCATCCATAGTTAATTGCAGCTTTTACAGGTTGTTCAAGCAATCTTTTGCCATTTGCAAGAAACTTCCTGCAGCTATACAGTAAAGGAGCTTGTTGATTGAACAGGGCAGGATACATCAATGGTTTGACTGTGATTTATAAATAAAGCGCATGTGGTAGAGGAACCTCCTGTGCTGTGATTCGTGAAGGAGGATGCATTTCCACAGTGACGTTTGGAGGATTCAGCCATGGATTCCTGCTGTTGTACCTGGCACAGCACCAGTGCTGTGCAAGTAAGAAACGAATACTCCTTGTCTGAGAAGTCATTGGCTTTGCAGCAAAATCATGGCTAAGAACGCTGCCCTTTGTCAAATGTATGTGGTAGAGCCTAGACAATATAGAATTTTTGTCAAGTCTCTAAAGGGGGAAATGACGCCTAAAGATTTTTAGCTTTTTATATATTTTTCATAGATTTGTAGCCTTGTAGATTGCTAATGCATGGCTGTAGCTCCTAGTACTTTTCCTACCCTTTTCCCTGTCTTGGTTTGAAAAGACAGGTGTCAGCTTAAGGAAGGCAGGAGCCTCCCTTGAAATGGAAACTGTAAACCCCCTCCCTCCGAATTATTAGAATTTTGAAATTAAGGAGCTCTCAGGCAAAGAAAATGGGAATAGGAATAACAGTTCTTTACTAGGAAGTTTGAACAAGAACAAATGCAATAGTACAAAACAAAACAAAACCAAACCAAAACCACTGACAGAGTCAGAAGAATACAACCTGAC